>JAQMYJ010000017.1:18660317-18674195 GCA_030014305.1 Clarias laeviceps | reverse complement strand
GTCCTGAATAGTCTGGGATGAGGGAAATTACAAGTCTCTGATTCAGTGCTCACAGTAGATGGCGGTAATGCTCTATCTAAGAAGCGAGCCGCCAATAAAAAACGAGGAGAAGAAGAAGAAGAAGAAGGCCGATTGAAGTGCACATTTGCTCTGAATGCGCGCGCTTCCTGGGCCGTTTTCACGGGGGGACTAAGAAGAAAACGCATGCTGATGGGGGAACCAACTTCGACACAACAGGAAGCAGCTGTTTGTTCCTCATCGTCAGGTAGGCACGCGCTGCTCGCCCTTAAATCAAAACCTTAAATGTACACAATTGTACAACCGTCCCGTAATTGGAAACTAAACCCAAGTGAAAAAACAACGTATGCTAAGTATATTAAATCCTAGAATGCCAAAGCTTACTAAAGTGTACATGCAGTCAGACTAATGACTAGTATACTTGAAATTTGCTATTTTGGAACAACAAATTTTATACTTAGTGCATTTAAATTGGACAGAAGCACAATTTTAAGTGTATTAAGTGTACTTTTGTGTGCTAAAGTGGAACAACTTTAAGTTCACTTAGTACACTTAAAGTATATGGTTGTTAATGTACTAACTCATACCTGTACTAATAGCTGACAGTAATTAATGAAATTAAAGTGTATATTGAGTGCACAGAAGAGCGAGACTTCAAACACAAACTTGATGTTGAACATGCATAAATAAGAACATATAACTAAGTACATTCTAATTTAACTGGAGACTACTGTATATAAAAATTTGTATTCTAATGTCTATCTCCTGTACATTGTTACAATGATTATTTCAATTTAAACTTTTTTTGTAAAATAAAAAACAATATGCAAAAATAAATTGAAAAGTTTATTTTCAATTAAAGTTCAAATAAGTGTGCTTTGGGAATTACACTAACCTTTCACTTAAAGTATATTTTTTCCTATAATATATTTTTGGAAAGTGTACTATAATACAATTATTTTGAAGTATGTTTAAAGTTTAATTCCAACAAATGCATGATGTTCGTATACGTTTTATATATTAACTGATGGTACAACTTTTTGTTAGTATATTTGCAATGTACTATCGAAGATTTTAATACATTTGTAATACACGTTTTTTTTTTTTCCACTAGGGTGTCCATTGTTGAAAGTGTTATACTAATGATGACGTCCTAATTATGCTGGTTTAGCCCACTGTATAGCATTCCTCTGTATTGTATTATATAATATTATATTATGTTTTGTTATATTAGACTAGATTAGATATAATTCTTTGTTTTACCACTAAATATTTTCAATATAAGCAGTGGTTTAAAGATGAAATCAAATGTTTGTTTGTTTTATTACAGATGTGAAAGAGACAGAGAAGTAATCAAAGATTCAAAGGTTTTGTAATTGTAATTGGGCATATAATTTATTTTTACCATTTATTTTTTACAAATGTCAGGGGTGTTGATTGATAAGTTAACAAGCTGAGCATAGCGGTAATATACTATACTATACTATATATAGCGGTAATACTTAGTTTAAAGGCTGTCGAAGGTCAGAAACCACTGCAGTAGTCAACAGAAATAATCCACAGCAAAGGAGGCCAAACATACATCATGTAACATGATATAAAAAATTGTCTAAGCAAGTCAAGATGCCAAGACTTTGCAAAGTGGTTTGATATTCATGTGGAATGTGAAAACACCATGTTATGCCATGGGGAATGTAAGGCTTCTCTTGTGACAGTAAGCTGCTGATGCAGAAGAATCCACTATACAGAGGTGGCTGTATCTTTTCTCTTAAAGAATTTGTAGTCACTAAGTATTCATCTTAAAATACCTTAAATACCTTATGATGACCACATGAATAGTATTTATACAACAGGAAACAAAACAAATTTAACAAATTTATTTAAGTCAGATCACCTGCAATAAAGTGTCTGATGCAATTTTAAGAATAGCAGCTTTTTAATTTCTTCCTTTATTTTATTAAAAAATAATAATAAAAACCACTCAGGCAGTTCAATGGAGACATGACACAAGACTTGAAGCGAGATTTTACACAGAGCCAGGCAGAAGGATGGGGAGCAAACCGGATACTACAGGCAACTCCAAGATCCAAAAATAAAAACCAATGAAGAATAAAAAAAAAGGTCAAAACATGAGTCAATCATAATACAGAATATAAATCTTTAATAATGGCATTCATGATCAAACTGAGCTATTACTTTGCAGTGAGCATAAATAAAGCGTCTGTTTATAAAGGGTGTGACTGATTTCAAAGAGAAAACTTAGGTGAGTGTGAATGTGACTGTATAGTGCAGTGTTGGTAACCGTAGTCCATGGTGGTCATGTCTGTAAACAGTGATTGGTTTTGGGTTTTGGAGTTTGAGGTAGATTTTGACCATATTATGACATAAAGTAACATATGTCCCTGCCCTTGTATCATGAAGGAAAGAAATCTTACTAACTTCACATCTACTGTAAGGTAATGTACCGGTATCTATTGATATCACCACATTGTTCAACATGAAATATTGTGTGAACAATGCTGGAATATATTAATGTTAAATATTGCAAATGCCCCTGCCAGTTTTAACTTTGAACAAGATTTACAGTAATGCTAAATAAATTTATATTATAATTTAATTAATGTCTTATTTTTGAGTGTCAACTTTTTATGCTTGCAGGGGACATGGACCTTCTCTCAGAAGTAAGGATTGTGCTGCTGGGCGGTAGGACTGCAGGGAAAAGTACAGCTGGAAACACCATCCTGGGAAAAGAGGACTTTGACTTACGAGGAAGTGCACAGTGTGTTAAGAGACAGGGAGAAGTAGCTGGGAGAAAGATCACTGTGGTTGAAGCCCCAGGATGGCAGAGGAATAAAGCTATAAAGCAGGTGCTCAGGCAGGAGATTGTGCTCAGTGTGTCCATGTGTCCTCCAGGTCCACACGCTGTACTGCTGGTTATGCAGTTGGACTGCAATTCATGGGAGAGTGAAAAAAACACGTTAAAAGGATGTATAATGCTCCTTACCGAAAGAGTCTGGAGTCACACTATAGTTCTGTTCACCTGTGAGGAATGGCGAAGAGTCCAAACCATAGAGGAGTATATAGCATGTCAAGGGAAAGCCCTTCAATGGCTGATTGAGAAATGTGGAAACAGGTATCATGTTTTCAACTATGAAAACAGACATGATAACACCCAGGTCACAGAACTGCTGGAGAAGATCGAGAGGATGGTGGCAGGAAACAGTGGCTGCCATTTGGAAATGGACACAAAGATCTTACAAGATGTGAAAAGGAGGAAAGAAGAAGAGGAAAGGAAAGCAATAGTGAGGAGGATGAGAGTGTCACATCAGAGAGAATACATTAGAAGTCACATGTGTAAGTCATTTCGTTAAGGCGTTCATATTTCTTTAACAAAAATAAAATTCATTTTTTAATTAATAAAATATTTTTCTTGCTGGCATATTGAATTGGCATATGAAGAATAAATCCCTTCTGGACATGTTTTTCTGCATATGGGACATAAAGTGGCATGCAAATAAAAAAAAAATTGTTAATTTCTTTTTTTTTTTTTTTTATAAGATTAGTAAAGTAAGTAAAAGAAGAACCAAACCTCAAATGACATTAAGTTAAGGAGCATTGCTTTTAACATTTGAAATAAGATTAGTGTATTGTTTTAGTTTTTCTAATATCTAAGTAAAAAAAAGAAAAGCGTGGTGGCATAGTGGTTAGCACTGTGGCCTCACACCTCCAGGGTCGAGGGTTCGACTCCCTCCTTATGTCCTTGTGCGGGGAGTATATGCTATTTTTCCCTGTGCTTGGCAGGTTTCCTTCCACAGTCCAAAGACATGCAGGTTAGGCTAATTTTTGTTAAAGTTTTATAAATACTGTGACTCCTCAAACCATCTCCGAACAATCAAGAGAAATAAGCAACTGCATAGCAATGTAAGAAGTACAATAATTGATGCCCGCAATGCAGGAGAAGCCTATAAGAAAAGATCAAAGTAAGTAAAAGAATTAAGCAATTGCAGTTAACAGGAACAGTGGGGTCAAGCTGCAGTCTGGAAGACTGGAAGAGATCTGCATATTTAGCAGAATCTGATTTGAATAGATTCCAAAATTTTAATTTAAATCACACTTTGTATAAAAACAAATACAAAAAGAGAATTGTTTGTACAACAGGATAATGATCCTAAGCACACCACAACATCCTCAATGGGCTACGTCAGGAGGCTCAAGATGAAAGATTTGCATGACCCTCACAGTCCCCTGACCAAAACATCATCGCAAATCTGTGGGTAGACCTGAGAAGAGCAGTGCATACAGGACAGCCAGGGAATCTCACAGAACTTGAAGACTTTTAAAAGGAAAAATGGGCTTAAATCCCCAAACAAGAATTAATAGACTCAGACCTGGCTACAAAAAGCATTTACAAGGTTTTTCTAATTGCTGACCATGCTGTGGGGCCAACCTTTGGCATGCCACAGTACAGTTATGTTTTATTTATTCAGATAAAAAATATTATTACAAAGAATAAATGTCTTTTTTTTTCTGTCCTACAGATCTATACCATCTCTCAGAAGTGAGAATTGTGCTGCTGAGTTATAGGAATGCTGGAAAAAGTTCATCAGGAAATACCATCCTGGGCACTGAAAAATTTGGGTTAGACCAGAGTGACGGAATGAAGAGACGAGGAATAGTAGCAGGAAGAAAACTCACTGTGGTTGAAGCTCCAGGGTGGCGGAGAAATAAAAGTTGGGAAAGCCACATTACTACTGGTTTACTTGAAGAGATTGTACTCAGCATGTCCATGTGTCCTCCAGGTCTACACGCTGTACTGCTGGTTGTGAGTTTAGACTTCGCCTTTGAGGAAAAACAGAGAAAATCTTTAGTTCATTACCTGAACCTCCTCAATGTGAGTTTCTGGAGTCACACTATGGTGCTCTTTACATTTGGAGACTCTTTAGGAGACACAACCATAGAGAGACACATTGAGAGCGAAGGACGGGCTCTTCAGTGGCTGGTTGAGAAATGTGGAAACAGATATCATGTTTTTAACAATAAAGACAGAAATGACAACACTCAGGTTTTAGAGTTGCTGGAGAAGATAGACGAGATGGTGGCAGAAAACGAAGACCTCTATTTGAAACTGGACCCAAACTTAAAAATAAACATTAGAAAGCAGAAGTGGGGACCAGAAAAAGAAACGGTACTAAAACATTCGATTACATGTTATTTATCGATTCATATGCAATTTATGAATTTATTTAACGTTGTCATATTCATCTCTTTAAGTATTTCCCAGGATTCAAGCCAAGAATGGAAAGTCTAAATATGGGGTTTGGTTTCTCAGATCCATTTGATGACGGTAGGTGGATTACACTAAAATACCCCTAATTGTGAATGTGTGAATACCTGTGCATTGATCCTCCCCCGAGTTCTTGGTGCCAATCATGTGGCAACAGCACAATGTATAAATCTTGAACTAAGAGATCAGAAGCTTAAATTAATATTCACATTAAACACAAAACCTCTGAGAGTTAAATTGTGGTGTGTTTGGTTTGAGTATTTCTAAAACCACTGAATTCCTGTTTTTGTTGTTTATAATTTGTTTTACAGTTGAAAGTTTCTAGTAAATTTATGAAGTTCTATATTTTTCATTTTCAACACCGACACCGACTAAGAGTAACATAACAAATATCAACATATAGTTAGTGAACCAAGGTCAGAACTGATCTACTTGTGTATGAAGCAACTGTATTTGACTTAATTCACACATGAATGCTGATTTTCAATAAGTTGCTTATTTATCCTTTTGGACCTACAGCATTGTCCTTTCGTCCTGTTCATCAATCTGGTTGGGGGACTAGACAATTTTCTTACAAGCCGTATGTTGTTCAAGAAGGTCCCAGCAACCTTAGTGAGTATGTGTATATATATTTATTATGATGTTTAATGCAGCCCTGGTGGGTTTTTTTTTTTCTTCCCATCTTGTATTAATGTTTTTTTTTTTTAATGGTGTTTCCAAATGTTTGAGGACCTTCTTTGGCTGCACAAGAGTACTTAATGGAATCAGAGTATAGAGTTTGTTGTAGTGGTCAACATGCAAGGTCAACTCAGCTACTTTTAGAACCCAGAACCAATCTTTCATAGTTTGAGTCCAGGAATATATGCGTCATCAGTTTAAGTAAAACTCCATAGATGTGATAACCTGGTGATTCAGTACATTCTCTAGTGTACTCACTAGAGACCATCTGATATGATATTATCACGATAACTATTTTCAAATACAACTTGTATAATAAATGTTCCATGTAGGATTATAGAGGAATGAACTCTAAATTATTCACACACTGGCAGGCAGCACAGCATCGTGTGCAAATTATTGAATTGGCAATACTGAATATTGAATTGGAACATTTATTATACAAGTTGTATTTGAAAATAGTTATCGTGATAATATCATACCAGATGGTCTCTAGTGAGTACACTAGAGAATGTTTTTATTTTTATTGATTTTGGAATCATTAATTGCCACGTTTTTTTTTTTGTTTGTTTGTTTTGTTTTTCCTGTAGTAGTTAGTACTAGCCAACGGGACGAAGAAAGTTAAAATAATTTTTACGTTTTAAATTAAGCTTATGCAACTTCTTCTGGAGGACAACAGTGTATCAAAACTCTTTAAATTCATTTTAAAATATAAAGCCATTAATGGTTCTGCAGTCTGAAGTTTACCCATTACTGGGCACATTGTTTAAATGATAATTTGTAGCCCAGTATGAGGAGCCAATCTTTGGCCTCTAGTACCACTGGACTGTGATCAGTTAGGCCTTGTTAGGATTGTTATAGGCTGGGAATTAAAACAGCACAGCATATAAAACACAGTGCAAGCTGGAAAAAAGTCTTCCTGGAAAAATTTTTTTTTTTTTTTTTAACATTTATCAATATGTTTTAGGCCGGATTCCGATGCCAGTTTTGCCTTTGAAAGGTTCCTCGTTTAAAACACATGTAAGTAGGTGGATCTCTGCTTAATTGCCGTTAATTTGAATGTGTGTGTGTGCAGGGTGCGTTGTGATGACCTGATTTCTCATTCTCATACTCCCTTTGCATGCCATGACTGATTGAATAATGTGTTTTATTTATTCTTCAGACATGAAAGTATAATTGAACATAGTGAGAATAAAAAAATGGCTAAATTTAATTGACATGTTTGCAAGTATTTGAAAAGTAAGTTGAAAAGCAACTTATTAAAATGCATTTTAAAATCATACAGGCCTAAACTTCACTATGCAGAAATGTAATGTTTAATTGAACAGTTAAAATATACACACAGTCTCCACAGCACTCAGCAGACACTGAACTACCGCTTCTCGAGTTCATTGCAAACTGTTCTGTGGATGAGTACAGTGATAAATACAGGTAAATAAAATGAATAGACATCCTACTGACTTTCAAAATATGAATTGTAATTTATATTTGTTTTAATTTTATGTTTAGGGCACAAATACAATGTCAAAATATTTATATAAAAATCTGAAGTAGCTGAATGTTGTAATAATCACACAGCTATTGATTTTTCTTTTGTCTATATTAATGCACTTAAATAATGTATATTAACACCATCCTAACTATCACACTGAGGCTTAGTTGATGGCTTTTAAACTAAACCTTGTTAAATGTATAATTTGTCAATTTCTGTGTTGAAATAAAAATTTGATTACTGAATTATTATAGATGACACATTTATCCTGAGTTTCTGGTTCTTCAGGATTCTCCAGCTTCCTGCTGGTCAGTTCATGTGCAAGTTCTCCAACCTTGTGTTTGAGATGGAAGGGGAAGTGAAAGTGCTGTATGGAATAGCGTCCTGGAATCGTTGTCACTTGGATGGATTAGGACAAAAGCAGCCTGCAGGACCTCTGTACAGTATTAGATGTCTTGAAGGTTCAATCCATCTCCTGCACCTTCCACACTGTGAGACTCGTGAGTTTACGTTTTTTTTTATTTTAGAGTTCAATTTAGAGATACATTATTATTAGGTGCAACTTAACAAAAAAGTGAAAGTTGCATTTTCTAGCAATTTCAAAACAACTTTAAGTTATGGATCCATAAGCCTTTGGCCAGCAAGAGTTGCTATATATATATATATATATATATACTGCATACATCACAAATTATGACTCATTACTGTGTTAATAAAAAATTAATTCAGAAAGTGAATACAACAGTATCTTGTAAATTGGTGACTTCATCAGTTAATTTATATTATGCTTGTGATTTGTCTTTATTTAACATTAACAGTTTGGCTAGTACTAGCCAAAGGCGAAGAAAGTTTAAATTATTTTTACGTTTTAAATTAAGCTTATGCAACTTCTTCTGGAGGAAAACAGTGTATCAAAATGAATAAGAGAGAGTACCTTGTTAATCCCAAATGGAAATTCTAAATGCAAACCAAAATTGTACTATAAAAAAATATATTATGTTACAGGTGAAGACATGGCCAAATTGACTGTGGCACACGTGACTGGTGATAATTTGGAGATCATTCAGCCACTAAAAGTAACAAACACACACGTGATCATAGATATTCAGCATCTCTCCCTTTTTAGTATCTTAAAAGAATGGCTATTTCAAGCACATGCCATCAGAGCACAAGTTCTTCTGTTCTATCAAAGAGGGATGAATAAACTTAACATCCATCTGGTGCCAGGGAATGTCCCAGTTGAGGAGGTAATCTGCTTTAAATCATGCTTATTATGTTTAACAATAACTTCTTTATTCCTAATACTTATTGAAAATGAATTGCATTATGAGACACATCTTAGTGATGGGCTAAAAATGTTAATTTTGCAAGATTTTTTTTTTGTCTTGCAGGTACAGAAAAGACAGGAGCGCAACACTTACATTATGACAAGCTCCAAATGTAATCTGACTCCTGGTGAAATATACAGACCGTGCTGTAAAACTACTGAATGTGATCGTGTATCTCAACCAGAGGTAAATTAAAGCCGCTCATGTCGTTATACAAAAGGCTTATTATCACCTTTGTTACTTTAGAAACATGTTTGACTTCTAGAATAATCTCTCCTTTCACATATTATTATTAGCATGATACTTTTGATTGTGACTTTGGCCCAAACTTCCACCCTACATATGAGGTGATCTTGAGTAAAGAGGTTAAACAAGTCACATTAAGTCTTTTGGATGAAAAGGGCCGGGAGGTGTGGATGCCTCGTGTGGTCTTTCTAACAGGTAAGTACATTTTATCAGTGGCTGGTATCAGTGGAGTGGCAGAGTTAAGACTTTTATACACTCATTTATTCAGACAGTTATTCAGTGAGTGCATACCATTGATTTGATTTGATTTAAAAAATAAAAGGGGTTCTATCAAATTTTCAGAAACTGTAGATCTGGGTCTATATTAATGAAAATGGTTTCAAACCATCACGTCTTGCTTTCTGTTTTGTCACATCAGGTACAGCGAGAGCCTCACTTACATTAGATTCTACAGGTATGGCTGTTAATTATTATTTTTATTTTTAATAGGAATACTTTAAATTATGCTTTGTTTATTAAATATTTATATAAAACACTTATTATAAACACTTGTATACACAATTTCCCTCTGGGATTAATAAAGTTCTTTGAATCTTGAATCTTAATGAGGCCCATTTAAATACAAGTTTTTTTTCTGTTAAATAAAATATTTTATTTTAAATGTAATCCTGTTGCAGCAGACAAATGATGCTTTGTAAAATTAAAAATTAATGATTATCACCTGCATTTTAGGTGCTGACTTTGTTGATAAGCACAGGGAAAAGCTCATTCAGAGACTTCACTCTGTAATGGAGATTGCAGACTGTCTAAAAGAGAAGAGAATGATGAGTGATTAAATGTACAGTAACATTAGGGAAAAGACAACAACTCAAGAGAAAACGAGAGAACTTTACAAATGTCTCAACTCAGGAGGAATAATGGTGAAAGCAGAATTGTATAAAATCCTCAGGGAGAAAGAGCGTTTCCTAGTGGATGATCTGGAGTCTGGATCAAGCCACACTTAGTGAATCACGCACACCTTTGTAAATACAGTTTGCATTGTAACTTTTTATTGTGAAATTGTGTATATTTTTATGATTGTGTTTTAAACTGTGTAATGTACGCATTTTATTTTATTGCCTTAGCTATAAATAGAGAATTTGGAAAAGATTCAGTTAAATTTCTTTATTATTGTATATGTAAAAACTCTTCCTTTATGCTATACTATGTTCCTGTTTTCTACTTTTGTTTTAAAGAACGCTTTCATATCTTGGATATGCATTTTATTTTTTGACTTCCCAGCCTTTATGCCTTTTTTTTTTTTTTTTTTTTAATCAATCGAAACTTTACCATGGTAATGAAAAAAAAAATAATTTAATCTACGAGACTTAGAGGATATGGAGTTGAGAGAAAGCTTTTCAAAGTTTACATATTTAAAAAAAATATATATAAAAATCAACCACAAAAGTACTGTTTAAGTTTTAAAATAAAGTTTTTTTTTTTTTTTTTTTAAACAGTGGCTCATAACTCAAAAACATGTTTTTGATGAGTCTGTAGTCCAATTGCAAGCAGACTGAGTACGGGTCAGTATTGGACTTTGTAACAAGATTATGGTTGTCTGCAGGTTTGTCTGTTTGGTAGGTTTTGTTAACCCAAAGGGCACTGTTATGTCCCAGTCTAGGGATGGGTCCGGGTTCTACTTGAAATGTTTGAGAAAAGTGGACCACATTGGTGTTATAACAGTAGAAGGAATGAGACAAAGTGTTAGCTTGGGAACCAGTGAGATTGTATTGCTGACAAAAATGTATACATGAACAAAAGATACACATACAAATATGGACACACAACACCGGGATCAGCTTCAGGGTGGACCCAGGCCAAAATAATAAACCAAAGGTATCTTTATTTAAAATGCAACTGACTTACCTACACAAACTTACAAACAAAAATACAAATACATTCCCTGACACCCTAAACCAAAAACAGTGATTAAAATTCACTCTCCCGAAATAAAATGGCAGCCACACCCCTACTTCCAGTGCGTGAACAAATATATATACAGTGAAGTTATATACAGAGGGATTATATACAACTGCTAACAGCTTGATTATATACACTGACAGACAACCAACCAAACCAAAGGACAAAACAAGAATCGGAATCAAAACCAGAATACATGGAGCAAGATCAGAATGTCACAGTTTCAATCATAATATCTCTCGTCTCCAACACCTCGCCTAGACACCTCGCTCTTCATGTGGCTCTCTCCAGTTTATGTACTGTATGGTCGCAGATTGATGTCACTGGAGGTAATGGATACATGCAACAGAGCACAGCACCAAAAACATACAAAGCATGTACATCGACCATCATCTTGATTCATCATCAGATCTCTTGGATTAACACACCACTCCCTAAATAAGAACCTTCCGAACAGGGCAACGCACCCTCCAAAAGAAAGGATTGGGTAGAGCCTGTATCCCTCAAATTTTTAATGGGGCTTCTCGTTTGACCGGCCCCTAAGGATCCAGATCCAGAAGATATGAATAACTTGCACAGATTTGTTTGTACACTGTGAAACTGACGTATGGGACAACAACTCATCATGCAGCATTTACCTTTTTACTAGCAATTTGTTAGCATGTCTCCTTACGCTTTAACACAGGACAGGAGGCAATTAAGTGACCTTGTTCGTGGCAGTAATAACAGTCACGGGTTTCAAATTCAAATTTTATTTGTCACATACACAGTCATACACAGTACGATATGCAGTGAAATGCTTAGACAACTGCTTGTGACCTTAAAATAAAAGACTATGAATAGGAAATAAATATGAAAAATAAAATAGAAGGTAAATTTAACTAAGAAAGAATAAAATAATATATAGAATTTAAATAAAATAACTGTACAGTACAAAATAATCAATATAAGAAAATATAGAACAATAAGAAAAACAGCTGTACAAAGTAGATATAGATTTGATGGAATTTTTGTATGGAATAAAGTTAGATATAAATGGTAATAAAAATGGTAATGTCCAGGGGCTGTGCAATCCACATATTTAAAAGTGTCTTGTGCGTGCAAATATGCTCGAAAGTGATTTATTTAAAGTGACTTGTGATAGAGTGAGTTAACTAATGACCACGAAAGTGCAGTTGTGCAGTGGCCACTAGTGTAAATGAATGTCCGGAATGTCCAGAGTGAGTGCAAAAACCATATGTGTGGATGTGCAAAAATGGATCAGTACTGTGTGGTGTACTGATTAAGAGACCGTATCGCCTGCGGGAAGAAGCTCCTCCTCAGTCTCTCTGTGTTTGCCTTCAGGGAGCGGAATTGCTTTCCTGACCTCAAAAGAGACTATTTCCGATAAGGAACTGACAGGGATCAAGCCTAAGCAGTTGTGTTGTGTGACTTCAACTGGCGTAAGGAGCCTCCAGTGTCAGTCATACACCAGGGTCTACTGAATCGGTCTGGCGTTCAGGTCTTACAGCTCCAATCCATGCCCATGTCCTGCTACTGTTCTCATGTCACCGGCCTCTGGGAGACTTTTAGTACCAATTCCCTGAGATACCTCCCGTTCAGGTAGGACTTGTCCAGCCACGAGTGCCTTATATGGTGGGGTGGCCTTAACCACCTTTTTACCAGCTGATCTGGGAGCTGAGATATTTAAGAAATCAGCTAGGAGGAGATCATTCTTCCAACATTTAACAAAGCCCTCTAAAGAGTGGACATGGTCAAATCAAATTCAGCCATCCTTAAGATTAGTCCAACCTGCTGAAAGCTCTAAATGTGATTATATAGTTGATCATTTTGGTAATCTCAGACAAGCCCCCACTGCTGTTAGGTCCCAGTCTAGGGTTGGATTGTGCAGCGTAAGAATGGATCAGGGTTCTGTTTGGGAAGAGTGGAGTGGACCACAGTGGTGTTATAACAGCAGACGAAATGAGACAAAAGTGGAACCAGTGAGATTTTATTGCTGTACAAAAATATACCCGTGAACAAAAGATGCACATAAAAAAGTGGACACAACACCGGGATCAGCTTCAGGGTGGATCCATGCCAAAATAATACACCAAAGGTATCTGTTTTTAAAATAACTGACTTGCCTACAAAAATAAATAAATAAATAAATAAATACAAATACCTTCCCTGCCTCCCTAAACCAAAAACAGTGATTAAAATTCCCTCTCCTGAAATGAAACGGCAGCCACACCTCTACTTCCGGTGCGTGCACAAATATATACAGTGAGGTTATCAGCTTAATTATATACAGTGAGAGACAATCAACCAAACCAAAGGACAAAACAAGAATCGAAGGCAAGTGTCAAAACCAGAATACACAGAACAAGATCAGAATGTCACAGTTTCAATCATAATATCTCTCTCTCGTCTCCACACATCCAACGTCTCGCCTACACGCCTCCCTCTTCATGTGGCTCTCTCAGGGTTATGTATGGTCGCAGATTGATATCAATCTTAGGGCAGAAACGACCATGTGGATGGTGAGGTAGCTGCCGGTGTAGCAGCAGTTGGAAAATGCGAAGTGGAGTTTAAGCAACACACACACACAAACACCAGAACACAACAACAAATATGTACCAATATATTGCAGGTCTTAATTGCTCATAATGAGACTTTGTTTAGTGCCTTTTTTTGTATATAAACCTGTAAACATGTAACACTACAATACGGTGACTACTAAAATTACTATATTTAAAGTTAAGTGTATATTCTCATTTGCTCTACAGCTGCAGAAAGTCTATAAGGTTGCCCCTGACACTGCAACCCCCTAGTGGAACTATACAGCATTGCAGTCAGCTTATTAGAACAGTGCGGGGGGGGGGGGGGGGGGG
>JAQMYJ010000017.1:18622910-18634518 GCA_030014305.1 Clarias laeviceps | reverse complement strand
AGAGCTCAGCCAATCAGCTCTCTCTAGGCCTCCGGCTGTGAGAGGTTACAGCATCACCCGGGGATCGAACCAGCGATGATGGGGCAAATAGATGACTTCTACTTTTACTTGAGTAATACTTGATCTAGGGAATTTCTACTTTTACTCAATTACAGGATTGTATACTTTGCCCATGTCTGCATACAGTATGAGTAATATGACGGCTGAAAATATTTTTCCGAAAAATAAACAACTGTGCAGAAACAGTAGCATTCAAACAATATTATATGCTAATATAATGTTTAGGGAATGGTAACTCGCAACCCATCTTGATAGCCCTCTCCTGATGGAGATTTCTGCAGAATGTTAGTGCTTTGATTTTAAGTCTATTGAAAGTCTGACACTTTCTTCAGTCAGCTGGCTTTAGCTTAAGTGAAGAAAAAACTCGGTAGGTTTAAAATTCACATATTTTACTATTTCCTTTACAAGCTAACATAGTTCTTACATGTTAGCTAAAATAGCCCTCAGATAATTCAATTCCGTTTTATTTATATAGAGTGATTTTAACAATTGTCAATGTTACCAAGCAGTTTTACAGAATGAAAAAGAAAAAATATAGTTGCAAGCACCTGTGCCATCACCACCCGGGCACACCACACAGCCCGTGTGCCTTTTAAGCATGTTAAGACCTCCAAAAAGACAACTGCACAACCTGTGTACCTTTTGAGCACGGCAACGACTCTAAAAAGCCCTGGACGCTGATGTTACTGAATATGGCATAAGTTTAAGGCTGTGTTACGACAAATTTCTGGTGTGCCTGGGTGGTAATGGCGTAGTGCTTAGACCTTACTTAGGGAAACGAGTTTGACGATGCCTACCGTTGCAGTCGGTGAAGTATGCCTGTGTGACGCCCATAGTACGACACAAAAGCTGATAATTGCCTGTGACATGCCCACAACATGACATAAAATCTGATAAATCACACGTGACTACCTGTCCAAACACCACTGCCTAGTACCCACACAACGCCTGCTGCCCACCACCCGAACAAGCATAATTTCTGTTTTTATATGGATGTCAACAGTATCAGATAGAAATTTTTGGGGTTTATGTATTTTTTTTTTTTTTTTTTTATTTCAGTAAGTTGTTCCCACAATAGTGTATTTCTGGGTATTGTGGCTAAGTGGTAGATGTTTCACCTGCCAGCTTATACCTGCTGTGATGGTCCGCTGTGGTGACCCGTTGCCGGGAGCAGACCAATAATATTCCCACAATAGTGTATTTCTAATGAAAAATTTTATTTCTTTAACATGAAGGAACATTATTTAACATTATTTTATTAATATAATTATTGCTTTACTGTTTTTAGGTAAAAAAGCAAGGATGGCAAACAACTTAAAAGGAAATCAGTTTTTATTCTATTTAAATGCTATTAAAAGGTGCAGCATTAAATTTTGAAAAACAATTATGGTTAAAAAAAAAAAATACTCCTAGACAAAATCTATTACGTTAATACATCTTTTAATGTCTGCCGGTGTTGACAAAAATCCTGTAATGTACTGAAAAGGTTGTCAACTCCTCACTGTTCAACAAAGATTTTTTAAATAAAGTTTTGTTCTATTTCTCAAGAATGACTGGTAAATCAAAATGATCAGATTGTCTGTGACGAGCAAGCCAAGGGCGATGGTGGCAAGGAAAAACCCAGAGATGGGAATGGGAAGAAACCGTGAGAGGAAACAGACTGAACAAGGAACCCATCCTCATTTAGGTGATGTCGAAAAGCAAGGATTGATTTGAGGCTAGAAGTTAAAAGAGGTGTTTGTTAATATGGAGTCCACTTTTATTATTGGAAGCTCAGGCACCAAACTGTTTGTAGGAATTTCAGGCCTGAAATATTGAGCGACTGCAGTCACAAGTCGTCAGAGAACAGCTCGATTAGCCGAGTCTAAGACCATCTTCATGCTAAAGTGGAACAGTTCCCAATCACCACACAAATCTCAAGCAGACCACAAGGGCCTCCATGTGATGTGATCTCCAACCGGTCAGACAGGTCTGGAAGGCAAAGGGAGTCTGGATCACGGGCAGCTCAGGAGTGCCATGTAAAGCTCAACAGAGAGAGAGAGGAAAAATGAGAACGAGAACAGTTAGGTATGGTCACAGTCACATAATGTATAAGGTGAATGTATATTTAGTGCAAGTAAAGTAGAGAGTGTAAGCAGGGACTCCAGCAGGACTAAGTATAACAATATAACTAAAAGGGAAAGTGAGAAGAAAACACAGACATGAGGGCTCCCAGGGAAGGAAAGATAATACATTTTTCACACCCCAAACTTCCTGTTTTACTTTACTTTCATAAATAAGCCACCTATGTCATCTATTGTAATTGTCACTATGTAAATTACTTACTACCAAACCACACCCAACTACCTGTAAGCCATGCCTCACCCTACAACTTCCAATGTGTATGTAACATCTATGACATTTCCCTCAAAACTTTTGTTACCATGGTTACATGTTGAAAAGCTGAAAAAAAACAAAAAACTAAAGCATCAAAAGGGCACTAGGTTAGCTTCTAACTCCTACCCTAGCTATTGGACACCAAAAGTCCATTTAGATTTAGCTTTACATTTTAAGTGAAGTATTGCAAAACAGGTTAAAACTGAGAATGTTATTGCAAATTAACATATCCACACAAAAGAAACTAGGTTAACCTTTTGCAATTAGCTGCTAACAGCTACTATTCATACCCTTCTTATACTCTTAGGCAATTAGATTAAGCTCCATGTTGTAAGTTTAATATCACAGAACTGGTTAAAATTAAGGCTGTCACTGCTAACTTAGCCTCTTTTGTCTTGATATGAGTGTAAGTTAGCTGTTCCTGGTTAGCCATGTACCCTTCTTTAGCGCTTAATAAAAACAGGCTATCACATTTTTTATCATGTTTTAATATTTGCATCACTTAACTTGTTACAAGTTTTAATTAAAAAGTATGTCCACACATGTGTTGCTATCAAAACCATAATTTGTATATCAGTAGGAGGGGTTGTTTTTATGGAGCAACTTTTAGTACTGATGGGACGTTCGGATCATTTTACCGACTTCGATCTTTTCATTCAGCAAAATAAACAAATCTTTTTTGAGTCATTTTGTTAATTTAATTCATTTTAGCAAAATGTAATTAAAATGTTGTTCTTTCTCTAACATCTACTGCTTACACAAACAGTGATCACAACAAACCACACAAAAATATAATGTTATAAGGGGGGAAAAAAGATTTATTATTTACCCAGGTATACGAATACAGTAGCTCATTCATCACAGCCTCACAATTAACCAATGAAGTTTGAGTCGGTGTTATGCTAAAGTTGGTTCCCCCATCGAGATGAGATTTCTTAGCCCCACCCCCATGAAAACAGCGCAGGGAGCGCGCATTCAAAGCAAGGTTCGTCCGCGAGAGGTAATGCCTCGGTAAAGGCCAAAATTTACATTGTTACTGTTTTCATCCCCTGGAATTAAAGAGACAGAGAATTTAAAAAACGAAACTCATCATAACATGCATTGTATTTATTTATTTTTAATCACTCTACACACAACCCATGGTTTATTTATGCTATATCACAAATGGAATCATTTTAAATTTTATATTGATTTCTTTCATACTCAGTTTGGGTTTATTCAGATAGATGTGAATTTGTAACCTAGTGAGCTGATACAGTATCGTGGCATTAAACGAAAACCATCTCGCATCATTTTTATTATTATTATTATTATTAATATCTTCAGACCGTATCTGATGAATCTCTATTATGGCACCACACTTTGGTTTTTAGATGCTGTCAGATTGTTTCCTTTATATTTTCTAAGTAAAGAGGTTCCCACACCTACTGTATCAGACTATTACTGATTTGTTTCCACACCGCAAGTAAATAAGCTGAATTTTATCCTAAGTATGTTCATTATAGCAAGGAAAACACATCCCGATGGATAGAATTGTCATCAATAATTTCTCACAGGTATCATGTATCAGATGTATCAGACTGTTACTGCGGCTTTCTGAGTTTCATCATTCTAAATATGTTGATTACAGCAGCAGAAACACAACCTGATAGCTAGAATTCATGGTATTAGATAATGTTTCCCCTCCGCTTTTCAGGTACAGCTGTGCCCACAGCTGTCAAAATAGTACTACTGACATGTTTACAGCCCACAATTGAATCACCTGGGTTTCATCCTTGTCACACAAAGCATGTTAATTATAGCAGCAGAAAAACATCATGATTTTAAGAATTCATGCTATCAGATAATGTTTCCCCTCTGCTTTTCAGGTACAGATGTGCCCACAGCTGTCAAAATGGTACTACTGACATGTCTACAGCCCAAAAATGAATCAGCTGAGGTTCATCATTCTAAATGTTCATTATAGCAAGGGAAATGTATCCCGATGGATAGAAGTGTCACGGTCAGATACTGTTTGTTGGATGTTTATTATGGAAGAACAGGAACACATTCTGATCACTGCAATTGTCAATGTTGGGTAATAAGGACAATTATCAAATATCCAAAAATAATGTCAAGTACATATCTGGTTGAATACACAAACATTTTAATTACAAGTTATGCACATATTTACATTTAACAAATTTGAAAATAAATGAAAAACTTAATTATTGTCTCTTCACACTTTCTGCTATTTGTAGATTGAATAAACTGCACAAAAAAAAATTTCCTCCATCTCTGGCCAGCCAACCCACACATGATGGAACCATCTTTCAGAGGAATCACACAGGGTCTATATAGTGAAAATATGCTAACATAATCAGGCATAACAAGCAAAAGAGCTTCCTGAACATGTGTATCTCAAGTATGTTGTACAAGGATCTACTGAGTGATGTAGCATTCGCCTGCCATGCAAAAGGCCTGGGGTCGATTTTCAGATAGTGCCCAAACCCCAGCCACTGGATGCAGTGCCGGTCCCAAGCCCGGATAAAATGGGAGGGTTGCGTCCGGAAGGGCGTAAAAAGTCCGGAAGTCGTAAACATTTGCCAAGCTTGTATGTGGATGGTCCGCTGTGGCCTTGCCGGGAGCAGCTGAGAGACCAACATCATCATTTCGGAAATATCTCCCCCAAATGCTCACCCTAAAAAATACTGGGTTAAAAACAATCTAGTTTGTCAGCTGTTTTTACCCAGCTCATTTGTTTAACCCAGCAAGATAGGTTAAATATTCAACCCAAATGCTAGGTCATATTTAACTACAGTGGAACCTTGGATTACGACCATAATTCGTTCCGGGAAGTGGGCTCGTATTCCAAAACACTCGTAAACCAAATTAAATTTTCCCATAATAAATAATGGAAACTCAAATTATTCGTTCCACAGCCCAAAAAATAAATACATAAAAATAACACAAAATATAAAGTAAAAATAAAACAAATTAACCAGCACTTTACCTTTAAAAAAAGGTAAAAATAAATCCTGACAGATAAGTGTTTCCGTTTATGCGGGCAGGCGCTGTGTGTGTGTGTGTGCGCGCACGCAGCCCCTCCCGTCCCGGGAGAGTGTGTGTCAACTGGCACGGTGTCAAATTACGCGCGCGCACACATAAGGCTGAGGGAGAAAATGGATTTTTAACCTTCTAATGAGACTTTCTTACACAGTAAACCTTTGTCCTCTCTTATTTGAATTTCACATAAACACACATTAACGGAAAGACATCAAGGAACATCGCTAATGACACTCATGTGAGCGCATACTAACGGAATCACTGCTGTAAAGTAAAACAAACAAACAAATGAATCTGCACTTTACCTTTGAAAAGAAGAGGGGGTGCTTCTCACACACACACACACACACACACGCACAAACACTAAAGGCGCGAGAGAGAAAGAGTGTGTGAGAGACCCGGCACAGTGTCAAATTATGCGCGTGCGCACACATAACGACAGAGATGGAGAAAATAGAAAAAAAAAATTTTGGGGAGTTTTTCCCGATTTTCTCCCTAATTTAGTCGTGTCCAATTCCTCCCCGTCACTAGGGGTCTCCCTAGTAGCTCCTACTACTACCACTCAGTCGAGTGTTTCCGTTTCTATCACGTTTTCTCCGAACCACGTGACGCCAGCCGACCGCATCTTTTCGAACTGCTCGCTCACGCACTGTTGGGGGCGGCGTAACACACCCGAAGGACAGCGTTATTCGCTCCTTGCGCAAGCTCACAGACGCCCCTGATTGGCTGTAGAGCCGTGATTAATGTGGGAGCACGAAGTACCTCTCATCCCTCCCCTGTGAGAGAGCTCGGCCAATCAGCTCTCTCCGGCTGCGAGAGGTTATAGCATCACCCGGGAATCAAACTTGCGATCTCTGGATGATAGGGTGAGCACTTTACCACTGCGCCACTCGGAGGCACGAGAAAATGGATTTTTAACCTTCTAATGAGACTTTCTTTTGCTTCACACGCGCACACACACGTGTTATAAGAAACAGTACACGCGTGCTGTACACACGCACTTTCAAACACAAAATAAAATGTTTTACACACACATGTGGTCACAGTGTTATAGTAAACAGTACACGCGTGCAAACAAACACACACACAAACACACACACAGCGCGTGCAAACAAACACACACACACAGCGCCTGCGTGCATAAACGGAAACACTTATTTGTCAGGATTTATGTTTACTTTTTTTTAAAGGTACAGTGCAGGTTAATTTGTTTTATTTTTACTTTATATTTTGTATTAATTATTTTTATGTATTAATTTTTTTGGGCTGTGGAACGAATAATTAGTTTCCATTATTTCCATTATGGGGAAAATTTACTTTGATTTAAGAGTGTTTTGGAATACGAGCCCACTTCCCGGAACGAATTATGCTCGTAATCCAAGGTTCCACTGTACTGCATCTATTTATAGTTTGTTTCCAGATCTCTGAAAGGCTCAGCTGCATCAGAGAACTACATCTAATCTTCTTCTACTTTTGGGCTTTGATAAAGACCAAACTGACTAAATAAAGACATAGTCAGTGATTGTAGTCTGCTCACAATATTGCAGATTAAACTAGAGGTCTGTTGTACTACAAAGTTCAAGTTCGAAAATGTCTGGGCAGATTTAGACTTCAGATTATCTAAAAAAAAAAAAGGGCCACACGTTCGGTAATGCCCTCTTGCTGTAGCACATCCCATTCATCCTCAACTTCCTGTCCTAACTCCTCTTCAGCATTAAGTTCATCATCAGGTTGGGCCGGCCGGTCGAAAGGCTCATCAAGAGTCTGTTTAACTGGGTTTCCATGCTGCTGCACTAGGTGTCTTCTGTAAGACCTGATGTAAGAAAGTTCTCCCACAACCACTTTCACTACATTGGAAATATGCTGATGAACATGTGTGGTGTACAGCTCTTAAATGTATGAAGAGAATCCTGACAACCCCAGGAATTTGCCTTTTACACCAAAAGCAAACATCTATCTTGGGAAGCTTTAACAAATTGTGCTTAAATAATAGTGCTAAAAGTGAGAAAAATTAAGCCCTTTCCATCTGCAGCCCTTTCAAATACTTCAGAGAATTTGTAAGTAGTTAAGATAACTACTTACAAATTCTCTGAAGTATTTTAGGAACTTTATATTATACTTTAAATTTTTGGGATTATGCAGTTGATGTTCCCCACATCTAAAAGCATAAAGCTTTCTTCACCTATTGCCTGATCTGAAAGACAAAACGACACAAAACACATCTTGCCAACATTAAAATCATAGAAGCTAGTTATCATCTGTAGCCTGACTAACAATACAATACTTATAGAGCATGCTAAAAACCTATTTTAAATAAAATATCATAAAATAAATAATCTAGTTTCATGATACATCTTTAATATGTATTTAAAAGGTAAATGTGACAACCAGAAGGTAGCATATATGCAAATTCAATCTAATTTATAAACAATGTTGGGTGTAACGCATTAGAGTACTTGGATTACTTTTTTGATGTAACGAGTAATCTAACGTGTTAGGTCCGCCATTTAAGTACTCAGTTATTAAGTTACTTTTTCAAAAATGTAATCCGTTATTTGGACAATTTATGTAATCCGTGAGCTTGCCCTGCAGTCATTTCCAATCCGTTAGTGTGTGTGTGTGTGTGTGTGTGTGTGTGTGTGTGAAAGTCAACCTACAATAACCCGTCCCCCTCTGTTATTTGTGCTGTTATACCCCTATCTCACCTACGTGGTTTAACTATGTGAGGACCGACGCGTGGAAAGCTGGAAACCTAATTACAGCGCCAAAACTCACGGTGAATCATGATGAACCGTACTTACGGCTACTGCGCGAAACCGCGTAGGTGAGATAGGGGTATTATAAGTTAACAGATTATGGGCCAAACTTCTCTGAGTGATGATGGTAGAATAATTCTAAAGGTCTTGACTAAAACAACATGCATGAGGAATCACAAAGGAGTTTTCATTTTCTGCAATGGAAAAGTACTCTAACTAGTTACTTTTATCAGAAAGTAAAGCTGTAATGTAACTGATTACTTTTTAAAGACAATAATTTTGTAATGTAATTGGTTACTTTAAAAAGTAACATCCCCCAACACTGTTTATTAATGGGTTGTCACTATCAAATTCTGGCAATGTTTAGGTAGCCAATATGTTGCAATATAGACTCAACATGCTGTGGATGAAGGGTACATTACAAAAAGACAAAGGGTACACTACTTGACTGAAAAATATAAAACACTTGCTTACCTGTAAAACTTTCTATCAGGTCAGGAAGTTGCCATTCTGTTAATTTCCCTCTGACAAAGCTGTCCATTAAGATAGGGTATAGGTAACCTGAAACAAAAACATGGAGACAGCTATACCAAAAATAAAACAGCAAGATAAGCATGGCGCTTAGGATAAATCTCGCAGCTAGAATTTTTTTTTTAAGTCAGACTAGTTGATCTTGTGGTCTGCGTTGATTTTAAGCTAATTAACGAGGAAATGCATTGTAATACCTGGTGTCATACTGGCACATTACAATCACCCAAATATTAATACTCTCATCTAGTAGTTATCTGTACAGCTGTGGTACTTTTTCCCCGTAGTTGGCGCGTTGACTGTTCAAAGTTAATTTAGCCTGAGTCACAAGCAACTTTGGTTAAAGAGGGCTACCTGGTTAGCTTACATGCAGCAGTTACTGGTGACATATTTGCATAATTGCCAAAGGGGGAACGGTGTAAAATATTGTCATAACTCGGGAGAAACGCGGGAGAATTTTGACCACGGAGTAAATGGGGAGAGGGTAACGTTACTAGCTAGTGAAAAACGGGAGTCTCCAGGGAAAATCGGGAGGGTTAGCAGATATGCATATTTGTGAGAAGATTAGTGTTTTGTAACACCCCAGCATTTTATTGTCTCAAGCAGTGAGATTAATACCCCATCTCACCTACGCGGTTTCGTGCAGTGGCCGTAAGTAGGGTTTATGCGCAGAGTTTTGGCGCTGTGAGTACGTTTCCATCTTTCCGCGTGAAAAATTAAACATGTTTAATTTTTAAACATGTTTAATTTTTTTGGCGGTCCTCGCGGAAGCTTGCAGAAGCTTGCAGACCTTGCAGAACCTTTTGAGTTTGAGTGTAACGTTAACACGGTAATAGTAAAGTTATTTTCCCTTAAATGCACGAGGAGGATGTACTGTCAAAAGCTCAAAAGAGAAGACACGAAGCTGACACAGCCGCTAAATAGACCGTTGAACTTTGGGGGAGGGGCGTTATTGTCTGTTAGCTGTCACTAGCTAACCAAACTCCAACCCAGCAGCTGGGTTACACAAAAAGTCCCCAATTCTCTGTAAACAGGCAACTCTGTAAAGAGGCAACTCAGCGTTTGAGTAGAAAAAATAACTCAGCATTTTTAGTGTTCAGCAAAGCTAGTGCTTTTGATGGTTTAAATGTCAGCAATTATGTATTTTGATGGACAACCTTGTGTGACTGCTGGGTGTCATTACGGGAACTTTGGAGGCTGGGTCTGTGGCCATGGCCTCTTTTCCAAACGCACAAAACACCTGGGTGTTCAAGTGCCTGTTTACCACAGCCAACATTGCCTTCTTTGTCGATTTTTACTATGTTGGCTTTTTTGTGGATTTAGACTAGGCTGGCTGGCCTTTGGTCCCCATGGGCATGGGGTGCCTGTCACCAGTTTTCTGGGTAGCTGTGTAGTTGGAGCTGATAAGTGTATGATGTCACAGCATTTGTGGACATATCATTGGGACAAAACTTTAGGTACTAAAAGGTAATTTATGGATGTTTTGAAACATTTATTTAAAAGAAATTTATTTAAAAGAATGAAAATCAAATCTTTTAGGTTCACGTTTACACATTTGGTCGAGGTACTTAGCAGGCTGTTCCAATCAAACTGGAAAACTTGCATGCTGGAAAAGTTCTTATGTGAATGCAGGCTGCCTCACTAGCTGTTTTTTCAGAGGGGAAACATTATCTGATACCCTGAATTCTAGCCAACAGGATGTGTTTCTGCTGCTATAATCAACATATTTAGCTGATTCACTTTTGTTGTGTAAACAAGTTAGAGGTACATATTTTTGGAAATATTATTTTTGTCATTATTTGAGCTATGGTTTCCACTCTAACTAAAGAGCAATTGGGTGTATTGTAACTTCTCTTCTAAAGTTTGCTAACGATCATTGCAAGTCTTGAGTTTGTTTCATAATTTCACACAGCCATTTCCCTGTTAGTAATCTGTGACAGCATTTATTAAACCAATGTCCTTTTTTATTTTATTTTATTTCTTATGTTTGATTCCCATTTACTTACTTAGAACATAAACATACTGTATGCACATACTTAGTGTTAGAATAATGAAACTGAGAGAGCCGCAGTAACAATCTAATAACCTGGGGAAATTATACTGATTCCCGTGGGAAATTATTTACATAGTGACAGAAAGCAGAGTGGAATCTGACAGTATCTGACAATGAAAATTCTATCCATTGGGATGTGTTTCTCTTGCTATAATTAACATTCTTAGTAGGATAAAACTTAATAATTCACTTGTTGTGTGGAAACAGATCAGTAGCAACAGTCTGATAGGTGTGGGAACCTCTTTACTAATACTAATATAAGGGAACCCGTATCGGGCAGTATCTAAAAAAATAAAAGCATAGTGCCATAATAGAGACTCATCAGATACACTCTCAAGACATAATAATAATAATGCGAGATAGTTTTCCTTTAATGCCATGATATCAGCTCACTAGGTTACAAAATCACATCTAGCAGAAAAAAAAAACTGAGGATAAAAGAAATCTATTTTAAACTGAGTATAAAAGAAATCAATATAAAATTAAAATATCCCATGAAAAAAGTACCAAAGAAAACTTTTCCATTCGTAAAATAGCATAAATAAACCATGGATTGTGTGTAGAGACAATACAACGCATGATATGATGAGTTTTCAAGGCGCGTGAAATTCTCCGTCTCTTTCATTCCAGGGGATGAAAACGGTAACAATGTCAATTTCGGCCTTTACCGCACTCTGTAGGAGCTCAGTGGTATGCGCATAACCTCTCGCGGGGATGGGGCTAAGAAAACTCATCTCGATGGGGGAACCAACTTCGACACAACACCGGTGTTATGCGCTCAAATGTTGGG
>JAQMYJ010000017.1:18546726-18563829 GCA_030014305.1 Clarias laeviceps | reverse complement strand
TGATTTTTATAAGGGTAACTTTACTTGTACTTCAGTAAAAGTTCACTAAAGTAACAGTACTTTTACTTGAGTACAAACTTTAATTACTCTTTTCACCTCTGGCCATCCCTGTGCGGGTCAGGCAAAAGCACATCTCATCCTCCATACTGCTGTAGCCAGGCAAGCTCGGCTGTAGTGCTGGAGTTTTTGTGTTAGCTGCTGCAACAGGTTCTGTTGTCGAATACTGGTTACCTTCTTTTTGGCTCCTGAGGCAAAGTTCCACCTCGTTCTTGTCAAACGTCTGTTATGAAGTGGTTTTTTTAAATGATGGAAGAGGACGGTGTCACTGTGTGTGAGGTTGGAGAATTGGGGAGGCATTTTGTGAGCTGAATGGACTGGTGCCGTGTCATAAAGAAGGCACACACAAAAAAAAATTCAATCTGGCATTTTGTTTTTTTTGTTTAGCGGCCTCGTGCGGAACTACAGTATACTGTGGGTTTTTAAAACAAGAAGAAATGTTCATGAACATACTCATTTCCAGAGACACAATTTGTTTTTTCATACAATAATACAAATTTTATGACTGTCCCTTGTAAAGTGGGACTTTTGCAGCATGTATATATTTTGTCTCTGCCTATATTTTAATGTTACTGTCAATAATCATATGTCTTTCCTTCTTGGGATAATACTCACTTACTCTTTTGATGCTTCAGCTGGTGCCTAACTTTTATTACACACCATCTTTATTACAGTCCAATTACAGTATTATGTCTTCTTTTGCAATTGATTGATGCCTCACGCAGCTGTAAATTTGTGTTCATTTCAGCCGGATTACAAAAATATTGATTCTCTTTACTTGGAGAGAACAAAGTGGCAGAGTGCAATACACTGGTGTGCAGTGATTTTGCTGCATCTTCCCCAGGCAAATTGTTTTAAATATGAAAGCACGAGAAATTGGTAGTGCGACATGAGAGCATGTGAAGATGAGTGACTGCGTGAGAGCAGGCAACTTTGTTTTAACTGATAGTGTATATAAGCTGTTTGGATTTATAAGATGTTTGTAAAAGTTGCATATACAGTACCAGGTATGTATTGATTATAAACAAATATTATTTGCTTCGCAGTTGATTTACATCAAGGTTTGTAGTAAAAATAAGTGTATTTATCAGTTATTGCAGTGATTTGCCTGATTACACAGCTTTAACTTATGCCTTAACTTTGCTAATGTGAAATTATGAACAGAAAAATTATGTCATATGTAGGGACACAGTTGTACCAATAATACTTGCCTTGTCTAACCATTTTACTTGTCTATTTTACTATGTGCATAATATTATTATAAATACTTACCTTTTCTTACTTTTTTATAGATACATACCTTTTCTTTTCACATTTCTAATTTTCTTTCATTCTAAACTGAAGTCTTCATACTGTAGGTCATAGAGACAATCAAACTTCAGTATGCTGGTTTTAGGCTTTTGCTCTAAAGATTTTAAACAAAAAAATTGACTTAAAAAATGGATTTTCAAGTCCCAATTTTTACAATGCTCCCAATTTTTACAAACAGTACACCAATACTAAATTAATAGAATTTTGCAATTCTTATATGTAACCCTTCTTGGGCTAAGAATGGTAAGGAAGCCCAATTATGCCATCTGGGGTCTTTTACCCAAGTGAAAGAAATCATTATATGCAATGTGCTTACAATAATATGATGAACTAAGTTGGTTCAATTTGATTTACAAAATAGACAGAGCTTCTAGAAACTATTTATTTCAAAACAATAATCTTCTTTCTAAAAATATTCTTAAAAAAGATAAACCTTTTCAACAGCCAACCAATTAAATATCCACAATGATTAAAGAACCCCTTGATGAATCTAACTTTACAACAGGAACAAATCTTAAACAGAACAGTAAATGAAGTGACAAATGTAATAAAGTCACAAACTCCTTAAAAAATAAAGAAAACCATGTTTTCTCTGGCATTTACAAGTTAATAAACATGCAGAAAAAAACCACACTATTAGTTTTTGCATATTCCAACTATTATGTATACAACAAAAGCAAAACGTCACTAGCAAACACTAAACCCAAACCCAAACCCAAAACACTAAACCAATCACTTATAGTTGTGAACATGTTTTACTGCTGAATGGGATTTAATGTATTGTAATTATAACTGAGCAAATAAATGCATTTTTACATGAAAGAAAACTGATTTACAGTAACGTCAATATCTTATAAAATAAGTTCAACAATAAAATCCTTAAACTATAATTGATTATAATTAATTATATGTAAATTTTAAAACACATTTGACAAAATAGTTCCTGTGTCAGAGGTCACTAAAGGAAGAGCACTAGACAAATCCAACAGGTATGTCAGATGTCTCGTTTCAGTTGTTTAGACATCTCATCGTTTATTTTTTGTTTGACGTAAAGCTTTTAAGTCCGTCATTGGTGTTATTCATTTCATAATTACAACTGTCAAAAACTGGACATAACTTATTACATCTAACAATTCACTGATCATTGAAAGCCATGTGGTCTTACACATGGAGGTCATTTTGAAAATAGTTATTTTTCTGTAAATAATCATTGGTGTTGTCGTCATTTTTGTTACCAGAAAGAGAAGTAACGCCAGTTATTAAATGTATATATATATTAAAATGCATATTATACATATTATTTACATAAAATACATATTATTAATAGTAACATTAAAAGTAACATTGTCATTAAAGAAGTTCTAAATGTGAAAGAAGGAATAGATTTCAGGAAATCTTCATGACCCATATTACACCATTTATGTAGAATGACCCAAATATAACATTTATTTGTCCTGATGGAGCCTTTTGATTGTTTTCAAGTTAGCCTGGTCAAAACAGTCAGGCTCATGTTATGGATTATACAGAATAATGCCTTTGTACGTGTAGACAAAATACTGTAATTCTTTATACTGGATTTTGTTTATATTACAGTTTTTCACTTTGTGAAGGTTAATGATAATGTCGGAATCAGTGATGATATCATTTGGCACAGATGATTTTAACAAACCTAAATCTACTCCACCAAATGATTTATCTAAGATAAAGACTATTTGATTAGGGGAATTAGTAGGTGAAATCCTACAGTATATAGTCTAATTTGTTTCTTTACAGTTTTCAAGTTCATGCTTTACATCTCAATAAAGAACAACAGGAACACAATACTCTTTCACTTGATTTTATTTTTTAGGGAAAACAAATCCTTAAAAAAAACAAAATCCATTGTTTCATTTGTAGTTTTTGGTGTTTTCGCAATGCTGTTTTTATTTTTAGTCGCAGGCCTTTTCCAAGTCATACATGCTGCACGGTTTAAAGCAGCACAACTCCATCATGGTTTTGTACGTTATTTTAATTTTGCGCGAGTATCTACTTGTGTCGCAGAAGAACTGTAGGGCGTCCACCAGTTCAGCACCACACAGGTGGCCGGTTGCTGTAGCATTGGGTGCTGCACTGCAGAACACCAGCAAGAAGAGTAGAACAGTAGCCTGGAGCCAAACCCTCATTGTCTAAAAGACACAGAGACATGCAAGTAATCACTTACAGCCAATCAAGAAAGGAAGGAGGTCCAATGAGACCGCGTATGTTCTGTGCTATGCCTCTGCTGCCCTACATGGAGCTGCTGGAGATCATGCAGGGGGTTTGGCTGGTGAGTAAGATCGGGCATATTTCATTTTTATATTTGGTTGAATATCTTAAATGTCAGTTGTACCAACTGGAATAAACATGCATCTGTTGTTTCACTTTAACACTGCAATGCTAAAATATACATAACTTAAGCCATGCTGGGTCAGGTGCATGGTGCATAGTGTTAGACAAAATGGCTGTGCTGTGCGTGCACTATGAGGCGTCATTTGCATCTACGGCAAGAACCAATTCTTTTAATTTCAGAACCTCACTCCAAGTTTTTCTGAAAAGTTGGCAGCTAAGATATAATCCTGATATCCATTTCCAATTCGGCTCGTCCATAATATAAACATTGACAGAGTGCTTCAGAAAGCAAACTTAACACACAAAAAAAAAGAAAAGAAATAAAAACACATTGCTGTATGTGTGAAAGCGCTCAGTGCCACTGCACCTGCACATGAAGCCATCTTCAAGTATTCAGGTAAAATATCACTAAAACTGAAGAACCTTTAAAAGAAACAGGGAATTTTAATTCTCATACCTGTTGTTGGTAGACAGAGGAGGCAGACAGATTTTGAAGGAAAAGAGACGGGTGAGGACGAACAACTTTATTTATAGGCAGGTTTGCTGTGTCCCGGTTTGACGTGAACATGTGTCATATATTATTTTCTCATTCTATAGTATAGTAACTATAACGGTCAAAGGTTTGGACACACCTTCTAATTCAATGTTTTTCTTTAGTAATGTATTTTCTACATTCTAGAACAATACTGGAGATTTCAAAAACAATAAAATAACACACATGGAATTATGTAATTAAGTAACAACAACAACAGTCAGCTGTTATTTTAAGATACGAAGGTCAGCTATTCTGGAACAGTTAGTGCATTGGTTCTACACACACACACACACACACACACAATGCCCCGATTGCTCATACTCAGCCATTTTGTCTAACACTAACCATATCTCTTACACGGCTCAGATTCTGTATATTTTAGCATTGCAGTGAAACAACAGATGCACTTGACTGTATTCATCCCAGTTGGTACATTTAAGATATTCACCAAAACACAAAAATGATCTTGGACCCACTTCACTCACCTACCAAACCACCTACATGCTCTCCAGCAGCTCCATGTAGGGCAGCAGCGGCGTAACACAGAACATAAGCAGTCTTCTGTCATTGAGGCCAGGGGTAATCAATCATACTCCCATAATGCGAAAACTGATGAAAAAGAAGAAAATCAAAATTAATTGTAGGATATAGGATCTTGTATAGGATATTTATTGTAGGCACTTGGTTTCCTCAAGTGATGGAAGAGGTCACTGACTGCAAGGTCAGGAGAGTAGGGGAGACGAGGCAGAATTTCGTTCCTAAGCCAATTTTCACCATTTTGTTAGCTGGATGGCCCGACGTGTTGTCATGAAGACACACTATTTTTTTTCTACCTGTTGCGGCATTTTTCTTTCGACCCTTTATACTTGCCTTGTTTATAAATGTTGAATTCACCTATTTTACTATGTACATAATATTATAAATACTTACCTTTTCTTAATTTTTTTTATAGATACCTTTTTTTCTGTTTTCTTCTCTTCCTTTTTAATGGACATGATACTATGGGCTTTATCTGGGAGACATGGAATAAGGAGTTGATGCGTTGCATAGTGGTTGGAAAAAGCAGTTTGACTGTGCATGGGTTGATTATCTTTGAGATGGTGAATGGACCAATGAACTTAGGAATAATTTTATGGGAGATTGCGTTAATATGTACGTGACAGCTGGCAAGCATGACTCTCTGTCCAACGTGGTTATATATTGAATAGAGCTATCTAAGAGCTAGCTAAGTGGTGAAGCCTAGATCTTGCCCATAGCCAGGTCCTTTTACATTGGTGCAAAAAAAGCTTGGGCTGAGGGAACTGCCACCTCCTCCTCTTGGGACATTGGTAGCCCAGACGGCACTGGGCTGGATGAGCGGCTCTGCCGTTTCCTTGGCCTGAGGGAAGTTTGGCCTGGGGAACAAAGTGAATTGCCCTGGAAAAGCAGTCAATGATGGTTAAGACACAGGTGTTGCCATCTGAGTCTGGGAGTCCTGTGACAAAGTCTAGAGCAATGTGGGACCCGTTGGTGCATTATTGCTGGGTTTTTTTTTTCGAGCACAGATGTCACAGAGTATGAGTATCCTCTCTGATAGTGGGCCATCAAAAGGGTTGCTAAAAAAAAGCACCAGCGTTCAGATATTTGGGTGATATGAGATATTCAATGTTCTTGTGGTCCGTTCAGATGAGAATTGGGACCTCTGTCCCCTCGAGCCAATGTCCCTATTCCTCCGCAGCAGCAGTTTTACTACTGGAAGCTCCGAGTCACTGATCCCATATTTCTTCTCTGTGACTGAGAAGTGGCGAGAGAAGAAACAGCAGGGATGCAGTTTGCCATCAGTTAGTTCAATACAATTAAATTTCATTTATTTGTATAGCGTTTTAACAATTGACATTGTCGCAAAGCAGCTTTACACAATCAAAAGAATTATTTAAGTTTGTATGAAATGTGAATGTGTATGAATCAAAATGATAAGACTGTCCCTGATGAGCAAGCTGAGGATGACGGCGACAGTGGCAAGGAAAAACTTGAGAGGAACCAGACTCAACAGGGAACCCATTCTCATTTGGTTGAAAACGGATAGCAGGGATTGATCTGCATCATACTGTGTGAGACTGGAAGTTCACTATAACAGGAGATGTGTTTAAGTTAAAATAGAGTCCAATTCGTTCCTGGAGGCTCGGGTAGACTGTAGGAAAATCCAGTCCTGAACTATCGAGCGACTGAATTCCTCAGAGAACAGCTGTCAGCATTAGCTGAGGACAGGACCGTCTTTGTGGAAAAGTGGAACCATCCCCATTCACCACATGCATCCAAGGCAGACCGCACGGGGCATCCATGCGACGAGATCTCCAACCAGAAACAGGACACCAGGATGAGTCAGACAGCTCCAGAGGGCAGAGGCGGTTTGGATCACTGGCAGCTCAGGAGTGACATGTATAGCTCGACAGAAAGACAGGTTGAGGGGAAAACAGAGAAGGAGATAGAGGAGAAGAGAGAGAGAAGAGGAAAGAGAAGGAGAGATGGTAGTTAGGTATGGTCACAGTCAAACAATGTCTAATGTGAATGTATATTTAGTGCAGAATACAAGCAGGGACTCCGGCAGGATTAACTATGACAGCATAACTAAAAGGGAGAGCCAGAAGGAAACACAGACATGAGGGCTTCCTGTGATGTAAAGCGACCAATCACTTCACCGTCATCAAACCTAAGTGATCAATGAGAGTGGGAAAGACAACATCTAAACATACCAGTTTACAATAATACACTACGTTCATGAGTCCCCCAGATCTGCTCCTTTACCTAAGGCAAATCTATTTACAAAAATGCTTGGCTAAATGAATAGGTTTTGAGCCTAGACTTAAACTCTGAGTCCCGAACATTAATAGGAAGACTATTCCATAACTTTGGGGCTTTGTAAGAAAAAGCTCTGCCCCCTGCTGTAGTTTTCATAATACGTGGTACTGACAAGCAGCCTGCATCCTTTGATGTAGGCATGGCGGATTATAAGACATTAGCAGTTCACTCAGATACTGCGGCGCGAGACCATTTAATGCTTTATACGTCAATAGTAGTATTTTAAAATCAATGTGAATTTTCACAGGGAGCCAATGCAATGTGGATAAGATAGAGGTTATGTGCTCGTATCGTCTACTTCTAGTGAGGACTCTCGCTGCTGCATTCTGGACTAACTGAAGCTTGCTTATACACCTAGTTGGACAGCCAGACAGTAAGGCGTTACAATAGTCCAACCTAGAGGTGATAAAAGCATGAACTAGTTTTTCTGCATTTAGTGACAATACAGTATATTTCTTATCTTGGCAATATTTCTGAGGTTAAAGAATGCCATCCTGGTAATATTATCTACATGTGCTTCAAATAAAAGGCTGGAATCTATAATCTCACCAAGATCTTTCACTGTTGCACTTGATGGACAGTGATGAACAGTTAGTGACCTCTGGGAGAGCACAGTCCCCACATTGGAGTCTGAGGCGTCTGCCTCCACTATGAACTGGAGGGAGGGATCCGGCTTCAGGAGAATGGGTGCCAAAGTAAACCGAATCTTACATTTCGAGAATGAGTCCTCCCCCTGATCAGACCACTGAAAGGACTTTTTAGTGGAGGTGAGAGCAATAGGAGGGGCTGCTAATTTAATTGAAATTGCTTGAGGTCTGCATAGTCAGGAGGGGCTGGGAGGTGTGGGAAATCCTAGTTGATAAAAGATGTTGTTGGGGAGCCCCTAGGTTCACCTGAGGAGATTTGCTTTTAACGGGCATTGGAGATAATAGTGGCCCATCTGACAAGAATAAAGACAGGAATCTGATTTGAGTTTCCACTGACGTTCTTCCGGAAAGGGTTAGACTGGGTTCTGGGTTTGAGTTGGGGTTTGGCAGTGAGACAGGGTGGGAAGGCGGCAGAGGTGGTCCAGAAAATCTGGGCCCAGAGAGACTGAGCAGGGGGCAAGGATGGTCCCTTTGTGTCAGATGAGTGTCCACACACCCTACTAAGCCCATGAGAGATCCCTGGGAAGTTCCTGGCAGGTTTTCCTTGATGTCCTCAGAGACACCATGGAGGAAGATGTCGTAAAGCACTTGAGTGTCTCAGTTAGCGGATGTTGCCAGCATACAGAACTTAATAGCATAGTCATAGCCAGAACGAGAGCCTTGGCAGAGTTCCAATAAATGTCTGGCTGCCTCTCTGTTGGAGTGAGAGTAGTCAAACACCCTTTACATCTCCTTGGTGAACAATTTAAAGGGGTTCCCCATTCGTGAGCACAATCGGTGAGGAGAGTGATTACATATGCCACCCTTATGTGCTCTGTAGGAGGATGCTTGGAGCTCCAACAGCAACAAGTTCTGGGTTCACCGTTGTATGGTTTGGGTTCAGGAGCCAGGGTTCATGATGTGGAGTTTTCTACTGGAACTGGAGGAGGACTAGCTAAGAGTTGCTGTGTGATGAGTAAATCCAGTAAATCCAATAGCAGACAAACAGTTTTTGAGATCCACATTAGAACACCAAGGAAATTTCTGTGTGCAGGCGAAGCAGGAGCAGAGGAGGGAAGCACTCCCTTCCGGAGTGTCAGGTTGCCCCCTAGTGGCGCTCTCCTGCAGGTGAATGGATGAATGGGTGAATCCCCTGTGACAAGAGAGAAGGCAAATCGATGTGGGGGAGACTCTCCACAACCCCGAAAGTAGAATGCGAGAGAGGATCTCCAAATGATCGTGAGTCTATAAACAAAGCAGCGTGTACGCAATTGCAGTGGCAGATGTTTGGATTGTTAATCCAGCAGAGAGTGAAAGCCTAAGTATGACAATGAAACACTCTTGTCCAATGTTCACGAACGCGGAAGTGCCCACAAGCACACATAGATTGGGGGAGATGGCGTGAATCGGCTTCGAAAAGTCAGACAACAAAAACACAAAACCAGAGCACTAGGGAAAATCACAGGTAGACAGGTAAGGTACATTGGCAGAGTGTGGAGCAGTGGCGTTTGTCAAAATGGTGACAGGTGTGCTCAGGTAATCGGCTCGGAGAGCATGGAAAACCCTGAGTGGAGTTAAGACCCGGATGTTCTGGGTCTGGCTTGTGACAGAAAAAAAAAACATGTAGAATTTATATCAATGTCTTCATTTATATATTATATAGTGACAACCTCAAAGTTTGTGTACAATGTTTAACTTATTTGCGGTCAACACAAGGTCAAAATTCTACAAACAGAATCTAACATATTCAGTGCTGTTAAAAATCCCCAAATGCCTTTAAATAGATTCTGCTTCCTTTGCTTGGCAGCACTCATTGGATTGACAGACAAACAGTTCAGCCAATGTGGAGAACATTCTTGTCAAAGGATGCCTTCCAAGAAAGTCACCCAGGCTTTTTCAGATCCCTGGCAGAAAGCCAACATATTTATTTGAACACTACCAATTCTGCCAAGAGGAGTGGTTAAATATCCAACCAGAATTTTGCCAGGAGCTTGTTGATGGCCACCAGAAGTGCAGTTCTGTGTCAGGCTGCCCTCTGGTGGCGCTCTCCGGCAGGTGTGCCTTTAAAGTGTGTCACTTTAAAGGTGTGTTTTCACATTAGGTACAGAAACATTCTCAACCAAAACAGATGTTACAGGTAAGATTGACTCTGGCTACAGTTTATGGCAGGACACTCTTAAACAACAGACAGTATTGGAAATGTATCTTTTGTTGTTGTTGTTGTTGTTGTTGTTTTTCGAGGGACCCAGAAACATTTACACATGTTTTAGCTACTGAACATTTTATGGAACTATAAATACAACACTATTAGTACAAATCTGACATTTTTCACTAAATGATGCAAACAATTTTAGTCCTTCAGGGGCCTTGGATCAGAGAAAAAAAAAAATCATCTGCATTGAGATCTAGATCTTGGCCACTGTTAAACTTTTTTGTTTGTTTGTTTCTGCTCAGACGTTACTGAAGACCAGGTTACTTTGATAGCAGCCTTCAGTTCGCATGTATTGGTGGGTCAGGGGTTTCTCATGTTCCACCGGACAATAGCCCATGCATTTTTTAAAGGGTTCAGGTTAGGCAAGTATATACAGTTATATACAGTAATATCATGGTCAGCAAACCAGTTAGAGCTAGTTTTGACACTGTGGACAGGTGCTAAGTCCTGCTGGAAAAGGAAATTTGGCATCTCCTGGAAGCTTGTCAGCACACAGAGGCATGAGGTGCTTTAAAATCTCCTGGTAGATGGCTGAAGATGGCTTACTTGATGAACATACTGTAGAGGACCAACACTAGCGGATGATATTGCACCCCAAATAATTACAGACTGGTAAATTCACACTGGCCTTCAAGCAACTTCAGACCACTGTCGTATGGTCTAGGTCTCTTTCTCTGTATGCTTCTGACATTGTCTCTGGTTCAGGAGTGGCTTGACAACAGGCAGCTGATACTAGGCCCTGTAGTTTGTGCACCTTTTACTACCACACTTTTCCCTTCCAGTACCTTTGATACAGCACCTTCTCTAGGCTGCCGTCTTTGTGGTGGATGTTGGCGAACATTTTCTTGACAATGTCAAGTCAGCAGTCTTCCCCATGTGTGTACTGAACTGTATAGTGAGATACACAGTATTTATACTGTATGAATAAACTTTTTATTCAAATAGATGATGCAATATTCTAACATGTTGATGTACTGTTTTTTTTTTAATTCCTGAGCCGTAATAATCAAAACGAAAACAAAACGACTTGAAATATTTCATATTCCATTTAATGAATCCAAAATACAGTATACGGTGCAAGAGTTCCACTTTTTACATTAAATCATAAAAGCAAGATGAAAGATGGGAGGAATCACAGAATTATGTGTTTTTGGAATCTAAAAATAATATAGTAAATTAAATGAATTGTTTAAAATGAGTGTTCTATCAAACTTATACTTGAAAAGTGTATTTAGGATGTTTTAATACTATTATTTACTGTAGCATGCATGTCTTATACTGCTGCTTTCTAAACTTTTCTGTATGATATACTGTAGCACTAGCAGCAACTAACCAGATAATGGCCCAGATAAAAGTCTCTACTTCATTCAGACTAGTAAGCAACTGTTGGATTAACACGTTTTTGGATACACATGTCTGCTAAACGTAGATGTATATAGAATATTTTCTTCGTTTTATTTCACTTTGTGAAGGTTAACGATAATGTCGGAATCAGTGATTATATCATTTGGCACAGATAATTTCAACAAACCTAAATCTACTCCAACTGATTTATCTAACATAAATACTATTTGATTGAGAGAATTAGTGGGTGAAATCCTGCAGTATATAGTCTAATTTGTTTGTTTCTTTACAGTATTGTTTATTTTTTTCTAACGTATGCTTTATATCTCACTAAAGAACAACAACGACACTGTAAACTTTCATTTGATTTGACTTTATTTTCTTGGAAAAAAAAATCCATAACCAAGTCGAATGTTGTCGCATTTGTTTATAGTTTATGGTGTTGGCGATGCTGGTGATTTAGTTGCAGTAATTTTGCAAGTCATGTAAGCTGCAGGGTTTATGGCAGCAGAGCTCCACGATGCCTCTTTTCACCATCAGCTCGTTGTAATCTTTATATGGGTATTCAGCCACCTCGCCCTCCTGAGCTGATTTAGGGGGAAGAAACCCTGGAAAAATAAAAGCATTTTACCGTCATAATTCAATAATCCAAAAATGTAGAATCTGGATATTTATTATAACTTCTGCCTTACCTAGCAGGGGATCCACCTCTCTTTTAGGGTTGTAGAAGAACCCGTTTGGCCCACAGACTAGGTACAGGGCGTCCACCAGATGAGAACCACACAGGTGCTGGGGTGCCGCGGCATTGGCTCCTGCGCTGCAGAACGCCATCAAGAAGAGCAGAGCACCAGCCTGGAGCCAAACCGCCATTGTCTGAGAGACACAGAGAGGCTGGAGAAATGAAAGTAGGAAGCAGTATTTGATTAGGCTTTGTGATGCAGAGATGGAAGTAATCAGACACTGCATCTAAAATCTACTAACAAACAAGTAAGGGGGGGGAAAAACACTTTGGAAAAGCTGTTGCAGGAAATAAATCAACAATTACTGTAGTTGGTGTAATTAGAATTGTCATAAAGTAGACAGCAAATCAATAAGGGATTTAAGTTCTTTTTTCTTATCTGATGTTACATTGATGCTATTCTTGTGAAACAAGTTCTCACTTAAGTAACGACTTTTAACAGATTTGTAAGAAATCAAAAGAATCACACTCTTTGAATGTTTCTAATAGCCATAATTTTTGGTATGGTCCAATATTTTCAGTCTAGAAGAACCATTATTTATAAATAAAAATAAAAAAAAATTATCCCTGTACGTTCACATCTATACAACACAGTTCAAGGTATTTCATTGTAAACTAATACTAATTCATTAGTATAACATTTATAACAGAATTCGTTAAAGAAAATTACAAAATGTCGTACTTTAAAGCAGTATAAGCTTTAGCTAGTTCATCTGAAAATATCACCAACCCCACAGAAGCTTTAAAAGAAATACAGAGATTTTGAACTCTCTTACCTGTGTTAGTAGACCGAGGAGATGAACTGCGAAGGTGGTCGGAGATTCTGAGGGAAAAGAAATGATTGAGGACGAACAGCGGCTCTCCTCCACCTTTATACCTGGGCAGGTTTGCTTTGTCCGAATCAGCGGAAAAAACACACACGGCCTCTAATGCTGTTAAGTGGCTGTCCAATCACACATGCAACATTAGCTATGTTTGTTCTAGCTAATTCACTTTTACACCTGAACGGGCATGAATTTCCAGTTCTTCCAAATTTGTGTGAATAAACTTTTCATATTTTCCAAATGCATTCATTCATTAAAGTTAATTTGAAATCAGTTGAGATAAAAATTCTAAATTCTTCAGAATCGAAACCTGAATCCATGGGTCAAGTAAACTGCTACAGATATTAGGTTTGGGGGGCAAAAGGCTGCTTAGTATAGAAGGGGATTGCTTTGGAGGGCAGCAGAAGGTGACAGCTGTTGGGAATGATATGGTAAGATGTTTTTTCTCTATGAGAAATGAGGCAAACCGTTAATGAGCTTCACAAACACAGGCATACGGCTGATAATGTTCCCTGATCCTACGGAAAAGGTTGATGACTAAACTTATCTAGTGCTGTTAGTGATCTCTTAGATCATGTGACTGGTAGAATTAACCTCACAAATTTATTAAAGGAATAAAAACGGATGGATTTTCAAATCAGGATCCATCAAGGATACTTATTGTATGTGGTCCCAATTATTACAGTAGTTCAACAGTACACCATCATTTAATTCACTCGGTTGAATTAAATTCATTAAGTTGACTGGAGTTGAATGGGTGAAAATTAAATGAGCAAACTCGCTAGTGGACTGCTTGTTAACCGAGTACAAAATAAATTTTAATGATGTAGTGCTTGGATATTTATTTGTTTAAGCTTGAATGGTCTACGTATGCAATGGATGGAATATATAATTTTTTTTACATAATAAAAAAAGCATAGAGCAAACATAAGTCTTACATTGAAGTAGTAGAACCTCTAAGTTTAAGTACTAAAAATACTTGTTTGAACGACAAACTACAAAAGTATTTGTTTGAATGATGAGCTACACTTTGTTCTATTGAGACCTGCATGTCCTTCTATATTCTCCCAACTCTATCCATCCATCTAGGAACCTCTAGTCCAATTAGGGCCGTGGAGGCCAGTGGTGACCATTGTACAGTACTTATTCCCATTTTGTAAGACCATGGTAGGACCTCCCGTCAACACGCACATTCACACACTATGGGCAATTTGGAGAAGCCAATCAGCCTAATCTGCATGTCTTCGGACTGTGAGAGGAAACCCACCAAGCACGGGGCGAACATGCAACACAGACCCGACGCAGGAATCGAACCCTGGTCCTGGAGGATTGAGGCGACAGTAACCTCCCAACTCTATATCTTCTTGAGCAGCATTAAGTATAATTCTTTTGCCAAACGTCTTACTGTTTAAATGTATATACCCTTTTATATGGCGCATTCTGTACATCCTGCATAATTTATAAATTTTATACATGGATTTAGGAGGTACTCAGCAATATCCCAAACCACTTCCTTCAGAAGAAATTTAAAGATTTGCTTAAATTTTCCTTCGTAATAAAGTACATATGTACAATTTGTTTCAATAAATTTGTATTAGAAATATGGACTTTATCATCAATTTTTTTTTTAATATATATTTTCATTTGATTTTAACAGTGTAAATCTGTAAATCTGTAGATTGTACATTGATCCCAATTTTTTTTTACTTTACATATTTGTTCATATTTATATATTTATAATATTTACAACTTTGCATATTATTTTATTGCAGTAAAATATAATCTTTCCATTTTTAGGCCACAAACAGTCATATAAGCATTTCACTGCACATCACACTGTGTATAGTTGTGTTTTTTTTTTTTATGTCATAGTAATTAGGTGCTAATAAAGAGAAACAGTGCAACAGTAGAGTCTTGTTCTCTCTGAGTTAAGGTGATTGATAAACTAATTAATGGTGGATAAATAGCTACAGCAAACCTGGTACAACTAAAGGAACTCGGTTTATTCAACATCTGATCTGTTTATGTAATGCTGTCATATAAAAAACTGAAAAAACACATATAGCACTTCTATCAACGTCTTTATTCATTTTACAGTGATGCCTGAGTTACAAATAAAATCATATCAAATCATTTTAATAACGAGTCTTTACAACATAAAAAAATTCAGTGATCACAATTCAAAGTGCCTTAAAAAAAAAAAAAAAAAATATTCCACTGAGATACAAAATCTTGTCTAACAGTCAATATATACCTTTTTTTTTTTCTTTTTCTTGAGCTTTGTCCCTTTTATCCTAGGGGCCACCATATTTGGATCATATTGTCTGCATTTGGTCTGTGACAGTTTTAACGTAGGACGCCCTTCCTGTCACAACCCTCCAATTTCCTAACCTGGCTTAGGATCAGTACCACATGCAGGTTATGGGTTGGATTTGGCGTAGGATTAAGGGACTTGCCCAAGGACCCAACAGTGGCTCAGAGGCCTCCTGATCCACCGCTGCTCTGGTCAACATATTCTGTACAGCATTGTGATTATTATCAGTAACAGAAATAAGGAATATGGATGATGTGCAAACCAGTGCAAAACATTTTAAAACTAAATCCAAACCAAAGTCTGTGCACTGATTTGACTGGAGTGTTTAAAACCATGCCATTGCCATAATACTGTACAACAAACTGAAGCTAATAAATACCTGCATTAGTCTTGGACCTGGACTCATTCAGTGGTTCTATACATACATAGAATAAATGTCTTTCAGAAAAGCCCTTTGCATGGCACTTGCTGTTATACGAGTCACTTGTTTTTGTCCTGTACAAACGCATGCACAAACCTCATGCTGAAGATATATTGCTTGTTATTGGAGCCCTCTCAATGTGTGTGTGTGTGTGTGAGAGGGAGAGAGAGAGAGAGAAAGAGTCATGAACTCCAGGCGAAATGTAAATTCCCTGAATATTTTATGATCACTTTCATGCATTAACCTGGAACATATCATGTAACTGAGTGGACTCGGTATGTTCTACTGCTCATGTTATGTTAAATGAGAAGCACTGAGAGCTTGAAATGAATAGTACTTTTTACAGGAAGGTTGGGGATGGGGTTGATTGTCTGACTCTCTCTCTCACTCACACACGCACAAACATTAATGAAAAACACATATTAAAGTCACATGCATACATTTCTCCTTTTCTGTAGAAACACCGAAATCGAAATGTGTATCCAAAGGTAAAGCACCCATTTATTTCTCTCTCTCTCTCTCTGATACAAACTTCAGACTGCTCTCTGCCTCACATCCTTTCCACAGCATTTCTGTTCCCCGTCCTGCATCATTACAGTGGAAACATCTAGGGAATGCAAAGCAAAAAAAAAAAAAAACATTCACACAGTATAAATAACTGCATACAATTTTTTCCCTGTAGGAGCTTAGAGAACTTTAATCCTTATACAATGAATAAAACACGGTGTCTCTATGTTGCAGTAAAATAACAGAAACAGTTCTGAGAACAGTTTTAGAATCAGGGCCTGGCCTAATGGAGCTGGTTCTGTGATTTTAGAACTGTCCTCAGAACAGTTTTTGTTTGTGCCGTTGTAGAAATTCCCCTTGTAGAATTATGTACAGTAGTAGATTTAATATAAACATGTGATTTGCAGGTGCAGTTCAGTCAGAGTGGCTGTTATGGAAAAAGTAACTAATCAGAATAAAGAATTGACTGAGAAACACTTGTGGTATAAGAATAAATAGTTAAATACAGTGTTACACTAAAATGTTTAACAAAAAAAAAAAAAAAAACATTTAATGTAATTTTTAAGGATTTCCCACATTAATACTTACCCTTAAGCGTGGACAGCTCGACTTCCTCCTTAATGGGAATCGATTCGTTTTTGACATCTCCGATGGACACTAATTTCCTGTCCACTAAATCAGTCTTTACTTGTGAAAGAGTCCTCAGGATGCACATTGTGTCGAGGTGTTCGCTCTCTTTTTCTGTTAATAACTCTAATACCTGAAAGATGTGTAGAAAACACACTGGTTATAAGCAGAAACTTACACAACACAGGCTGTTGATCACATATACTGTATGATGGTGTTACATTATACAAAATGTTTGACTAAAGCAATGTAACTAATGCTAATAAAAATAAGATGCTAAAAACTGATTTGTATTTTGTTAGGTACTACAGTGTGGGTCATTTATATGGATACACCTTAATAAAATGGGAATGGTTGGTGATATTAACTTCCTGTTTGTGG
>JAQMYJ010000017.1:18520076-18546626 GCA_030014305.1 Clarias laeviceps | reverse complement strand
TGCCACAAACAGGAAGTTAATATCACCAACCATTCCCATTTTATTAAGGTGTCTCCATATAAATGGCCCACCCTGTATTGCGTTGCAGTCTTGTCTCAAAATGTAATAGCTAGAAACAGATATTATCTCTTATACCTTAAGATAGACATTAATTATTCTTATACTAAATGCTTAGTTCTTGAACCTACAAAGAAATTTACAGGTTACACTAAGACCTAAGTAATATAATGTAAATAACAACAAATTTATTTGTGCATTGTGTTATTACAGAACAGACCTGCAGACACTTATAGCTCTTCAGCTCGCTCAGGTTCTCCTCCAGGAACAGCAGGTAGATGCTGAGGTCGTCATAGCGACCAGAGCTGGTGTTCAGCCCCTGTGCGTGGCTGAAGGCAGGCAGGAGCTTATAGGGGCGAAGCAACTGGCTTTGCTGCCTCTTCAGGGAGGGTAAGAGAGCTCCTTTGATCACCACGGGGATGAGCAGCAGGTACACCGCCACGTTAATGCAGCTGAGCAGACGGAAAACACCCACGGCCACCAGTTTACACTGCACCGGAGGGGTCACGCTCTCGCCCAGGACAACACCTGAGTACACACAGAATAATGATAACATTGAGGCAAGGACAGAAACAATAGCACATATACTGGCACCTGTGAGTCATTCTTACCGGTGTGTAAGGTGCAAGCGAACTGGTCTTTCAGAGACACCACGCAGATGTAGTATAGCAGGTAGAGGCAAGCCAGCAGTATTGTGAGCAGAGTGAGAACCCGACACAACAGGTACTTCCACGCCAGTGCCCGTGTCCCACGCTTGGTCCACAGATACTGTTCCACCAAAGGGTACTTGAAACAGCCCTCCGCCATGTCCAGACAGCTTTCACGTGAACAGAAACACATACGTCACCGTGTCACCATCAGAAAGGAGGAAAAAATAATACATTAATGAACTCGCCAAATGGCCAAGTAAAAGCTCTCCAGTCCTATATTGTGCTAATAGCATTTACGATTGTATTAGTAATTTATCTTATTTGCGCTAATGTGGAGGTAGCTTAGTGGTTAGCACTGTCACATTGGACCTCCAGGATCCGGGTTCGTTTCCTGCTTTGGGTCTTCATGTGTTTGGTGGGTTTCTCCCACAGTCCGAAGACTCAACTCAACTCAACTTTATTTGTATAGCACTTTAACAACAAGAATGGCCCCAAAGTGCTTCACATAAATAATGAAATAATAAAATAATATAAAAAGACATAATTAACATAGCATCACACACATATCTAATTAAACAGAATATATAAAATCAACATCTCATGTTGGTTTAAACGCCAGAGAAAACATGTGAGTTTTAAGATGGGACTTAAACACCCTCAGTGACGTGGCCTCACGAATAGTCAAGGGTGGGTCATTCCACAATTTGGGTACCTCTACAGAGAACACCGATCACCCCTAAGCAACAACATAAGCTTGCATTTGGTTTTAGGAACGGTCAGCAAAAGTTTATCTGATGATCTGAGAGACCGGGGTGGGGCATAGGGCTGGAGCAGATCCGAGAGGTAGGGCGGGGCAAGGCCATGGAAACATTTAAACGTGACCAAAAGAATTTTAAAATTAATTCGGTACTGTTCCGGGAGGGACATGCAGATTAACCTAATTAGCATTCCCAAATTGCCCTTAGTGTGTGAATGTGAGTGTGTATGAGCTGTCATGTAATGATGAATGTATTATAGTCATATAGTCTATGTATTATAGACTATCTATACATTTTTTTCCCAATTAAATTAATAATCCATCTATCCCTCCATATACAGTACAGTATGAACCTCTGCAGTCCAACTAGGGACTGTGGAGGCCATTGGTGGCCATTGTATTTATTCCCATTTTTACAACCGTGGTAGGATCATCCACACACTCGCACTACGAGCACTTTGGAAACACCAATTAGCCTAATCTGATTGTCTTTGGATCATGGGAGGAAACCAAAGTAACCCGAGGACACAGACCCAAAACAGGAATCGAACCCAGACCCAGGTAGTGCAAGTGCTAACCACTAAGCCACCTAATGAATAATAACCTGTAGATACTGTATGTTATGAAGGATATTTAATCTGCATACACATTTGTAATCGTAATATTCGTTGGACACTACTGTTCTGGAATTACCTTTCTATTTTATACTGAAACTGATTTTAAACTGAAACTGATTGTTCTTAATTAAACTCTATAATCGCTGTAATCTGCTTAACAGCCCTCCGCCATGTCCAGACCACATCCCCTTATACGAGTTATACGAGTACCTGTGGGAATCCTCAGCGACATCCTTAGTTTCTGGATTCTTGGACGCCAAGCTCTTAGCGAGGTGGATGGCACGGTTGTAACAGCGATCCAGCTCCTCCATAATAAAGTGGAGGTCTGAGGAGAGCTGAGGAGCAGCAGTGAAGCGCCAGAACAGAGCAGGAACATACACGAGGACAGCCAACAGCAGTAGGATGTAAGGAAAGAACTAGAAAGAAATATGACCGCAAGAAATCTGTCAGGACGTTATTGAGATTAGAGCCAATGTTTGGTTTTAAAAAAAGTTTCACTCTGCATTACCTTATGTAACCACAGAGGGGAGCCGTCCTCTGTAGTTTGCCTTTCAGTAGCAACCCAGCAGAAGGAGTCTACATACACCGCTTGGCGCATGGTGAAGTTGGTTGGTGGGAAACAGCTAATCTGGGAACCTAAGAGGAGAAAAGAGTTAGATACATGACCCGCGTTTATCAATGTATGTATGTAAACTGCAAACGCACACTGTAGGAAAGTTTCCAGAACTCTCAGAGCAGTTCTGTAACAATCAGTGTGTTCATAAGCATTGTGAAGATAGACTTGGAGTGTTTGGTTGAACTATTTTTGTAGATTATATTCAAAGCGGGAAAAAAAAGAAAGCTGGCAACTTTTGTTTTAGAATTTTTGCAGAAAAAAATAAATGGATGGATAGATGGAAAGAAATGAGCAAGAAAAGCCAGAAAGACTGAAGGAAGGAAGGAACATATAAAATGACAAAAACAAAGTGGTAAGCACTGTGGCCTTGCACCTTCAGGTTTAGGGTTCGGTTCCCGCCTTGGGTGTGTGTGCATGGAATTTGCATTATTGTCTGTGTGTGGAGTTTACATGTTCTCCCCGGGCTTGGTGGGTTTCTCCAGTTACTCCGGTTTCCTCTGGAGTCCAAACAAATACAGATTAGTCGAATTGACGTTCACAAAATCCCCATAGTGTGTGAGCGAGAGTGTGAGTGTGTGTGCTTGTGTGCCCAGTGATGGTTTGACGCCCTGTCCATGGTGTGACCCACCAAGTCCCACATCATAACAAAAAGGAAAAGTGATTTAATTGTTTGTCACATGTACCTTATAACACAGTGAAATTATTTTTTTCACATATCCCATTTAGCAAGCTGGGGTCAGAGCACAGGATCAGCCTGGAGCAGATAGAGTTAAGGGCCTCGCTGAAGACAACTTGGCAGTGCTGGGCTCAAACCACCCCCAACATTCTGATCAGAAACCCAATAACCTAAACCATTTAAGCGACCACTCCCCTGAATGAGTGCGAGAGTGAGTGTGTAATAGTAAGGCAAAATAAATAGGCTGTAAAAAAATAAAATAATAAATCATGCTTGTAGTTGTTTCAGCAGTTTTTAATGTCAGTAATCACAAGTTCACTGGATATGTTTTGCCGAGGCAAATTTCTTGCAAAATTTCAGTTCTTTAGGTGAAAATTCTTATGGCGGGGCATTGAATGCCAAGGTACCGCTATAAGGGACTTAGTGTAAGACAGACAGAAAGAAAAACAGAAATGCCTGCAATGTTTATGCAAATGTATGGCAAAATTTGTCCATACAGATTGGCAGTGAGGAAGGCTGTCATTTCTTTTAAAAGATAAAAAGGGGTCACTAACTGTCCTCATGCAACGAAAGAATCTGAAACAAACTTCTTGACGACTGTTTAAGAAATTCTGTCAGTTTATTAAAATAAAAAGTTTTTTAAGAAAGCAGACGGTTAAGGCTCTGGGGTGTTGATTTGGAGAGCTGAGGATCCGAAATTGAGCTCCGCTGTTGAATTGCCACACCCCGTGCTACAAAGTCCCTGCATGCAGCGCTCGTCCAAAGCCCGGTTAGAAGAAAATGGAAGGGTTGTGTGGCGACCACTTGATGGGAGCAGCTGAAAGAAAGTTTCAGACAGACAGATAGATAGATAGATAGATAGATAGATAGAAGGTGAAGCTCTACATTCTGTGGGAATAAAATATGTCAAGATGAGTCTCATCAACCAGCAAAGAGTGTTCATCACCTATTGTTATTCTGGCTCGTGCACGCGCACAGAGCCCCTGTTGCTGACTGAAAGAGAACAGGCGGCGGCGGCGCGCGCGGGGGCGCGCGCGGTTTCGCTTCTTTGTTTCCAGGCGCGCGCGCATGCTCGACAGAGTAGCGGCTTTTCTCTGTCAGTTTTTTTTTTACCCAAAAAAATAAATGCTCACGTAAACGTCTAGGAATTTATCAGCACACTGTCATAGGGCCAGTTTTTAGTTTAAGGGTGTAGACAGTCGGGGACTATAAAACAGGAGAGCTAAAAAAAAAAACAATAATAATAATATTAATAAAGTGCACAGCTTGTTCGAGAGGAGGATTCCGTGAGAAGGTCTTCATGTCTGAAGTGTGTTTTGGAGACACAGAGATTCTCACATGCAGCTCCTGGACTTCCTTCTTTTATTCAGTGTCCATTCAGAGTCAAACTGCTCTGTCATCCAGCACAACATCCAATTTAAAAAGAAGAAAATAATGTTTATTTAAAAAAAAAAATACATGTGCGGCTTTATGGGTTAGCGCATAAATAAACGCACCCCTGTCCCGGTACACCCACTCACTCACCCACAGAGACTTCTTGCGCGAAGGCGAGGGAGATGAGCAGCAGGGGAAGTCCCACCGCGATGAAAGTCACCAGTTTATCCGCAGCCAGCTCCAGACGCACCCCTTTAAACTTCCCCTCAGTCGGCTCCTTTAGGAGAAAATCAGAAAACACGTATTCTGTAGCGACGTGAGCGATCGCCATGGTTAAAGACACGCGGCCGCGTCCCAAACCGAGACCGCTAGGGCACTACAGAGTAGAGCTCTCACTCAGGAGGGTGCATCAGGCATGAGGAAGAGAGAGAGAGAGAGAGTGTGTGTGAGAGAGAGAATAATAATAATAATTAAATAATAATGCTTATTAAACAATAATAATAATAATAATAATAATAATTTACAGCTAAATAAGAGAGCACTGCAATTTACTCCAGAAAACTTCTGGAATGTCATCAAGAGGAAGATGGATGCTCATATACTATCTAGTAAAGCTAAAAAACTGAAAATCAAGAAAAGTACACGAAAAACTGGTGGAGAGACAAAACACATGAAAGCTGTAACTGCAAATCGGGCTATTTCACCAAATACTGATTTCTTAATGTTATTTAGCCAAAGCTTGAACACAGTTTGTTTACCATTTTTTTTGCATTTTGTTTTATTTTAGTTATTAAAGCTCTGTAAATGCTGCATGATCTTGGGTTATTTTGATGTGTTGTGATGATGTCATTTTCATTTAAATATACACTCTAAATAACAATAGTTATATTTTAAATTTAGAAGAAATATTGTTAGCGGTTCATAAAAAAATTTAACAAAACTGTTTATCTCACCAACACATGCACCTGTAAGAAAGGGGGGGAAAAAACACATGAGAAACTGCAGTTGTCTCTTGTTTTTTTCCAGAGCTGATTTACCTTTTTTTTTTTATAATGTTCATGAGAGTCACTTTATTTTTGACTTTAACCAAATGTTTTGTGCTCTTTTATTTTTTAGAAATTTCTTTGTTTTTGTTAATTATACATTTTCTACATTCTACAGTAATAATGGGAATAATGGAAAACTATGAAATAACACATATGACATTAGGTAATTATGTAACAACAACAACAGTCGGGTGTTATTCTGAGACATGAAGGTCACCTGTTCTGGAATTGTTCTTGCAAAAACAGTATTGTCACATGCATTTGCAAAACCCATCAAGCACCATAATGAAACTGGCTCTCATGAAGAACTTCTGCGGAAAGCAAGACCACAACTTTATTTTGTTTATCCAAAAAACACAACAATCTCATTTAAACCAACTGTTTAATGGAGATTATTGTGTATTTTGGATAAACAGAGAGAAATAGAAATCAGGAAAGACCATGGAGTTAGAAAGTGATCCCAGTGTGTGTGTGTGTGTGTAAGAGAGAGAGCATCTTTAAAGTAAATTTTAAAGTTAAAAACATACAGTGACGACACCCTCTGTGTACTGTATGAGAGATATTTTCACATGGATACAAGATCATAGCATCTTTTAAGTTTAAAGTTTTTTTTTAAATCTGTGATTTTTTAAATCTTTTTAAAATCTGTGTTTTTTTTAAATCTGTGATTAAGCCAATATAAACAGACATCAAAGCATACAGTATATGTGTCCTTTTTTGTATGAGCTTTTATTTACATATACAAAATACAATACAGAATTAATGTGAATGTAATTTTTCATCTCTTCCATTGAAGCAAGTATTTGTTCTAACATACCTACTGTCTATTTACAGTATTGTGTCACTTGATCTTTATGTTTCAGTACAATACACTGTGTAAGTGATGTTCTGGTCAGTAATGATGTCCAGAGTGCTGTGATGAAGCCGGAAATGCCTTTTCTCCTACATTCACCTCCACCAGACTGTGTTTCTGCAGGTCCGGTAATTTGTAGTGCTGCCTTAAATGGGTTTCACAGAAATACGCACGGCAGTTGAGGCAAAACTTAACTGCTTTTGCCTTTTTGAGAGAGCAGAATTCACAGAGACCAACTTCAGGAGAAGAAGCAGATGCTTCAAATTTGGCATTTTGGACAAGTACTGGATGTTGGTGTTGTGGGAGTTGGGCCAGTGTTCTATATATAAAAAAGTAATGTTAACGTATGAAAGTTCTAAACATATTTATTGTAATGTTCATGACAGAAAAGACCATAGTTTGTTAAATAAAAAATATAAAATTTAAGCAAGAATGTCTGCAACTACATTAATCATTTTGGGATAAAACAGATCTTTGTGTGTGTGTTGTAGTTGTTTTTATTTTCAGTGTGTAATGGTCTGTACCTGTAATGATCGGGGGAAAGAGCTCCCCTAGAGGAAGACATTGTCTGGTAACTATAGGTTGGTGTTGGTATTTTCCAGCTAGAACATGAAACACAAAACAAATATATTTTATTATCCACTTTCTTATGACAATCTGGGTTTAATGAACCTCATCTCAGCAATGTACACTGAGAAAACTGACTTTCCCACTAAACTATATTACTATATCAGTAGCCATACAGTATACACTTCTATATATACACAATATGTAGGGAGCAAAAGCTTCATCTAGTGGACATAATTTACTATTGCAGGGAGTCAGGCCAAAACCACGTTTAGTCAATGGGCTGATAAATATAACAATTTGTTTCAAGCCATTTGCGCATCACACAATCAGAGAAAAGCAAACTTCCTCATAAGCAATTGTTCTTTCTATGTAAAACATTTAGAAAAAAAAAAGAATTCTCACTCTTAAAATATAAGAACATTCATTTTCTTACTACTTTCTTATGTCCTTACTACAGTATAAACCCTCGCCATGGCAACAGCATTCAGAATATCACAGATTCCTTCACATCAGATATGTCTTGAAATTATTTTTACTGTTTTGAAATCATTTTAAAATCGGTCAGATAATATAAGATATAATAAGATTTCTAAAAGTAAACACTTCCTGCTTCCATTTGGTGGCGCTATGACTGAGACATACAATAGTCATGTCCATGTGATCAGCTATTAATTCTTCTCTTAATATTAAGCTGAGGTTTGATGTACATCACTCAATTCGCACAGAAGTTATTAGCAACTTTCCTTTTACTCTCCATAAGTTTAAGGACTCTCCACGGCTGAATCGTTTCAGATATCAAAAATCCCTTTAAAATTTTCGAACCTCAATATCTTGCCATCATAATGGACCCTGATTAGTCAAAATCATATAAATTCCCCAGGATGAGTTAAATTAAATTCCATTTGGTGCTTTTTTTCAAACAACCCCAAATAACTGACTTCTTGTTGAGCAAACCCCATGACCGGTGGTATGAAAGACGTTCAGCTCAATGACATCTAATGTCCATTGAGTCTCAGCCTAGCCACTCTGGCCTTACTCATAACTACTTGCACTCTCTATTTTGAAACATTAACCCTTTCTTAAGATATAAGAACACTATTCTTTCGTATAAGAACACGAAACAAGTTATCAAAAATTCCTTTACAGTTTCTTATCAGCTATGTCTTGACATTATTCTGATGGTATTTGAACTAAACCAGGTGACCTTAGGGGACTAAATATTAGATAGTAACACACTTCCTGCTGCCAGGTGGTGGCGCTATGACTGAGACTCATAGTAGTCAATCCAGGTGATCAGCTTTCTTCTCTTAACATAACCCCAAGGTTTCATATACTGTACATCCCTCATTGTACACAGAAGTTATTAATCACTTTTTGTCTCTTTTTTTTGTCACCAGACGTTTAAGGCATTGCCACAGCTGAACCATTTGACATATCAAGAATTCCGTAGTACTTTTGCATTTTCAGTGTTTTGAGATCATATTGGCCTGGTTTGGTGTCAATTGTACCAATTCCCTACAAGAAGTTTTTCAAATTCTATTGGGACTCAGTGATATGCAGCGTAAAAGTTGTTGAGATCAATAAGATCTAAATGTGTACTGGGTTTTATATGTATACAATCAAGTGTGTATCAGCTATACAGCAAGATTTTCCAGGGGGCACTGTATGCACCGTGTGTATGCACCGTGTGCCACTCCCACTCCCACTCCCAGGTCACATTGACCTCCTAATGGCTGCAGATTTCAACCTGTGTGCTGATTTTCATGAGTTTTTAAGCATGTTAAAACCCCCATTTTATTAGACTATGGCATGGTTCAATTCATTTATCTGAAACCTCAGAATTACAACTAGTAGCTTAAACGTTAACATGGGCTGCCCTTCTCCCATTTGTTTTAACACATGTAAATTTCCTGTTTGTCTAAATCCATTTTAAGGGAACTTACTAAGGACATTTTAAAGAATTCGCACCCCCTCTTTTTTACCTACCTGTATTCAGAAGTGTTCTCTTGATTGAAGTTTAGTGGCAGATCCAAAGATCTGTCACTTCTCGTGGGTGAATTGCTGGATATTGGTGATGCCATCCTCTCTACCTGTGGTCTAAAGTATCAGATAGACAAGATGATGCACTATGCTTAGTTGAGGAAATCTTTCTGCTTTGCACTATGTTCATGATTCTGCTCTACTTTGCTTAAATTAAAGAATCAGTCGTCCAACCCAGGTTTCAGGCCTAGAGATCTTCACAGATCCAGTCATAAGTGCTATATTGCAGACATCAAAAATCAGTTCACTGTTTTGAATTACCGTATGTCTTCTGATGAAAGTCTCATAGCTGCTATTATCTCTGCACTTTGTTCCTCTGTAAGACATAAACAGTACATTTGTAAAAAGAGAATGGAAGAGAATTAAAGTATACCAAGCCGTTTGTATGCAGTACGTGTCCTTACAATAACTAAGTAAATGCCCTTTTCACATTTGGTTTGTGTCAATATACTGTAGCTACTGTCATGTTATTGCCGATCTTTTACTTCTATGTTTTTGTCTAAAAATTGAATACAAATCTTCTGATCATGGCAGGTCTTAGGATTAGACACATACAACCTCAGACGAACAACATATAACTTTTTTCACTGTGCCATAATTTTTTTACAAAAGTGAATTGGCTTGAGGTCTGGACTTTGACTAGGCCATTCCAAAATCATGATAATTAAATTTTTCAGCCATTCTGATTTGATTTGGATCATTTTTCTGTTGCATGACTTAAGTTTTAGCTCTCATAAAGATGTCATTTGCTACACTTTGGTAAACAGAGGAGTTCATGGACGACTTGATGACTGCAAGTTGCCAAGGTCCTGTGGCTCAAATCATTTCCTCTCTACCGTGGTGCTTGGCCGTGAGTATGAGGTGTTTCTACTGAAATGCTGGTTGCTTTTTGCCAAACATGCTGCTGGGCATTAAGGCCAAGCAATTTCCCTTTGTTCTCATCTGTCCATAAGATATTGGTCCAAAAGCCTTGTGGGTTGTTCAGATGCGGTTCTGCGAACCACAGTGATCCTTCCATGTTCCTTTTAGACAGAAGAGTCTTTCTCCTGGCACGTCGTCCAAGCAGATATTTGTTTCAGTCTTCTTGTACTGTAATTATGCTGTGATGGACTTTAACAGTTAACATGCTCAGTAAAAACCTGTAGGGTCTGAGATGTGGCTCTGGTCTTTTTTTGTATTTCTCTGAGCATTACACAATCTGACCTTGCGGTGACCCTAGGTCACTCCTGGTAAGATTGGCACATGTTTAGAATGCTTTCCACTTGTAAATAATCTTTCTCACTTTGGAATGTTGAACTTGAAATTGCTTGGAAATGGTTTTACTGCATAAGCCTTTCTAGGTGGATGTGCAACACAAGTTCCAGACCAGAAAACTGCCAAAATGTTGGCTTTTATAGAGGTCCGTTCATCTCATGATGACCAATTAAATAAGGGCTGATGGTTAGCCGTACTTGCTACAATATATCCACTAAATTCCGGTTAATGCAATAAAGGAGTACTTAGTATTGTTTTTTTTTTTTTTTTGGTTTCATTTTTGTTAAATAAATAATGACACAGTAAAAAAGTTATATATTATTGTTCCTCTGATGTTTTTGCCTAATTTACCCCCCAAAAATAATTAAAATAGGGGCACTAACTTTTAAACATGACTGTAGGTATTAGTGTCAGTAAACCAATATTAGTCGACAACATGACAGGCTAATACTGGCAGGCTTACTTAAGTTTTCTTTGATCCTCTCTCTCCGTTTCTGCACCTTCAGTTGCCGTGCTCTGGCCTTTTCTTCTAGCTTCGTCCTTTCTTCCATTTTCTTTAATATTTTTTCATGTATTTCAAAATGAGCACCCTTGTTTCTGATCACCATTTCTTCTATCTTCTTTAGCAGCTCTGTGGGCTCAGAACCTTCCATGCCATTGTATAGATGATATCTGTTCTCACATTTCTCAACTAGCCATTCTAGTGCTTTTCCTTCACTCTCAATGTATTGCTCGATGGAGATGTTCCCAAGCCAGTGTGCAAAGTTGAACACCACCATAGTGTGACTCCACATGCTCTGACCAAGAAGGTTCAAGTGTTCATCCACTGCTTTTCTATGTGATTCATCATAGCTAGAGTCCACTCGTATGATCAGGAGCAAAGCATGGGGTCCTGGAGAACATTGGCATACACTTTGCTGTATGTCCATTTGGTATAATTTGGCACTTTCTTCTACATTGTTGCATCGCCAGTCTGAAGCCTCAACCACAGTGATCTGCTTTCCAGACATTGTTCCCTCTCCCTTTGCATTCTCAGCAGCTTTGTTCAGCTCAAACTCTTTACTGCCCAGAAGAGCATTCCCTATTGTACTTTTCCCAGAGCCTTGAAAACCCATTAGCACAAGCTTTATTTCTGAGGGACAGCAATCATTTCCTGTCAAAATGAAAAAAAGAAGTTAGTTTTTCCTTTTTATCAGTATCTAGTTTTTATGGAACGGTCATGAGGCATTATTAATATTTCAATAACCATATAAGAATGAAAAACTATATAATACATAGCTAAATAATTCCTTTAGAACTTAGTGTTGTAATGCAATATTTATAATCTAATTTATTTGTAACATTTAGGGGCACCAAATGAATCCTTTTGATGGGCAAATGAGGCTTTTTCATATTCAAATATTGGTGAGCCAGTGGTGTGCAGCTCTGTGCTAGTGATTCGTTGGGCAGTTTTCATTACTGTTGCAGTATTTTCAATTTAAGTCTATTTTTATTTGTATAGCGCTTTTAACAATTGACATTGTCGCAGCGCAGCTTTACACAATCAAAAGAATTATTTAAGTTTGTATGGAATGTGAACGTGTATGAATCAAAATGATAAGATTGTCTCTGATGCGCAAGCCGAGGACAACGGCGACAGTGGCAAGGAAAAACTCCATGAGATGGCAGTACAGTAGGAAGAAACCTTGAGAGGAACCTGACTCAGCAGGGAACCCATCCTTATTTGGGTGATAACGGACAGCAGAGATTTGATCTGCAGTCATACTGTGTGAGACTGGAAGTTCAGTATAACAGGAGATGTGTTTATGTTAATATGATCAACCAAGCTTGTATTTACATGGTCATGGGTTTCTTTAGTGAAGAAAGAAACTTTTCGTTTACATTTTGTTAGAACATATTTCTGGTTGCAGTGATTAAAGCTTTCAGTGTCGGAATCAGCACTTTTGATTCAAGACTTTCTAACTGACAATCCTCAGTCTGTTAGTTTGGGCAAATAGCCCTACCTCCGTGTAAAGAATAATAATTTAGAACTCCACTCATAACTTGTACGCTGTGACAATAGTATCAGCAGACATTATCAACAATTCCCAAAAACTCTTATCGCACTATACACAGACCACTTGGGAAAATTAACTGCAACACCAGATTCACTACAATGACTTTAAGCGACATTAAACTTCCTTGCTTGATTAACTAACTAACTGATTAGCTTCTGCAACTTTTTGTTGACAAATGTTTGCTAATGTTGTCCACACTAAACTACTAAACTGACTCTCATCTCCTTTTAGGCCTTGTTCACACGGGCGTTAAATTTTTGGATAAACGAACTTGCTCTGAACGTCCTAGACGTTTATGTTGCGTTTTTGTAGTTGCGCTTGTTTGACTTCTACACCGGCGTTCGTTTGTCTCTGTCTAACGTCAGCCTGCAGCCCAAATTGTAGTTTGTGTGTTAACCTGTGGAGGCAGTATGTCGAGAACTGGATATGAAAGCCCGCCGCTACTGGGTTCACTCTCTGACTGCATAACGTCGGATTAAAGGAAGTTTTTTTTGTGGTTTATGAAGAAATGCGAAAATTTTCGCGTACGTTTTTCAACAATTTATTTTATTTTATTTTGCCTTTTTCCACATTTCCCTATGTATGTAGGATCATGGGATATATCCGGTCCTCCGAAGCGTAAAATGAACGCGACGAAAACGCACTAGAAGCGGTTTCCTTGTGTTCCTTGGGATTTGAACGCCAAGAAAACGTTTTTTTTTAACGCTGTATAAACGCACAGCCGGACAAACGCACGTCACCAAAGCCCGTGTGAACACTCTCATTCACTCCTACAGTATGTCTAGAAAACACTCGCCGTTTGATCCGCGCTCACCGGACGCTACGAACGCAAGAAAAACCCTCGATTTTAACGCCTGTGTGAACAAGGCCTTACTTATGCTTGATTTTCAACATGTAAATCATGACATATCACTTTTGTCTCACACTTTTTGTCACACTTTTGAACCCCTCATCATGAGTTCAGGTCCCCATTGTCATTCTTTTTTTGCCAATGTCTCTGTCACTTTACAGGTAACTGTACAATTGTCATTAATACCAGTTTAGTTGCTCTCCTAAGAATATTGCACGCAATAGTCTTGAATTTACACAAAATGGATGAGGCCATCCTGTTCAGCAAGGTTCTGCAGCCTGAAAGCCCATGTTGATGAATGAGATGAGCAGAAAAGCAACTCAGAATGTGCAACACATCAAACATTGAGGTGAATGGGCTTTTTTACTGTTTTTTGTGGGAAAATGCTATCCACTCCCTTCTACATGCATAAGCTAACAGTTGATGTGATTCATGAAGGAGAGAATATGTCACCTCTTCGTCCCAGAGAGCGCAGCTAATTTTGCTCTCCTGGGCTCCTCGACATCAAAATCTCAACATCGGGGTTCAATTTCAAGATCTCTTTATGATAGGGTGAATGCTTGTTGTTTGCACCACAGTTAACTTACCCGCTTTTGATGTGATGCCCTCACTGTGTTTTTGCAGCTTCATCTTTCTCTCTTTTGCTCTCTCAACTTCTTTGCTTCTGCTCTCCTCCACCTCCTGTAGAATCTTACTGTCGATTTCAAAATGGCAGCCATTGTTCACTTCTATCCACTCCTCTATCTTCTCCAGCAGGTCTTTAACCTCAGAGTTGTTCTTATTGCCCAGAACGTGGTACCTGTTTCCACATTTCTCAACTAGCCACTGGAGGGCCTCCCCTTCACACTCGATATGCTTCTCTATTTTTACCTCCCCAAGAAAATTTCCACTAGTGAACACCACAGCAGAGTAATTCCAGACTCTTTCCCCAAGAAGTGCCAAATACCCCTGTATTACTTTCTTGTCATGTTCTTTAAACGCACTGTCTACACGTAGAGTCAGCAGTACAGCATGTGGACCTGGAGGACACTGAGACATACTGAGCACTATCTCCTGTTTAAGTAAAGCGGGGCTCTGTTCTACACGCATATACTTGCGCCATCCTGGAGCTTCAACTACAGTGACATTCCTTCCTGCTACCTCTCCTTGTCCCTTCACACACTCGGCGTTTCTCTTTGACTCAAACACTTCTTTCCCAAACATGATGTTTCCTGTTGAGCTTTTGCCAGAAGTTGTGTATCCCAATAGCACTAACCTCATCTCAGAGTGTTTATTTTTCTGGCCTGTAATTGAAAATGAACAAGATGAGGAAGATTTGAGGATTACTTCATATTTAAAAAAAATAATAATATTAAGAGTAACATTTCCATAATATACAACAAAACAAAGAATGCAGGAGTCAAGTCAGACTTACCCATCTGTGATCTGAGGTCCTCTCTCTGTTTCTGCATCACCATCATTCTTTCAACTGCCCTCACCTCAGCTTTGCTCCTCTCCTCCAACTGTAAAATCTTTCTATCTACTTCAAAATGAAGGTTCGTGTTTTCTATCAGCATCTCCTCGATCTTCTCCAGTAGCTCAGCAACCTGGTCTTTATCACGCCTATTTATATTATTGAAAACATGATACCTATCATCACATTTCTCAACCAGCCACTGGAGGGCCTCACCTTCATACTCAATGTGTTGCTCTATGGTTTTTTACTCCCAACCAGTCGCCAACAGTGAACAGAATGATTACGTTGTTCCAGATGTTTTCACCAATAAGCTCCAAATATCCTTCTAATACACTTCTATTCTTCTCTGTGAAAGAAACATCTGTTGGTATGATGAGAAGTAAAGCGTGAGGTCCTGGAGGACACAGACTTACACTGAGCACAAGTTCATGTTTAAATAGCTCAGTGGCCTGCTCTACAGGTTTGTCCTTCTCCCAGCTTGGTGCACTAATTACAGTGATCAGCCTCCCTGACACTTTTCCATGTCTCTTCACACACTGAATGTTATTATCAGTGTGAAACATTTGTTCGCCCAGGATTGTGTTTCCTGATGATCGCTTTCCAGCATTTCTATATCCCAGCAAAACAATCCTCAGCTCAGACTGAACACCTATATTGAAATAATGAAAAGAATAAAGCCTGATTTAGAAAACAACTGTGGATATTTGAAATTTGTTTAAGAACTGTTTAACTGGAAAAGACAATGTTGACCCATCAACTTCATGGAAGGTGTGTTATTGGAAACCAATCACGAATTGACATCAATTGGTGAAGTTGCAGAGCAAAAAAAATTCTGATGAAAAAAAAGTCTTATGAGTACCGATTAACCCTATTCCAGAGCGATGGGTGCATCCGGGTAAGAAGGGAAGCACATGAAGCGATGCACCCATCATGCATAGTGTCCACTGTACAAGCCTCTAGAGGCAGTGTTATGACTTGGGGTTGCTTCAGTTGCTCAGGCCTAGACGCAGCAATGTTATGTGACAATAAAATTAAGTCAGCTGATGACCTGAATGTACTGAATAACCAGGTTATCATCTATGAAGTTTTTTATCCCTGATGGCACATGAGGAATCATTTTCATACATAAACTGGCCACCACGTTGCACATTGTAATCAAGCTAAAGGCAGTCGAATGAAATGTTAGATGTTTGTTTGTTTGTTTGTTTGTTGGTTGGTTTGTTTGTTTTTGGCCAGGTGTACTTGCATGTGGCATGTAGGCCGTGTTGCATGACTGCATGTGAAAAAGATCAGTCCATAAAAAACAAAGGCGTTCAGAAAATTGTGGCGTGCATTTGTATTCAACCCCCTATACTCCAATATCCCCAACTAAAATCCAGTAGAACCAATTGCCTTCAGAAGTCACCCAATTACTAAATGTAATGCATCTGTGTATAATTTAATCCCAGTGTTCTGTGAAGCCTTCAGGTCTGTTCTGAGGACTGTTAAAGAACATTAGTGAACAAACAGCCAAGAGGTCCACAGTAATTCTGGAGGAGCTACAGAGATCCACAGCTCAGGTGAGAGAACATCTCCACAGGACAACTATTAGTCATGAACTCCACATATCTGGCCTTTACGGAAGAGTAGCAAGAAGAAGCTGTTATTCTATGAATAGCAACAAGCCATCTGAGGGACACAGCAAACATGTGGAAGAAGGTGCTCTGGTCAGATGATGACCAAAATTTAACTCTTTGGACTAAATGAAAAATGCTTTGTTTTTGGTAGAAAATGAACACTGGTGGTGGGAGCATGAAGCTGGTCAGAGTTGATGGGAAGTTGGATGGATCGCAATACAGGGCAATCTTATAGAAGAAAACCTGTTAGAGTCTGCCAAAGACTTGAGACTGGAGCTTAGGTTCACCTTCCAGCAGGACGTTTAAATAACTTTAAACATACAGCCAGAGCTCCACTAGAATGGTTTAGATCAAAGCATATTGATGTGTTAGAATGGCTCAGTCAAAGTCTAGACCTAAATCCTATTGAGGGTCTGTGGCAAGACAATGTGAAAATTGCTGTTTACAGGTGCCACCCAATCTGACTGAGTCTGAGCTATTATGCAAAAAATTTATTCTTTAGATGTGCAAAGCTGGTAGAGACACCAGAGGGATAGAGGGTGGTGGGGGTGGTGGGGGGAGGGGTTGAATACAAATGCATGCCACCCTTTTCAGATACTTATTTATAAAACATTTTGAAAATCATTTAACATTTTTCTTCCACTTCACAATTACTGTATGTGCCACTTTGTGTTGGTCAATCACATTAATCACAATAAAATACATTTACATTTGTGGTTATAATGTGACAAAAAATGGAAAAGTTCAAGGCGTATGAATACTTTTGCAAGGCACTTTATTTCCTTTTTACCTGTCTGGACGTCCATGCTTAAATGTATGCAGATAATACTGTGATTAGTTGGACTGTAAGCTGTTCTGGCCATCAGGACTTACTGAAGATACCATACTGTAGAACTATGGTAACCTCTAAAACACCAAACTGTACTCAGTACAAAGGTCATAGAGGCGGGTGGCACTGTTCATGATTTGAGAAGCCATTTTGTAGGTTTTAGTAATCAAGGAAAGATAAGAATTATGCTTTCACTTTTACCAAAGTGAGGATTGTTTACTGTAGAAGTCAACAATCAGCCTTGTGTTATTGGCCATATTCAGATTTGATTAGTCTTTTTCAACTTTCTTACATGAATGAACCGATATCTATGTGTCTCATCTATATGGATTGCGGATAATAAAAGAATATCCCTGACTTATATATCTCATGGATTTTGAAGGTCAAATCAATGACACATAACAATGCGACCAAGTCTGAACAACTGCTTTAAAATAAGTACATAATAGCAGAATGGTCTTTATTATTTGTAGTGAAGGTTAATGCACAAATCAAAACAATAACAATCAAAGCACAACATTTAAAAAAAAAAAAAAAAAGTGGTGGAATTTTGCAACATAACACCAGATTTGACAACAATTTTTCTATCATCTTTATGACTGATATAAGTTACATTTCTGTTAAATTATTTCAGCACTGAAAATATTTTAGGTAAATATTTTATACATAAACCTGCAAAATGTTTTCATGATTAAGTACTCTTATGATACTGCCTGATACTGTTATGATGAGTACTGTAAATAGTCCTGAACTACGTGTTAAATAGCAAAAATATACTGTATGTCTATATACTTTACATTATGCTGCTTGTACTAAATGAGAATATATACTTACCTTCAAATGAAGCCATTTTAGTTGTCACGGCGTTGTAGTGTTACATGTTTACAGGTTTTTGTAAAGCAAAAAGCACTAGGAACTTTTGTGAAATGAAACCTACCAAACAGACAAACCCACAAACAAATCCTACTTGTTACAAAGTCCAATAGGACTTTAGTCCAATAGTGCATCGAAGGACCTCAATCAGACTGTGTGTAATTCTACTACAGACTCTTAAAATTATCTGAGATGTTTTTGAGTTACGAGCCTCTGGCAAACAAGATTAAAAAAAAAAAAAAAAAAAAAAAGCTCTCACAGGACTACAATGCCTTCTTTGGGCAGAGCTGCTTGAGTGAGCGCCGTTGAAGCTTGACCCTCCGTCACGCTCTTGACCGAATGCTGTGGACACAAACTGGGCTGGAGGAGGAGGAGGAGGAGGTGTGTGTGAGTGGAGAAAGGCCTAACCACACAAGGCCTGCCGTTGTGAGGGAGAAGCTCAATGCTGAGATGTACATGATAAAGTACATATTTGACCAAATAAAATGGATGTCTATGTACAGTAAAGTCTGTGCCAGCTGCAAAGGGCACTTGGATAGGATGCCATGTCCGTATCCTGTTTTCCAGACTATATGATGTGGTGCTGTGACTTCTACAGTACAGTAAAATACTGTCCACAATGTATTTTTTATATGATTGAAAAACATGTCTATCTATTATCTACCTTCAGAGTAGGTGTGCTTCTCTAACAGTTACACTAATGTATCAATTTATTTTAACATTTGTGTTTCTAGCAGGTGTTAAAGTTCATTCATTCATTTATTCATCTTCCGTAGCTGCATTATTCATTATTCTGCTTAGGTTTGCATTAGACCTGGACAACACTGGGCATGAGGTGGAACGTTATCCCAGATTAGAAGGTAGTTAATGCTGGGCATCACGCACAAACACACACACACACACTCACATCTAAAGACGTTTAAAGTGGTCTGTCGATTTAGACTATTCAGTGTGTTTTTAAGGAGTGGGAAGAAGCCAGAGAGCACGAGGAATGCCATGATCACAGTAATCAGGGACTCTTTCTGCTTTTGTAAAACTCATATTTGCAATAGTTGGATAAACAAAAGTTACTTGAAAAATAATGCTGCAGGATTACAAGAATGTTGTGTAATGACTTAGTTGCTAAGGATGCTTTCCAGGCACAGCACAGGGATCAAAATAAAGAAAATAGCAAAAGCATCAGCTTGAAACAGCATCACAACACTTACCGGACAGAAAGTAAACTATACTACACCAACAGGAGGCTCAGAATGTTTAGTAGTAACTAACCTGCAGAATTTTTAAACGACGTGTATATATATATATATATATATATATATATACACACACATCCATAAAATTATTATGGAGTATCTTACATTTATATTAAATGTATTTAATATAATAAAAAAAAACAAATACTAATTAAAACATTCAGAACTAAGCTTTGGACTTCTTTACACATCATATTTATCTGTAACAAAATGATTTAAATCAATACCTGAAGCCAAATATTCAACCTAGCACTGCCTCACAGGACTTGCGCAGAAAAAAAATATGTGATACGGTACACATTCCCTGTGGAACTACACTACTCCTGGTGCAGCACAGAGGAAGGACAAAGGCCGTAAATCACACGCAGGTTATTATTGTATTCATTAACAGTAAAAGGTTGACTTGTTTCCAAAACACCCCACCCTTTCTCATATTTCCCCACACTGTTTCTGTCCACTATAATACAATCACCTGGAAATCAAGGCAAGAGTCCACATAAAACATAACGGCCATGCACACTCACAGTCTCTTCGGGACTGAAAATATGCTCAGGGAAGTGGAGACATGTTTCCTCTGTGTCTATTACACAGCAACAGTGTGTGTGTGTGTGTGTGTGTGTGTGTGTGCGTGCGCGCGGGTGTATGTGCATGTTTGAGTCTTACCATGACCCTACGGAGACATTAAATCTATAGAAATTTATTTAGAAATGTTTAATGGTACGTTGATGACAACCATCTTTGAATATGGTTTAGGTTAGAAAACAGGCACTAATGTGTAAATGATTTTGTATAAATGCTATTTTACTTCTCACGCTCTTCCTAAAGCATTATGCATGCAGAGTAAAATTATTATTGGTATTATTATTATTATTTATTTATTTATTTATTTATCTTCTACACCACTTATCCTGAGTCTAACCTAGGAGACTTTAGGCATGAGGTAGGGTACACTGGACAGAGTGGCAATTCATCACAGGGTTCACACACACACACACACACACACACACTACGGCAATTTGGGAACATCAATTAGCCTGATCTGCATGTCTCTGCACTCTGGGAGGAAACCGGAGAACCTGGAGGAAACCCACCAAGGACATACAAACTCCACGCACACAGACCTGAGGCAGGAATCAACCTCGGAGAGGCAACAGTGCTAACCACTATGCCGCCTTACTCCTACTACTATTATACAGATTCATGTAAGTTTATTAATCAAACAGCACAGGGAACAAATTAGTCAGTCATTTAAAAAATCCAATAAAAATAAATAAATCAGCAAGGTATGCTGCAAAAAATATCAGCCATGTTTTTGGCACTAATGGTATATTATACAGAGGGTAATTTGCAAGTGCATGTTCCTGGATAGTTGGGAATTCAAATCACAGGGGTGTCAAAGAACAAATGTTCTACCCCCTGACTAACAAGTCTCTTCACCTGAACTGCTCGAACTGACTCTCAGAAATGATTCTGCTGCTGATTGGATTCTCCCTAAGTTGCCTTTTAGCACGTCTCCTAACTGGAGATTTCTCCCATATCAGAATAGCTTGCTGACCAATACAACATCCAGTTTCAGTTCTTATTCTCCAGCTGGCCTCTGTCAAAGTGATTTATTTTCAGACATTTAATATTCAGCTGAAATAACAAGCCACTTAGCTAGTAACAACCTGACATGGTGTGAAGGAAATTTGGTCCCTGTGGTTTGATCACTAGGTAAAAGCTGGTCATTGTGTTCAGGCAGCTGTAAGGGAGTGACTCATGTTGCCAGACTGATGTGTTCTTTCACAACAACGGCTTCATGTTCCATATTACACACAAGAAATCTTGTCTGGATAATATCAAATTTATAGAGCTGAATCAATTCAATAGGTGTTTCCACAAGAACACGGTTCATCCAGTCAAACATGAAGAAGGAGGGAAAAACCTGTGCAAATCACTGGGTAATGGTAACCTGATATCATCAGGTTAATAACTTAGTGGGAAAAAAAGAGCTATCAGGAAAATAACCTAATAAATATATGACATACAATAATAGGAGCTGTGCTGTAGACTGTGGTAAATGGAAGGGCTCACTTTTCAATTAATTTCCCATCAGAGTGTGTCCATGACCTAGGGATCGACCCTTGGCACCAGGTCTTTCCCTCCTAGGGAGCTCCACGTGTGTGTCCAAACGCTCCTCCCTGTGTTTTGCCAAAAGTAGCCTCCAGTTAGTAACCAGTTAGTGAGCTAGAGGTCAAGCAGGAATCAGTAGTAAAGAACACGACACTTTTATTTGAGTTTTGTTCAAGGAGAACCCTCATTTAGTTATTTTGCTATACACACTGAAAAGAATAAAATTTATGAAAAAAGAAATAAGGATTAAATCTGCATATATCAGAAGGCCATGAGTGACCTGTGTCCTTCTGTTACTCTGGAAATGGGAATAAAATAATAATAATAGTAATAATAATAATTGCTATTATTATTACTATTATTATTGCTATTATTTATTATTTTATTATAATTGCTGAATGATGCATAATTAGATCAAATACATAATTCTGAAACTGAGCAAAAATTAAGCAACAATTTGTCTGTAAAATGTTATGTAATTTATATTGCTTAATTTGTTTCACTTCCTTGTAAGAAGCAGGTTGGAGGATCTACCGGTTTGTTGGAAAAACTGTTATATAACTGGTAATAAATCAGTTCTGTAATTATATGGTAGTTTGTGCCTTTGATGTTTCCTCAAAACTGTCATACAAAAGTGTAGTATACAGGTTAAACTGTAAAAATGAAATATTAGTTCAATTCAACAGATGTTATTCATGAGGTGAAAACGGAAAAGTTTTCTTGTTCATCCAAAACAATATCTGTATCTGTTTTGGTCACTTTCGGGAGTAGATATTAGATTGGGGGAGTCACTTTCCAGCTTACCTGAATGGCTCTGCAGTGCATCAAGTAGATTTAGCTTCAAACAGCTCCAACTAGACAAAGTATTAATCAGTTATAAAACATCAAGACTCAGGTCAAAATATTTAAGACATCCTCTGTGAGATTATAAATATTATAACCATATCAGGTCTGTATATCTACAGAACAGAATTAAGTAATGCACTTTTGTCTGCTTGTATGATACCACTGACTTAAGTGAAAACTCGATTTCTTGTAACTGTAATAAAATTTCACTAGTCAAAGTTGAGATCATATTCACACTATAAGATCGGCTCATCAAATCCATCCAGCTGTACATTATCTATATTCTGTGTAGAGTCACTGGCTCCTGACGCTATCCCAGGGAACTTGGGGCACAAGGCATGGTACACACACACATGATGCAGTGCCAACTCATTGCAGGCCACACACACACTCTCACACACAATGAGCAATTTGTAAATTCCAATAAACATACAAATTCCCCACACACCGTACCTGAGGTGAGATTCAAACCCCTAACCCTGGAGGTCTAAGGGAAGAATGGTAACTACTAGACACTGCGCTGCTGAGGGAGTCAAATGACAGACCAAAATTTTTACATTAATTACATTTTTTAAATTGTTTATTGTAAATAATTGGCACAAAAGCAGATGTTTTTCTAAATAATCAGTTTCAGTTAGTTCAAGTATTCCAACCCTTATTGGATGTCTGATCTATTCAATTCTAATTAATGCTGCAGTTTTATGGTTCTTCTTTAACACTCCCTTGTACACAGACATGCACCAAAATGTTTTCTATTATTATGACTATCTATGACTATCTTATTTTCAGATTGAAATATATTCAGCTTTAAGCATGCATAAAAGTGACAAATCTAAAGAATTTAGAACCCGTTGAAAAGTAAAACCTGGTTCTTTTGAAGAAATTTTACATTCTATATTTAGGTAAACTGTTGCTCTTAAAGCTTCTATTAATAATGTATTACTACCTAAATCATACTTTGTTAATAATGTCGCTGAACACATTTAATCATAACCTATGGGGCTCTATTTACTTCCTACATCTATGTACAGATTTGAAGATATTCAAGTAGAACATGCATTAAACTTTCAACTTGTAAAAATTGACTACACATTTCTTGCCTTTACTAGTCAAAAAAATTTTTTTGCGAAATACGAGACTTTCGATATACTGCAGAATTTATTATTCTATGTGACATACCATAACAAACCTGATGGCACCTAATCATTTGATAAACCACTTCTAGCTTGCTCTGACTATCTGCTGCTGAAACACAGGCTGAGGTGGTCAAACTGGCAGAGCAGATGTTAACTGGCTGGAAAAAGCTGGTGGATCAGAATGATATTTAGGTTACAATGTAGCCAAGTAATTTTTATTTAATAAAAATAGTACAAAAGTAAAGCATTTATAAAATCACAAATATTTATTGATCAGTTTGGTAATTTAATTAAGGTCCTGAAAAATACAATCAGCATGGTTTGTACGACCCCTTGCCGGTAGCAGGCGAAAGACCAACAACATGGTTTGTACAAGCAACTTATGTTGTGTTACAGCTGTGAAATACTTTTTTTAAACCGAAACCAATAAAACTAGCCGAGCTCTAGTGATTAGTTTAGGCCATGAACATACGTTCCTGTAAAATCCAACATGCACTATATCTTAATCCAAATAATTTTTTATCCATGTACTGTGCACGAAAAAAAACCTTGACTGCCTCTTCCAAGGTAACAATATTTTAGTTTGACACCAGCTAATTAAACTGTTTGTGGGTGGTCAGTGCTGCTCAGATGCTCAGATGTGCAGATGTCCTGGAGTGAAGGCCAAACTATTACAGGATGCCTTTCACGTTCTGAATTCCTGCAGGATGCCATAAAGACCTACCTTTATCTAGCCAGAGATGATTTCTCGGGATAAATAAAACACTGCTCTAAAAGACAAAACCATTAAATTTGATTCAAATAAGCAAATATTTAAGAGTATTTCATTGGATAATTACTGTAGCTATGTTTCAACTGGCAATAATTATTTTAACCCTAAATGATACGGAGAGTAATTTCTCAAGCAATCAATCAATTAATCAATCAACAAATAACTAAATAAAATTACTAAGTTACATACATAACTAAGTTGAAATTACTGGAACCTGGAAGGACATTGCTAAACAGATTAATTGCCTTTATGGAAAAAATTAATTAACATAAGCTTGTGGAAACTGTGCCATAGTGAATACCCGCCATGATGAAAGATAAAGGTGGTCCAATTAAATTTTAGAGCGTGCAACATTTTTTGGTCAGGTCTTGATTTTCACATCAGAAGTATCTGACAGGACTGTGCACTTAGTAGTGAAGCAAGATTGATGTAGCTGAAGCATTTTCTTTAGAGACTTACACACTGAATTGTCCTTGAATCTCTTACCAGCAGAAGAAAGTAATTCAGTGCATCTGCTGTCATCCAACAGCTCAAATTTATTTCAATCTGCATTTTCTTGCAAAAAATGCTTCATAAGTATGGTTATGCCATGTTATTGAACATGAATTCACACAAACACAGTGGTTGTCGTATGAATACTATGTGCTCACAAGAAAATAAATGAGTTGTGCAACAATCACATGATTAATGAATATTAGAAAATATATGGATTTTAGATCAAAATCACAAATGGATTAGATTAAAAAAAAAAAAAAAATCAGGTGAACACACACAACATATACACAAAAACAATGTGAATAAACCCAGCATTGTGAAGTTCATATGCACTTAACCTTGATTACCCCCAACCCCTTAAAATCAATCAATAAATCAATCAATAAATACACACTGACATATTAGATCTGTTGTATGTTCTAACCGATATCAGGTCATGTTAGAGCACAGAGCTTGATATCCCCAATTTGTCATAGTGACCTGAAGAAGCACAATTATCCTCTACTGCCCAGATCTTCTGATGTTTCACATCTGCGCTGTAAATAGACGGACACAAAAACCCCACATGTATATTGTCAGCGTATTACTGCTGAGCTTTCCTCAGAGTAATGTTACACAGCTTCACTAATCAACAAGAGAAAAATATTTAGTGTCTGGTTCCTCTCAGTGTTTCTTCCTGTTGCCATTTCAGGGAGTTTTGCCTCTGCTGTTCTTTCTTTCAGCTCACACATTAGCAGTTGAGTTCCTTTACTCTGTTCTAAACACACTATACAAATAAAATGGAATCAAATACAATTTAACAGGAACTAAAAGGAATTGAATTAGTGCAAATTAAGAGGCAATGCAAGCTGATCTTAGAACCACCAGAAAACACAAAAAAATATTATTATGGCTATAAACTAGTAGAAACTATTTAAACATACTATTAAAACATACAACTCATTCAGGAATTAATTGAAAGATCTAACCTGGCAGACAAGGAGAGTGAAGCGGAATGCACATACATGAACAATGATGACTTCAAATTTAGCATTAAGTGTAAAAATGATTCCATGAAAACTAATCAGATGATTCAAAAGAATTTTAGGGACAATGCAATGAGTGCAGTGCAATGAGGGAAGACCCACAACAAGCAGAACACCTTAGTATGTTGAACGTGTTTAGAATATAGTGTTGTACTGTATGATCTGCAATTAATGAATATGGGATACTGGATAAACAGGCACTATTTCACTATAGTCAAATTGTTCGGCTGCATCAAACAAAGAAAAAGAGCTTTAAAACTACTGGAGCTGGGTTAAGAAACCTTGAACACTTTATCAAAGTCTGGAACCGCAAGAACCGAGAAGAAATGTGGTCAGAAATAAAAAAAAAAATCATGACTGGAGATCACTTAAACACCTGGTGAAGTTGCATAGTTAAAAACAAAATCAACAGTAAAAACCGTAGCTATGTTTAATAGTGAGAAAAATAGGCTTAAATTAGCTAGGGAGCATATATACAGTATACTGTATAATGTATATATGTATTTATGTACTGTATGTTCTATATATATATATATATATATATATATACACACTACCATTCAAAAGTTGCTGAAGGCGTCCAAAAACTGCATTAATCTCCATTGAACAGTTATATATTGAGATGTTTCTGCTACTTCTGCTATGTAAAGACTTCATAACGCCTCTAATCTGAGGTGCTGTTAATTGGTCATTTTTCAGGCTGATAACTCTAAATGAACT
>JAQMYJ010000017.1:18450414-18466467 GCA_030014305.1 Clarias laeviceps | reverse complement strand
AGAGGCAACAGCATCACCCGGGGTTCGAACCAGCGATCTCCGGATGATAGGGTGAGCGCTTTACCACTGCGCCACTCAGAGGCTTCTCGTTTTAATGTTTTTAATGTTTTAAATGTTTACTGATGTAACTTTTTGATTTTGATCTCCAGTTTTTCCATTGATCAATTATTATTTTAAAATGTTAACTGCTGTGATTAAGACGTTGAATGTGAAGGTGAAGAAAATCGAAAGTGAAGGAGAGAGGAAGGAGGTCAAACCTGTTGTTTTGAAAAACCTCAAAGCCGTAGATGTCCAACAAGCCGATAACCGAGGAGCATTTGCTGGTGTAGTACACTTCATCCTGTAAGAAACACCACATTCCGCAATCCATAATGCTCCTGATTTTACCACTAGGGGGCAGCACAGCCAAACATTTAAATGACTCAACAAAGTTTCAAGTTTATTGTAACATGTCGAATTAACACACATACACTGATTCAATTGGAATTTTTAAACATCCCAGTGTCAGCGCAGCATTTTTTTTGTTTTGTTTTCTTGTCTCTCCATAAAAATTGACTGTGATTAAGTCTGTTATCAATCTAAATGTTAAGCCAAATTACATACACACTTAGATAAAGAATAAAAATAACAAGGCATTAGTTAACATCTGGCAACTGCACCTGGAAGGCCAGTGACTGGTTGATCCTCTGGACAAGCCAAGTAAATGTACGACCATATATGGCTTTGGCCAGGGCGTCTCGAGCTGAGAGAGCCTGCTCAAGGGTCAGCGGTCCAATCATCTGTAGAAGACAAGGCAAAAAAAAAGAATACATTATAGACTTATCTGTGTCCTGTCTTCAGAAAAGTTCATTTTAGGCAGAAAATACAGTATATGCTCAAATAGGAAAAGGGAAACGGTTTACCTCCTCTCCTTTGGCGACAATCTTCTTGTGAGTAAGGGCTTCACCCAGAGCCGAGCCTTCAACACCCAGCAGCTGACAAAACACCATATCATTAGCCTTTTCACACCACGTCTAGAACATATCTTTTGGTTTTCCATTTCCATTTCAGTAAATATGAATGTTTCCACATTTGCTGCCGCTGTGTAATGTGTTTCTATGCGACTCTATGCAAAGAAATGCAAAGAATGCTGCTTAAAGGCAGGGAAAACTTATTCGAGTCACAGCCACTGGAGATAAACGAGATGAATCTGCCGTCTGTCAGAGATATTCCACTTTTCCTCAGGCAAACCTACAACAACCTTCTATCTCAGACAGGCCTTAACTCACCTGAGACAGGTAATTAGTTCATCTGAGGCAGGTGTTGGAACATAATGGAAAATCTTACAGCAAGACACTTTTTAACACATAAAAAGTTTGTGATTTGACGGAGCATTTTCCCACATGTGAGAAAATGACTTACGATGGGATGAGAGAGATGGTTGGCTCAGTATTCAACTGAAATAGGCATTTGAGTCAATCAGTCAAGACATTCGAGCTGAGAACATTATTTGACTTGACAGGTGAAAAAAGGATCTGACTCACAAAAGTCAAGGAGCTAAAAGAGATTTTCAAGCTCACTTGAGTCAGGTATTCGATCTGAAGCAGGCATTTGATTGACTTGAGGCAGGTATGTGAGTTAAAAGTGTGATCTAACTCATATGGATTAAGGAATTGGAGCTGAAAGACATATTTGACTTAAAGTTCTGGAATTCCAGATGAGAGGGACACACACATGATACACATGATTAAGGTAACCTAAGTTTAAGAGTTGTTATTGTTGTTGATGTTGACGTTTTTACTCATGTGGGTCAGCTATTTGACTTTTGTTATTTAAGTTGAAAGGGGTATTTGACTCACCTGAGTCAAATGCCTCTTCCAACTACGTCTTTCAACTACCTGCCAGCTATTTGAGCTGAGGGATACATTTGACTTACTCTTTTTTTGAATATCTCACTCATATACCTGTAAGTCAAGTCATTTAACTTGAATCAAGCATTTGACTCATCTGAGTCAGATATTTACGATGAGCCATGCATTTCATAATCTGACTCAGCTAATTGTGCTAAAACAGGTATTTGACACATCCAAGTCAGGTTCTTGAGCTACTGTAAGAGCTCAAGAACTCAAGTATCAGCCTCACTTGAGTTGCATAATTTGACATGAGATATATATATTTTCTTACTTTAGTCAAGTGTTCCATCTAAGAGGGGACTAATTTCTGACTTATTTATGTCAAGTCATTTAAGTTGAACGTGACATTTGACTTCTCTTTAGGCAAGTATTTGAGCTGAGATATCTTTGTGGCTCATCACAGTCCGGTATTTGCGCAAAGAAAGATGTGCAACTCAAATAAGTCAAGGAATTTAAGCTGAAACATATATTCAACTTCCCTGATTTCAACTGAGAAGCCAATTTTTTATATACACATTTGAAGTCATTCAGGTTCATTCAAGCTGTGTTTGACTCACCCGAGTCAGGTTCTTGCATCATGGTTGTGGTATTTGAGCTGAGATAGCTAGTCATTTTGCTCACCTCTGTGAGGTATGTGAGCTGAGTCTCTGTGGTGAAGTGTGTCTCGCCATGCTCATCCTCTCCAAAGAGGGTGTTTCCCAAATGCAGAACACTTGCCACAACCTTCAGTAACTCCTGCAGAAAGAGACAAAAGCAACAGGAAGTTGTAGGTGTGTGTATGTATGTGTGCATATGCATGCTTGCGTCTGCGCTTGTAGTTTGTGTGCTGCAGCTGCTGCTTTACCTCCACCTCCTCCTCGTTGAAGCCGATGACGGTAAGACCTTTGCTCACGGCCTTCCAGCCGTGCTTATCGTTAATAGAGCTCACCCTTGGACAGTTGCCCTGATGGACAAAGGAGAATGATAGAGAGCATGGACAAATGAATAATTCCATCTATAGTCCAATGCATTCTGAAAGACACACCCGTTCACCCATGCACACACCTTAACAAGGTAGCGGTAGTGCTGTGCGTTGGTTATTTCCAGCCCCAGCCTGGTCAGTAGCGAGCTGTCTCCTGACTCCAACAGCTGGTAGAAGATATGAAAGTTCCGTTCTCCGTGGTTTTGGTGCACCACCCGAGACTTCTCCAGAAGGTAGTTCAAAATGTGGCTACCGATCGGAGCACCCTGAAGAACAAGGGCAAGAAGGTAAATGAGGCTAATGAAGGTTAGGGGTTGGAATTACGCACCAGCGTTGGCACAACAGCCCAGGGCTCTAGAAGTGTAAGCACAATGTCATTTCCTGTTTACGTCCTGGTTCGCTACATACAAACACACTACAATCATTGCGATGTCCTGCCAAGTAATCAATGTTTTGACCATTTTATGTTTTGACTACTCTTTGGATTGAATGCTTAGCTTGATTAGGGTGTGTTTGTCCGCCGTTTTTTTTTTTTTTTTTTTTAAAAGCTGAACAGTCACCTTTAATAACCTTGCTGATCTAACACACCTTAATGTGGCAACTCAGTAAAGAAGCAGAGAAAATGCACAAACTGAATTGGCACCACGAACCTTGTAGTCAAACTGCAAATCCATGTACTTCCCAAAGCGGCTGGAGTTGTCATTGCGCAGAGTTTTGGCGTTTCCAAACGCCTGCAGGTTCGGAGACAACAGCAGTGATGAGCGGTGAGTTACAATAATTTAGATGCAATCATGTCTCAGAGCACATTGTGTATACAGAACCTCGAGCACGGGGATGGACTGCAGCAGCCTCTCTCGGATGGAGTGTGTGTTGTCGCGTGTAGGGCAGGTCGTGGTGTAGTACTGCAGGATTTTTTTCGACGCCTCCGTCTTTCCGGCTCCGCTCTCTCCTGAGATCAGGATACACTGATCCTTACGTGTCGTCCGCAGGGCACGGTACGAGTTATCCGCCAAGCCGAAGCTGACAGAACACACACGCAAACACACAACAGTCTTTATTATGAAACACTCTCCTGGCTCAATGTTCACTCAGGTGATAGTGTAATCTGGCATTTCGCTGATTTGTTTGGCAAATGATTTGCTATTTTTTGTCTCCGGGAAAAGAAAAAAAAATTTGAATCCAAGCCCTATTTTTTTTTTTTTTTTACAAGCTCCGAACATAAATCCTTCACCAGAATGCAAATCCAGAAAGCCGTAGTGCTGCGAGCTATCGCTGTGTCAGATGTCTTCACTGCTATCAGTCTCTGCATGGAGTAACATGATTTCGGAGATACTCTACACCTCTATAAGGAGGGAACGATAATGATAAATAAAAATTCTGCTAATATCGCTGATCATGATTAAAAGACTTTTGCGTAGTGCACTGCTTCGCATAAACACTAGAGGGGGTTCGATCAGAAACAAAAGGTCACGGACTTTGCCATGGCAGCGTGTTTAATTATCAGCATCATCTTAAAACAATAATCTGACTACGTAATGTGAATAAAATGGTACCAAGTGGAAGGAAAACTAATTACAGCACAGAGCGCAAAGTTCCACCCGTTGCCACTGTGTATGTATGTGTGTGAATGTGTTTATGGGCGCACACACACACACACACACACACATAACACTCCGATCCGATCACCGGAGTCTCCAGGAAAAATGAGTCATACTAAAAGAATGGGTGGAATATTTTCCCGGGATTCCCATGACCTCTACACACACACACACACACGCACACACACACACACGTACATGTGAGGTGAAATCTCGTAGAAGTTGACTCCTCTGTAGCGCTCCATGTTGGCTTTGGAGTAGATCCCGAGCTCTTTGTACGGATTCACCGACACCAGCACGGAGCCGATGTACGTCTGGGGGGAGAAGAAAAAAAAAAAAGGGAAAAGAGCATTAATCAGTTCTTAGTTTGACACAGAGCTTGAGGAATGTCATACACACCCCGTAATGGGTCTCAAGTCGGGGGGCGGTTTAACATCGTCCTGCCGAATCCTTGCTCTAAATTCAAATTCCACACCAGCAATACGGCGCTCACAAGGCCGTGCAGGTTTCCAGCGTAAGTTAGATTCACCACTCCTGTGTTTGTGGCGGATTATTATTATTATTATTATTATTATTATTATACAAAGTGATGGTCACACTGCAAGCCATAACCAGAGATTGAAGGTAACCGAGTACATTTACTTTATTACTGTACTTAAGTACGTCTTTCACATATCTGTACTTCACTTGAGTAAATTTATTAGATTATACTTTTTACTTCTACTCCACTACACTCTTGTACTCCTACTTAACTACATTTCTGCATTTGGGGAAGGGGGGGGGGGGGTTGTGGTGGCAGGTTTACTGTTTACTATGAAAAATCCTACGGTGAGCTAATGTACAGTAAACCCTGTACTTTACATACTTAAGTAAATTTAAAGGTGACTACTTTTTTTCCCTCAAGTGTCCAATGCAAATGCAAAATGTTTACTTTTACGTCAGTAATATTTGAGCCCTATGGACTTCTCCTGAAGCCCAATAACGCTCTCTAACCAGTCCTACTGTAGCTAGACTACAACTGGTTAACATTACAAGATCTTACGTATACGAGGTTCTCTTTGTAACGTCGCCGCAGGTTCTCGATGAAAGCCGCCTCGCTGGTGTAGTTGTCCAGGAGCAGGAAATCCTGCACCCCGACCCGATCCCTCGCTGACAGAGCGCTCTCCATCACCAACCTCACACCTCCATCCACCTCTACCTCCTACAGAGAGACAAAGAGAAGAGATGTGCTTTTAGAACGTGAAGTCACTGATCAGGTAAGGAGGCACTTAATGGGTTTTTTCGAGGAAGACTGGACCGGAAAGGCGGCTTTAAAGGACCAGGAAGCTGAGGCAGAGTGAGATCTATAGGTGGCGCTAATGCAACTTACAGGACCCCAACCAAAGGCATACTGTAGAGCCGGACTAAGAGGGAACATGTAGAGAAGATAAAGTGTAAGGAAGTGAAGGTTAAAAGCAGACTAAGAGCTCGAGACACAGAGGAAGACAAGATCAGGGAAGGATGAAGGTTTTAATGGTTCTTAAGGAAGGTTGGACTGGGAAATCAGGAAGGTGAAAGAGAATGAGACCCACAGTTGGTGATAATGCGACTTATTGGATTCTAACCAGGAAGAAGAAGAAGGAGAAGAATGGAAGTCATCTGATGTCACAGTAAAAAAAAAAAAAAATGCATAGTAAATATAAATCTCTATCCAATCTCTCAATAAGTCTTTAACAATATGATTATTTTTTGGCCAAAACACAGTATTGGTACTGATTTTTTTAATGGTATACATATAATACAGAATTTCCAAAAATTTCAAGTTTCTAACTTCAGTTGTTTTAGAGAGATGGTTTTATTTGTGCCCATTTTTTGGCCATTTTTCAGCGTTACACTGTCTCACTTCAAACAATAATCATTTAAAATGCAACTTATACATATTTCTTTATGAGTATTGATACTACAGTTGGTGTAAAAGCGTCTATGAACATATGACCTGTAAAATTTGTAGCTTAAATTAAAGAATTCCGGTTTTGGTAAAACGTTTAAAAAGCAAAAAAAAACCTGTAGTGTCCGTAACCATGTCAGATTCGTGTTGCAATATCTTCATAATTTCGCACTTTTTCGGCCAAGTTTCATCTAAACGACAGTTAAGATCATTGAAAGATTTGAATTTTAAAAAGTTACAAACACTAAAACATAAAAGGGCATGAAACTGTATTTAGCAAATGTGTTTCTTTTTATCTGATAAAAAATATAAATGTGTAGCATATTAACAAAAAAAAAAAAAAACGAAGCATGAATCGGGAGATAAGAAGCATTAAATATTATGAAAAATGGTGTTATATGATCCTATCGGAAAATCCACTTTTTTAACTAGGTGAGACACTCTTTAGCACCAACACCATGTTTTGGACATTTACAGTACAAGATGGCTTTCACAGTGCAACATCTCACACACACACATAACTGTGCTGAAAGATATCTACAATCTACAATCATTGTTTGTGCATTTTTTTTCCATGAAGTGGCGCCCAGCTGTTCCTGGAGCGTCACACCAGCACCAGATACACACACACACACACACACACACTTCGTGTTCCAGTGTGTAAACATCCACCGCAGGTTTAGTTACCGAGACGTCTCCAGATCTACCTGGATAAGAAGTTTCTTTCTAAAAATTCACTTGGGTTTCAATCAAAATGGGGACCAACTTCTAGTAAGCACACACACATATGCAGACACACAAACACGTAAACAATGGATTCTGAGCTCAGTGGATGAAGACGGTGTTGTGTTCCTGAGAACAGCCGTGTCCAGGGAGTCGTTAAAACCTCGTTAAGCTCCAAATCGGCTCCTCTTATCTCTGCTGGGTTAAAGGGAAAGGGAGCTCTGGAACAACAGTGGAAGAGAGCCAAGGAAATCCTACATCCATGAACACACACACACACACACACACACACACTAACACGCAGAGCTACTGCTTCTGCCAGAGCATTGTTCTATCCTGAGCACCTACAGGTGGCCTTCCTGTCTCACACACACACACACACACTTACAGGCTCATAAGGTAAAGAGAATGTTAAAAACAGAATGAATCACACACACACACACACACACATATACACTTCCCTGACACCACTAGTCAGATTTTCCACTGTTTTTAGCTTTGCTTGGTCAGATTCTAGTGTGTGTGTGTGTGTGTGTGATGAGAGAGAGAGAGAGAGAGAGGAAGGCGACGCGGGTGATAGGAAGATATTGTGTACATGGTGCTACAAGAACAGCTGAACAGTTGCGGAAAGATTTTAAGTACCATGGGAAGACCAGACACACCCTAATACACATACACACACACACACCTTAACACACACTCGGAAAGGCGCAACACTAAAAATGGAGTCCGGATTAAAACCTGGTGTGTAATCAAGTTTACAAATTCCTAAGCCTTGTGTTTTTGGCATCGCTGGCCACGCCCCTAATGCGCATTCCATCCCTCGCTCTGGCTCTCGTTCTGTCCTTCATTAGCTGGGTTTCTTTTAGCCAAGTCTCTTTCTTTCTCTCTCTATATATATATATATATATATGTATCTGTTTTTCCTTTTTCTCTCCTGCTTTGTGTATCATCTCTCCTTTATTTGTCTCTCTCATTAGTAACAATACTTTTACTTCGATTTTGGCACATGTCCTCAAACACCAGTGCGCGGTTCCTACACCCCTCTATTCCATCGCTTCACTTCATTCTCTGCCGTTTTTTTCCCACCATTTTTTTTTTTTTTGCCCTTTAATCCATTCTTGCCTTAAACTCAGTGACAAGTCGGAGCTGTTTGTGGTTTTGCATGACAGACTAACATCTCCACCCTGCTGCGAAACAAAAAGGCAAAGCAGCTACGACTCGGGGCAAATCCTGCTCCAAAGCAAAAGAGAGCAGTGTGTTGTGTGTTTCGTATAAAATGAGTGACCCAAGTCATGACATGCCACCTTACTTAGACATTGCATGCGGTTTTGTCCAGGAAATTTTAGTAGTAAGACTCCACTTAAGCACACAAAGCTCTGCCTCAAAACCCTGCTTTGACTAGCATTAGCAAAGACCCTTTCACCAACGCTCAGACATCTAGACAACTCTGTAAACGTTTCCTCGTAGCATACAAAGAGGTGATGGGGGCGTGTCCAAAACAAAAAAAGATCTACTCTAAGAAGCACCACCCCAAAACTTACCATCGTTTGTCTAGTGTTAGCGAAGACTCTTTCACACACGCTCAGACATTTAGACAACTCTGTAAACTTTTCCGCGTAACAATTTATGAGCATGTAAAGAACTGGTGCGGGCGTGTCCAAAAAAAGTTCTGGACAAGAACATAATACACTTGTTTTTGATAACTTGCATGCATTTTCTACAATTAATTTGACACGCCTTAAACGGTCGGCGATGGTCGCGTTACACGCTCCATGTCATCCTCAATAAGCAGCATTAATACGTCTTAAATAAAACTAATCACTGATTAGAAACCTAATTGTTCTTATCCATGTTCCTTTAATGATATGTGTTTGTGTTTTTTTTTTTCTCCTTGTCGTAACCTTTTTGATTTACTAGCGCTACGTGCCTTGTTAGTAAACCACAAGAAAAGCTAAATAAAGCGATCATCTCATGTATCCTGCGCTAGATTTACAGTGCTGGTGCTTTCCCGGGTGCCTCGGTAGATTTAGCGCGCACATCTGCACTGCAATTCCAGCAAACTGGACTCTTCCAGGTGAAACCCGAGCGTGGCAAATCTGCATCACTCCAACATCTGCTTTCACACAACCTTCATACGGAAACACTTTTTAGAACCCTGGATTAAACACTCGGTTTGTGTTTGTCGCTAGAGAAACATCAACATATTTTAACGGAGCTTCCAAACTCCATTTGAACTTTTAAAAACTTTTTTTTGAAGGTGATAAAAACGTACGTTTAAACATAAATACAGGAGAACATGCTGTCAGAGCTGCCATGTAAAAAAAAGACTTTACACTTCCATCTAAAGATCCAGTAAGAGTTTTGGAAAAATTTGGCTGTAGGCCTTTGTGGTTTTTTTAATAAGGCTCTGGCTTTTCCATATAAGGGGCTTTCTTTCTGCTACACAGCCCAGATGAGAGCGGCGTGTCCTGGGCACTTACAGTGGACTGGGATTGTGGGAAAGGATTCAGTGCAGAAGATTATGAAAGAACACAAATCACTGAAATCATCTCCAGACAGTACAAAAGGGTAACAGAGCAAAGGGCCAAGGGCTGCAGCACACATGCTGGCTCATACTTACACACACACACACACACACTTTTGTGCTCACACATACTGAAATAGTATCAAGACTGGAATTTCCACATATTGTATATTAACCCTCAGCACCCCAACCCTAATCTCAGTGTCCTCAACCCTCAGCACCCCAACCCTAATTTCATTTATCTCGATTCTAAAAATTCCAAACCCTAATCTCATTAACCTCAGGCCTCAATACGTCTAATCTCATTAAACTCAGCCCTCAATACATCTAATCTTATTTACCTCAGCCCTCAGGATGCTTACCCCACTCTCATTAACCTCAACCCTCATTCTGCATAACATTAATGCCAGTACACCTAACCCTAATGTCATTAAACTCATCCATCAGCAGCTGTAACCCTAATCTCATTACCTTCAACATATAATAAAACCAACCCTAATCTCAATATATCTCATTCCAATCTCAGCACCCCTGACCCTAATCTCATTAACCTCAACCATCAGCACCCCAACCCTAATCTCAATATATCTCATTCTAATCTCAGCACCCCTGACCCTAATCTCATTAACCTCAACCGTCAGCACCCCAACCCTAATCTCAATATATCTCATTCTAATCTCAGCACCCCAACCCTAATCTCAGTTACCTCAACCTCAATATGTCTAACCCTAATCTCGTTAACCGCATCTCTCAGCACACCTAATCTTAATCTCAGTAACGACAACCCTCAACCCGCTTAATCCTCGATAGGGCTAACCCTAATCTTGGTAACCTCAACTTTCAATACTTTAACCCTCTTTACACCTAACTAACAGTAACCTAATTTTCATCTCAATCATAAACTCAGTAACTGTAGCCGTTAATTCAGTAATCCAAACCTCAGTAATGTCAATCATAATTGCAATAATCCTAAACAGAGTAACCTTAATTTTTCGTCTCATTGACCTCAGGAACTTCAAACTCAACCTCAGTAATCATAATTTCCATTACGCTAATCTGAATCCCAACCCTAATCTCCATAATTGTAATCTCAACATCAGTAATCTTAACTATAGTAACTCTGATCTTAATGGCAATCCCAACCACAATTTAGCCACAGATTAAATTTACCACAGATTAAATTTAGCCTTAATCTGAACCCTGCCTTCAGTTACATAATCTCAATTTTTTTGAATTTTCGATATCCCTGATGTTAATCTTAATCCGAACCTCAGAATTGAGATTCAATTTCAATTTAGTAGTCCCAAAATAAGTAACCCAACAACAACTGTAAGATAACTAACTTTGAACTTGTTTAGCTTATAGTTGTTCAAATAAGAGCAGTGCATGAAGGCTGCATGGCCTTTACCACAATATCAAAGTATTTGGCCCCAACAGATATCTAAATACCTCCACCCACCCCCACCCACACACACACACACAAACACAAACACACCCATAAAGAGAGAGAGAGAGAGAGAGATGGTCTTACCTTGCCAATGTACCTCATCCTTCCCGCGTTTTCTCCTCTTTGCCTCGCTTTCTCTCTTTCAAGAATCATTTGTTTCTGCAGTCCTTTCCTCTTAATCCAACGAGTTTGTTTGACAGTCAGTCAGCAGTGTCTCAGCATGTGTGTTTCTATGTGTGTGTATGTGTGCATCTCCTTACAGGCGGCTCATCCTTTGAAATTCTCTACTAGCTCACTGTCACACTGTTTCTACTTTGAGGACTCCTTCATCTTCTGCCTCGATCACACTCTATTCTTCCTCCTGTCTCACTGGCATAAATGTGTTCCCTCTCTCTGATGGAAAACTGCAGTAACCCATACGAGCCTCTATAACGAGTGCACTTCAATTATGCTGCTCCCCTTTCTGCCTCTCTCTCTCTCTCTCTCTCTCTCTCTCTCCTGGAACTTTAAAACAGCTGGGATGAGTCACTCCTCGAACAAACAAGGGAAAACCCACAAACAAGAAACTTCATCCATAGCAAAAGAGAGGAACGAGGACTACAAGGAAGAACAGAACTGAAATCACATTCCGGAAAAATCCGCTAAGTGTCTGGGGTGGCGGTCATCCCATCGCCATGAGCGTATCCAAAAGATCCAAACAAATCCCATGACTCCGCCTGAGAGCATTTTTTTCCTTTTCCTTTCTACCCCTCCCGTTCTCTCCCTCCCACGCTTCAGCTCTCCCCCACTCCTTCACATGCCAGGACACATTGGTGTGCAAAAAAACTGTGATTTCTCTGCAGAAACACTCATTATATTCTACATGTGCTCCAGGACAGGTATTTCCCGATTACTGATTGTACAGTATATCTACCTGGACTAGATTCATTTAGATTTATGCTACTGATATAACATCTGTCTTCTCTTTGTGTTTAGGACAACTTTAAAGAAGAATGGTACGTCTCCTTTTCACGCAATACTGCTGACTGAACAAAACTGCGATACAATCTGCGTACTGCATGTACACACCTCTTTGTCATTTTCCAACATTTACAAGCTTTTTTATTACTATTATTATTATTATTCTCACTTCATAACCCATTAAAATGCCTTTCATCTGAGAGAAAAGTAGAGTTTGGCAAGCCTTGAGATATTTGGGAGCTACAGCTGATGCAAACTACAGTGGTTTTTTTTTTTCCCCATATTTTTATAGCCCTATAAATCCTTCCCATGCTTAGGGATCCCTGATGGCAATGTCTGTTATTTGCATTGCAGACCTAATTTGTCTAAAGCTTATTTAATCTCCCCTCTTCTACATGGTCGCAATGAGCACATCACAACTTTACCAAGTCACAATTGCTCTAGAGTCAGCAACTAACACTAGCTCTGGGGTCAAAACCGAACACCAGCCCTAGAGTCAAAACCCAACACCAGCTCTACAGTCAAAACTCAACACCGGGCCTAGAGTCAACCAGCACTGTTGTAAAAGCCCAACACCAGCTCTAGAGCCAAAACCCAACACTAATCATGGGGTCAAAACCCAGCACTAGTCCTGTGGTCAGCAAACAACACTAGCCATAGGGTCAAAACCGAACACCTGCCCAGGGAACAAAATCTAATACCAGACCTGGGGTCAAATCCCCACACCTCCTCTCTGGTTAAAACTCCACCCCAGCTCTGGGGTCAACAACCAACACCAGCTCTGTGGTTAAAGCCCCAACCCCATCACTGATGTCAAAACCCAACACCAGCTCTGGGGTCAACTTTCAACACCACGCCCTGGAGTCAAAACCCAACATCAGCCCTGGAGTCAAAACCCAACAGCAGCTCTGGGGTCAAAACCCAACACCAGCTCTGGGGTCAAAACCCAACACCAGCTCTGGGGTCAAAACCCAACATCAGCTCTGGGGTCAAAACCCAACACCAGCTCTGGGGTCAAAACCCAACAGCAGCTTTGGGGTCAAAACCCAACAGCAGCTCTGGGGTCAAAATCCAACATCACGCCCTGGAGTCAAAACCCAACATCAGCCCTGGAGTCAAAACACAAAAGCAGCCCTGGGGTCAAAACCCAACACCAGCTCTGGGGTCAAAACCCAACACCAGCTCTGGGGTCAAAATCCAACACCAGCCCTGGAGTCAAAACCCAACACCAGCTCTGGGGTCAAAACCCAACACCAGCTCTGGTGTCAAAATCCAACACCAGCCCTGGAGTCAAAACCCAACACCAGCTCTGGGGTCAAAACCCAACATCGGCCCTGGTTTCTAAACTCAGCACCAGCCCTGGGGTTGAAACGCAACATTAGCTCTTGGGACAAAACCCAACAAAACCTGAGAGGGAGAAAGAGAGAGAGAGAGAGAGAGAGAGAGAGAGAGAGAGAGTATACTCTTACTCCTACCCAGAGAATATGGCCAGTTTTTTTTGCTCTCTTGGCTCCTGGCCACAGATGACTGACATCATTGGGATTCGTACAAGTTAAAAATTACCATACCGGTAATTTTTCTTCTCCATTTCAACAACCTTCTGCCTTATCACATCAAACACATGGTCTAGCTAAGGAACTGATCACGTGTCTCTCTCTCTTTACTGAGATCTGCATCTGCACAGACGTAGCTGTATCAACTCTCACGTTAATGTACGACTGACCAACTGGACCAACTGGAAACCGTTCATCATCGGCATGATCACCACCATCATCACCGTGAGCAATATTTATGAGATTTGTGGCAGCTGCAACGTGAACACTTCAAGAGATTAAAGGGCAACACACACAAGCACACACACACACACATGCACAAGAATAAATTATTCATTACAGTGGTCATGGCTAGCACTCTGTGATGATTGGCAGAGTAACTACGGAGACCAGAAACAAATACTCACCCATGTGTGCACACACACACACACACACACACAGACGTATTATGTAACCAGTCTTATGATAAAAAAAAATATGACTAAATGCAGGGTATATAAAAGAAGACACAAAACCATCTTTGTTTCCCTTCAAACAACCCAACACCAAGCCACAACCTCACACACACACACACACACACACACACTTTCTCTGTGAGTATCAGGTTGAATCTTTGGCTCAGGGATTACAGTTTCATATTCGGTCAGGAAAGCCAAGTTTGGTGTTGCGTCAACATCTCATTTTTTCCAACTTATGATCTTACAACACATGTTCTCCCACTCTCGTTCTCTTACACACACACACACACACTTGAGCTGTGCCCTTATGGGATGTTCCTGACGATGACTTTTAAGAATGATATCTATGTGGGTTATGAAACAAATGTCCAAATCCTCCACTCCTCCCCAAATTCTTACTAGTCTAGTAGAGAAGGAATCTTGGATGGGATCTCGAACAAGTCCCTCTCACATCTCTAAAGCTTCACTCTGATAGCTTAGCAATCAAGGTGCGGCTCGTTTGTCCGGAAGACAAAGACGGGTGATATTTAATGAGACACAATGGCACTCCCGTGTCCTACTTTCGACCCTTAACACTCTACACTCACATCGTGTACCCGCATTGTGCAGAGCGGTATCAGCGAGTGTAATCACTAAAACCGGCTCAAGGTATCTTGAATTGCATGAGCACAAAGCTCTTCATGAGCGTGGGGCAGTGAAGCGAGCAGGCCCAAGAGGTCACTTCAATTCAGCGAGCACTGAAACACGCACACGCTTGCTTTCTCCTCACTCGCCAGGTGATCATTAGGGGACACGGGAGGACCAGGTGTTTATTTTATCTCGCTCTTTGTGTAGCTTGTTTGTTCTGCTGCAGGTTATAGATTTAGTTACAAATGTTAGAAGGAAAAAGAAAAAGGTTTGGCATGCACACTTGCCCATACCTACCGTTTTCATCATCATGGTGTGCTTGAAAAATAAAAATAAAAAAACATAGAAAGGATAAGATTTAGCTTTATGAGTGATGGGACATGTATAATGTAAATCTGGGAAAACAGGAAGTTCAACTAAGGTGGCAATATTTGCATCACGTTTTTAGATTTCCTTTGAAGGAGCAATTTTTTAACTTTCCATCATGAATGAAAATAAATTTGATCAACCTCAATTCATTCATCTTTCATTCTTAAATCTGACCCAAATCCAGTGAGTTCTTAACTTAGGGTGGGGTTCTCTTCCTTAACAATCCCTAAGTCAGGAAGCTACGCTGAACACTTTGCAAAAAAACTTCAGGAAACTCCAACATCTGTGTTCATTCCCAAAGGCAATAAAATGCCAGCACACACTGATGTAAGATTTGTACCTGGGCGTGCACAGTGACCACCTTATTTCACAGACCAAATGTCATGTACCGCATACCTTCATATACACATGTCTTCAGCTCACTCCAGTGACGTGACCAAACTAAATGTGGAAAGAATGTTTCCGTTGAGAAATGCCTTAAGAACTGTGCAGATCCATTTAAAGGGTTTTTATTTTAGTCTCCACCCTGAATGGTTCCCAGTGGGGTTCTCAGACGGGAGCACAATGAAGTGTGTGTTAGAACATGTGTGTGTGTGTGAGAGAGAGAGAGAGAGAGAGAGAGAGAGAGAGCGTGCAAATTTACATCAGATTTAGAGTTTGGGCTGCACTACGACCAGGATAAAACACTACTGTATATTTTACATACTTATATTGCTCCATATTGTTGAGTACTATTTTACTATTTAGTAGTTTAGTGCAGGGTGGGATTTAGCTGTAGATTTAGTATATATTTGAGCACACTATTTAGTATCTATTAGAGCGTACTATTTAGTAATTTAGTGCACAAGGTGGAATTTAGCCGTGAATTTAGTATCTATTTGAGCACACTATTTAGTATCTATTAGAGCGTACTATTTAGTATCTATTTGAGCACACTATTTAGTAATTTAGTGCACAAGGTGGGATTTAGCCGTGGATTTAGTATCTATTAGAGCGTACTATTTAGTAATT
>JAQMYJ010000017.1:18422567-18449652 GCA_030014305.1 Clarias laeviceps | reverse complement strand
AGTGCACAAGGTGGGATTTAGCCGTGGATTTAGTATCTATTAGAGCGTACTATTTAGTAATTTAGTGCACAAGGTGGGATTTAGCCGTGGATTTAGTATCTATTAGAGCATACTATTTAGTATCTATTAGAGCGTACTATTTAGTAATTTAGTGCACAAGGTGGGATTTAGCCGTGGATTTAGTACCTATTAGAGCGTACTATTTAGTAGTTTAACAAGTGGGGGCAGATTTATACATTTTGGCAGATTAATTCCACCCCTGTATACGGGTAGTTCGTAAGCGCTCCATTAGTGACAACTTAGGAAATATGTTTTTCTCTATGATCCATGCAAGTTATTAAAACATTACTGTATATTCTGGGAAAAACTGTGAAGCCAATTCCCATTTTTAAAAGATTTATTTTTAGCATGGACATACTGTAGCACCATGTTTTATTTTCAACAAGACCTATAGCTGAGTTGTTTAAACTGTCATACTGCTAATAGCATTTGTTAGCCAGTTATAAAGCATTTGTTAAACAGATATAAAAGAGGTCAGAAGCATTACTAAACGCAAGACTGTTCTTTCAGTAGCGTTAATACGTTACATTATGAACATATTCCCTGGAAATATTTACTAATCGATATTATTCCTGATAAAGACAAAAATTACCTTTAGAGTTAATGAGTCATTCGCTTTAATCAATAAATTAGGGAATGAAAGCAATTAAAGAAATGTAAAGCATAGTTTTTTTTTTTTTAAAAAGGTTAAAGTGGACTATTATTGTTATATTTTTTTTTACCTGGCTTGTCAGTTGAAGGCTCGAGCTCTGCCTGAGACGATCGTTACGCCTCACTGCCGCAGCTCACGCGTAGATACAAACGCGCGCCTCAGGTTTCAATTCAGCGGCTCGAGCAAACCACGTGACTCCGTGCTCACACACTTGATGCTTCCAGACAAAAAAAAACAATAATAGCCTAATAATGATAATGAGAGAACGTCTAATGAAAAGGTTTCATCAATAAACCAGTTTCGTCAGCGCGAGCGCTCCGGCCCTCCGTCGTTCTGTGCTTTGTTTACCGCGGCTGCCTCCTTTGCATGGGAATTTTTCCTTTTGCCAGAGATTCTCCACACCCTTCACATTAACAGTTTTCATGAATGGTTTCCTGTCATTCTCTTTCTCCCAAAAAAAAAGAAGAGATCTTTCTGCGTCCTTCCATGTGCCGCGCTATGGGACGCGACCTATTGTTTATGGTTTCGTCTCAATTCAGCATTCGAAGTTTTATAGCTTTAATGGGACTGTAGACTGACATCCACAAAGCAAAGCAGAACATTACAGCAATGCTGCATTAAAACAGATATATAGGGATTTGCAGTAGGAAAAAAAAATACTTTTAAAGGAAGGATTCTCCAGTGTCAGCATTTCGTAACATCACATAAAACTGTTAAGTTTTCAGAGATCTTTGGGTTAACATATTAGATTTTCTGCTCAGTGACAGTTTAGTTGAATCTAATTTAATATAATCTAGGTTTAATAAGTTTATGCTTCATGGTTGTTTTAGTAACTTTTTTACATCTAATTAATTCTCATTTTGGTGAGAGAATGACTGCTTTGTAGCAGGTATTATGGAAATAATATGTTGTTTCATGGAATTTCTACATCAAATGAAATGTATATAAAACCAATATATATAAATTTTATAACCTACAGTATATTGGTTATAAAAATGTTCTAAAACTGTTTGTTTGTTTCCTTCTTTTCAAATTGGAATATACAGAACTTTAAAGAAATTTCTGTTCTTCAAAGAGCTCGAATTATAGATAAGAATTTTGAAATACTTTTTTTTTTTTTCCAGAGAATTATTGTTGGACCTACCAAGTCACATTGTCCTTGCGCTTAAAGGAAAGTCAACTAATTATTAATAATTGATCACTCTTGATATTTCAAACATTTTGGTGCATATACTGCACATACTTGAGCCATAAATAGATTTTTTTGGGGAAAAAGAATAAAATAGATAAAAATAAAAAAAAACGAATTTAAAGACATCAGCAGAGTCACGAGCTCTTTATGACACTTTTGTGTTGTTCGAAGGTCTGTTCATAACAGCACTCTTGTTCTGTGTCCCAGGAGAGTCGTTGCTCATAAAGCTGCTTAAAAAAAAAACACAACTAATTATTAATAATAGATTAATCTTGCTTAATCAAAAAATGTCAAATAAAAATGCTCAAGCATTTTGGTGCACATATCGTATTTTATCATAAAAATGGGTGTCTCTTCTTAGATGACTTCAAAAAAAGAAGGAAGCTGTTGAAGAGAAAGTATTGCAGACTTTTGCCATCGCTGCGACATTGACCGTTTGAATCGGTTTCCATCTAAACCTCCTACAAACATCCAAAAAGGCATTATTGGTTAGATATGGTGTTAACAAGAATCTCAAACCGGACAGATGCAAAAACTATTAAATAGCACATGGCATTATGGAATTAAATAACAACAACAACAACAATAGTCAGATGTTATTTTAAGACACAGAGGGTCAGCCTTTCTGGACCAGTTCTGGCAAGAACAATATTGTCAAATGCATTTGCAAAACCCATCGAGCTCCATGAGGAAACTGACTCTCATGAAGACCTTCCCAGGAAAACAAGACAAAAACTGACCTCTGCTGCGGAGAAGTTCATTTAGAGTCACCAGCCTCAGAAATCACCAGTTAACAACCAGCACCTCAGATTAGAGCCGTTATGAAGCTTTAAAGGAGATTATTGTGTATTTTGGATAAACGCCTTCAGTATTGTTTAATAGTGTAGAAAGAAAGAAACATCTGGAACAACCATGGAGGTAGAAGGTGTGCATTTCAAGGTGCAGAGTTATAGGATCAAGAATCAACCTCAGGGAGGAGACACATGTCAGGGACATCATGGATCAATTTCCTACAACAAGACAGTCCAGTACATAAAGGATTTGTAAAATAGCGTATACACAATAGAAAGAGGTGGGAAGTGGAGAGGACTTGGAGTGTGTAGAGTTAGAAACTCTCTTCAGTACATTTTTGCATTTGAGTTTTGAGGACATCTGTTGCCCTCTACTGTTGAGTCCTCGATGCTGAGTTTGACAGTAAAGAATATGGGCTTTAGTAAGTTTTGGTCATTAGTGTTTCGTTTTGTTTGTTTTTCACCAATTATTTTTGTTAAAAAAAAAAAGAAAAAAAATTCCATACTATTTAGATAACTAATTGCATTAAGTATATTATATATTATTCTTATTATATTAAGTATAATCATTTTATTTATTGTTTTTTTAGATCTTCGTAATATATACCAGTATTAACAGTATGCCAAAAAAAATGTAACTTTGACATAACTTTTATTTTCTTCTTGTTCATCATGGACACATTTTTTCAAAATAAATACAGTACATCAATATTATTTTTAAATAAAACAGCAAAAATATAAAAACAACAACAATGGAACACTTATTATTCTTATTTCAATTATTAACAGTAGCAGTAACAGTAGTCGAATTTATAGTTTGTACAAAAATCACAAAGAATCATTTTATAAGATGTAAATATTTGGACAAATAACCCTATAATAAACAGTATGATAATAATAATCTATGTGTAACAATTAACATGATTTATTTAAAATATTTGGCTCGATTAAAACCCATGAGTGAGAACGAAGCAGATCATAACACACACTGCACACACTCGGGCCATAAATAGATTTTAGGTGAACAAACAGATCCCAATCCTGATGCTGAACAGAAACTCGAGTCGGCTTTAGAGGTGAAACCATGCTGTAGCAAGGTGTGTGTGTGTGTGTGTGTGTGTGTGTGTGTGTGTGTGTGTGTGTGTGTGGAAGTGGGCAGCTGTGTCTCACTTTTGTTCTTGTATTTGCTCGCGTCTCATGACTGCCAAGACGAAAGACAGAATGCGCACACATTCTTACACACACACACACACTTGTATTTGGAGTTCTTAAACCCTCTTAAATCTCACACTAACCATTTCTCTTCCTCTCGGCAAAATAAAGCTCATGGTATTTCATAAACACTTGATGCGCTTGGCCATCACAGTACTGTGTGGCCTCACACACACACACACACACACACATTTGATCAAAACTCCATCAACTCTCTAATGAACGTCTTCTAGATGTTTTTACCTCAGTGCTGTTGAATGCTCGACTCTGATTGGTCCCTGAGAATTGATTATTTTCCGATAACAGCCAATCACGTAGCAGCGACACAATGAATAAAGTTATATAGAAAGAGTTCAAGACTCGTGGTTCATCATGGGGGGAAAACGTGATCTCAGCGACGTGGCTGTCGGTGCAAGTCGGTGCATTTTAGAAATTGCTTTCTAAAATTCATTTGTTATTGTAAATGGATATTTTAAACTTGACAATGTACTCCGTATAGCAGTCAGCCCTGAAATTACAATCACTGAGGCTCGATGTGTAAAACACTGATTATTTTCTCAATGTTAACAGTTGCCGCCGTTACTGGTGGGATATATTTGGCAGCAACCGAACAGTCAGTTCTTCAAGTTGATGTGTTGGAAGTGTGCAAGTCTAAGTGAGCCATTTTGACAAGGATCCAGATTGTGAGGTCTAGAGGACAAGGTTAGAGCATCTCCAAAGCAGCCACCGTACACAGTGGTTAATACCGAATAAAAGTGGTGCAAAGAACCAGTGACAGGGTCATTGGCGTCCAAGGCTCAGTGATGTGAGGGCAGAAATGCTACTGTAGAAGAAACTACTGAAAAACTTCATGCTGGCTCTGATAGAAAGGTGTCAGAACAGTGAGTTTGGTGTGTCTGGTTCTGTGTAGCTGCAGACTGGTCAGGATGTCCATGCTGACCATCGTTCACCACAAAAAGCTCCTACAATGGGCACATGAGCATCAGAACTTGACCATGGAGCCATGTAAGAAAGTGGCCTGGTCTGATGGATGACGTTTTCTTTTACATCATGTGTACGGTGCACTTACCTGTGGAAGAGATGGTACCAGGTAGCACTATGGGAAAAAAAGGCAGTGTGATGCTCTGGAAAACCTTGGGTTCTTGCATTCATACAGATGTTGCTTTGACACGTTTGTCACACTTGTGGTTCACTTACCCACATGTAAATTCGCATAAAGTCAGAAGAACTGATAAAATAACTATTTTTCTGTTGTAAAGTTTTCGAAACACGGAATTTCTTATAACGTATCCAGCACAGCCTGTGAGTGTTTCAGTATTTTATTGGTTGCCATGTTTAAGCTTTAAGTTATGCTAGTTAGCATAAGCCTTTCTATAACAATATTATTTTAGCTTCACTATAATTTGTGATTATTTCTCTTGTACAAAACTAGCCGCCATCTTTAATTAGGCCTATCTCACGTAGCGCTAAAGCAAACCAATCTCGGTTCAACAAACAGATGATAAGTGACAGATAGCCTTGTTTTTGCCTCGGAAGCCGTAATTCCCCGGGTCACTCTTGAGGAAATTGCAAGAACAGTCTGTCTTTATGAATTCCCCTCAGTCGCAGGGTTTATGACATTTCGGTAAAATGAGAATCTTTATAACACGCATACGAGTTCCCGGGCTCTTAGCTAGCTAGGCGTTTGCCAAGCAAATACTGCAAGAGCTTTTAGAGTAATTGTGTAGACACAGTCCAACATGGCGCCTGAGGAAATTGGCTATGATTGGACGTCATTGCAGGGTTAACAGGTGTGATTGAGGTTTATTGCTCATGGCAGCGTAAACAGTAGCGTGTACCAGGGGGTCATAAACATCAGTGTCATACAGCAGGGGTGAGAAACAGTGCGGTGCGATTTTTCTTTTTGGTACTGAGGATGAAAATAATGTAGATTTTTTTTTTTCAGTGATGTCATTAAAATGTTTCTAATATTTAAAATCTAACCACATTAGATCTGATAAAACAAATAAATACAAACCTTGTGTATCTCACAAACTCGGACTTACTTTCTATCTTTCATTCTCTTTTATTTTCACTCCCTTGTTTTTTTTTTTTTTTTCTGCACATCAGAATAAAGACTTTTTGTTAAAATCTTGCTTACAGATTGTATTTAAAATCGTTCACTTCATGTTAGTGTTGGTTTAGTTCATATGTCAAAGTCAAGTTTGGATTTGTTTTCATTTTATTTGAAAAACACAAACAACAACAACAAAACACCACCTCCGTTTAATTAAGCTGTCACTTTATTATTAACAAATGGAAACGGCTTACGTTAACGAAGCATAAAGTAAACACTGCGCGTGGACGCCTGAGACTCGTCACCAGCTCTCCGGCAGTGGTGAATGTGCGGCGTTCACACGTATTATGACAGTTGGCTCCGAACCTCTGGTGTGTTTGGACAGAGCTGGAGCAAGCTCATGCCCTCTCGGTTGTTTTTTCTTTTATAACTCGAAAAACTGCATGCTGTAAAACTGCATTGGTAATACAGGTAAAAAGGGACACAAAGTCTTTCGTTTCCATTGGGAGTATTTGTTGCGGTTTCTAAAACAGGTGGCTGAGATGCGCAAAATTTACAGTGCAGGATGAGGAAATGTTTGGCTTTTACATTTTCCACCGCTGGCTGAAGGACAGGCAAGATTCAAATGGTAAGTATAAACAACATGTTTTTCTAAAAATTACTGCTATACCAATATTACCAGAATCCCAGATTTCATCATATGGATTGAATTTGTTACATCCATCGTGGAAAAAATTTTAATCTGTATCTTTTAAGGTAAAATAAATAAAAAAAAAACACTTCCCTTCCCACTTGCATCCTCACAAGTAAGCCGTAATGTCATATTTTGATTGTTTTATACTTTCAAGATAAAATTTTCATGGCTTGTGGCTTATGAAATGAAAATATACACCAACTTTACAATCAGAGGTAAAACAGAGTAATAAACTTTTCACAAAAAAAAAATTTCACTGCTAAAAATATCTTAGCAAGTAGAAATATCTTGAATAGTTACATTTATCTACATTTTCTTAAAATAAGGTTACAACAAACCAAACCAAACATGAGAATATTAAGTTTATTTCTAGTAAAAATTTCTAGCAAATATTTCTTTTTCTACTGGCAGATTTAAAAAAAAAAATTTTTTTTTTTCTGAAAGAACCAAAGTCTCTCCCAACAGAACAAGAAATTTCTCTTACAATATTAGTAGCATTTGACTAGAAATAAACATAATAATCTTATATTTGTTTTGTTGTAAATTAATTTTTTTATATAAATTTTAAGAACTTATAGATAGGTTTCAAGAAGATTTTTACTGCTAAGATTTTGCAGTGACATCACATGCATGTAATGAATATTTAAAATTTTTAATAAGGTATAATTACATTTCAAGATACAAAAGATCACCAACAAGGAAGAGTGTGATTTGGTACTATTGTCCTGAAAGTGTCTGTAGAAAATCAGACTTGTGTTTGCTTGTGGTTCAAGGTAGAATCATTTTGTATGTGATTTAGTCAAATATTAAATGACTAATTCTTTTCTGATGGCCACTAAGATGCTTCTTTTTGCATGATATGAAACGAGAAAAAAGTAAAGAGGGGGTGAACAGGACTGAATTGAAAACATTTTAATCATAAAATATAAGCCTGTCTCTGAAAGGACAGGACGCATGAATCATGTGAGAATGTTTGAAATGGCATTAGCTGCAACACGGCTGTGACGAAGCAGAAGACAAATTAACCATCACCTTGGAGTATCAACCCAGACGCACTCTATTCCGGTTAAATAAACCAAGCGAGGCAGAGGGTTTACTGACCCACTTCAGTGTCCACTTTTGGGGAAAGGCATTTAAGTGAGCGCCGCAGCACTCCAATTTAGGAAACGACTTTAAAATCGTTTTGATTGTGTCACTTTTCTCATGATAAAGTTGTTGTTTTTTGTTTCTTTTAAACCACATTACACGTGAATATGTGTGTCTGATGTACACAATGCGCACAGCATGAGTAAAATGACGTCACGTGTGAAGCTTATTTCCCACAGATGCACACAGGTATTAAAAGGCTACTTATCTTAAAGCAAATGTGGCCGGGTTAATTCACATGAGTCAACATGATCCCGAGTACATCAAACAGACGGAGGAGAAACAGGAGACGCTTCATATTTTTAATGAGGTTTCGAATCAATTTGAGAGACGGCAAAAAGTGACAGCGAAAGGATACGGATCTGGGTTTCGTTTCAGGAGTTGTTTTGACAAGTTGTTTTGAGAAGCTGAAGAGGCAGTGAGGCCTATCTAGAATAAGGTGATAACATGTATAGGTTAGGTTTATTGGCAGCTTAGGGCTATAAAACAAGCAAGCCCTGTATGTCAAAATACAGCAAGATCCACGTGAGCCTCTTAGTAAAAGAGTTTACTGCTATTTAAATAGTTCTTAGCTTAAACTCATGCAAATTAATAGTTAGATGATATGAGCTTGAAGGATGTTTTCAAATTCCAGCACTATCCATGTGCCAACGTCGCTCAGCTGCTATGATCTACCCTTGCTTTGTCTTGTATTCAACCTCACTTGCCACCTCATATAAGTGTGTATGAGTGCAAGGAAAGAAATCAATTACAAGAGATTACGAGCTTCCCAATTAATTGCATTTAGGATAAAACTTACCTGTTTTTTCACATACTTTTCTTTCTTTCATCAGAAAAATGACAGATGACCATGTTTTCCAGAAGCCAGTGAGCCCAAAACTGTGACCCTCTAATTCTCCTGAAGAATGAGCCTTTTCTTCAAAATCTTCATGTTGCATCTTGGGTGGAAATATGAGCCACACCTGCGAATCCCAGGCAGCCAACGCAACGGTCGATCTAGGCCCTCTGGGGGGCCATCAGCCCTGGGAAGTGGTTCTGATTGTTCTTGTGACTGGGACGCTCTCGTTTATCACCATCTTGGGTAACTTGCTAGTGCTCATCTCTTTCCGGCTCAACCGGCAACTACGAACCATCAGCAACTATTATCTCCTGAGTCTGGCGGTGGCTGATTTAATCTTGGGCACAGTATCGATGAACCTCTACACAGCCAACATCATAATGGGTCGCTGGATGTTGGGACATCTAGCCTGCGATCTCTGGCTAGCGTTAGACTATGTGGCTAGCAACGCTTCTGTTATGAACCTCCTAGTAATCAGCTTTGACAGGTACTTTTCCGTAACCCGACCATTAACGTATCGGGCCAAACGGACACCCAAAAGAGCCGGGATGTTGATTACGCTAGCATGGGTGGTATCATTTGTACTGTGGGCTCCTGCAATCTTGTTTTGGCCCAATTCAGAAGGAGCATTGAAGGAAAAAGTGAACTGCTCTATCCCCTTTCTAACAGAGCCTTCTTTAACCTTTGGAACAGCTATAGCTGCTTTCTACCTTCCTGTCAGCATCATGATCATCTTATATTGGAGAATTTACTGGGAAATTGAAAACAGAGCAAAAGGACTTGCCAAGTTTGTCGGCTCTGTTGGTAGCAGTCAGAGTAGCTCAGTGAAGGCAGCAAACAAGTGGTCCAACAGTACTCGGAGCAGTGTTAGCAGCTGCATTGAGACCCATCCCAGAAAGGGTCCAGAGCTTGCCAGGAAAACATCAGTTGGGTGTTTTCCCGCCAGACAAAAACAACTTCCTTTGGTTCCAGGAAATCTATCCATGCCACCACCACCAAGAGAAATCAACTACAAGGAGGCGTGCAGCAGCAGCAGCTGGAACATGGAAGATGAGGACGATGATGATGCTGCGACATCTTCGACGAGTGAGGAAGAGCAAAGACAAGATCATAAAGCAACAACGTTGTCTACATCAAACCCTGCCATGATCAAGCTCAAGGATCTGCAAGGAACATCAGAGTATCAGCAGGAAGTTTCAGATCCGTTATCTGGCCAACCGTCCAGACATCTTCCACTGAAAAAGAACAGACTGCAGGACCTCAGCCTCCACAAACAGCCCAAAACCAAAAGGCGAATGAACATGATCATTCGAGAAAAGAAAGCAGCTCGGACGTTGAGTGCCATCCTGTTGGCCTTCATCCTAACGTGGACTCCGTACAACATCATGGTCCTGGCTTCTATCTCGTACTGCGTCCCCGAAAAGTTGTGGCATCTCGGATACTGGTTGTGCTACGTCAACAGCACCGTTAACCCCATGTGCTACGCTCTGTGTAACGAGTCGTTCCGAACCACTTTCAAAACGCTGCTACTTTGCCGCCGCGACGATGCCAAAACGTGGCAAACAAGTCCCCCGAGCCGTCGTACTTCAGTGAGGGCAAATAAATCATCTAGCACAGTGTGATACAAACAATGTCTATGGACAACATTTATGTAGTAATGGAGAGGGAACCCTGAAGTTTGTCTCTAAAGCTGCCACCTCAGCAGGTTACTTACAGGTTGACCGGAAATCAGTAATTCCTCAAGAGTTTGCGAAAGGCATTAAAGTATTTTTAATCCACAGCTTGTTTTGGATAGTACTCGTGTATAATAATGTTTTTTGGCCTCCACATGCACTGAACATCTTTTTTTTCTTGTTTTCCGATTCCCTACCAGATATAAACGACATGGAACATTTGGATATTTTTGGTCTGTTTATTGAAGCACTGCTATGTTATGTTTTCTGGAATCCGTGCCCAAGTTCTTTCCTCCAGCATCTTACAACGTATCTGCCTTGTGTCCTGCCTACCAGTTTAACGTCTCAGCTGCATGCCATTTAAAAAAAGAGGGACGGGGAAACGATGACTAAACGAACAACCGCTGCTCTGTTTTCTATACACGGCCCCTTTGAACAATGCAGCCAGACTGAGAGGACTTTTCCATCGGTGGTATTACTCGGGCTACAGCTCGTTCATTGTTATGGTACAAAAAATATTTAAGGAAAATACATTATGTACGTTATGGCTATGTTATTGTTTACGTTAATACTATAAAATTTATCTAAAAAAAACTTTTGCTTTCCACATCATAATAAATAAGAAAAAACTGACTCAGTCATAACTGCAACAACTAATCAACCAAATCTGATGATTAAACATGAAATTGATTATAACAGTTATGAAGAATGATGTAGAACACCTAACCTAACAGTATTTCATTTACTTTTTTACAGTGACAGATTTTTATAAAAACATATGGTCAAAAGTTTGTGCACCCTTTACCAGAGTCTGGTTGCTCTCAAAGTTTATTCCCATTGTCATCTCGGGGGTGGGGTTTCTGCATGTCACTGTCGCCTTTGCCTTGCTCCATCAGGGACAAACTGATAGTTACAGTTTAGTCTTTTTTTTTTTCTCACGTTTTCTAATATATTAGCATAATTTTTTTATTCTGTAATAGCTGATTTGTGACAATGACCATTAGTAAAAGCGCTATACAAATAAAGTTGAGCATTAGTGAGCTCAGGTTCCAGTTCATCCCAAAGCGGTTGAGATCAGGACTCTTTGGATTTAACCTTAACACACCTCTTCCTCATGGAGCTTGTATTCATGCTGGAACAGGTTATGTTGGCGGGCTCTTGGTTCCAGTGAAAGGAAATCGTTTTGTTTTTGAGGCAAAGGTTTACGGTGTGAAGGTTCCGTTTTTTTGTAGTTAGTACAGTATATTGCAATTGAAGGATTAACATCATGAAAAGAAATGAAAAGTCGCATATCTGCCTTTTTCTTTAACAAATGTCCTATTCGCACGGAATTAGTATTAACTGGGGACCTCGTGTGATTTGTAATAATTGTGGTGGTTGTCTGTGATCTTAATCCCATGTGAATCGGCCATGTCTGTAAATTCAAAAGTAAAAATTCCATCGCAAATGACCTACCAAGGTCCTGTGATATTAGTCCTGTGCGAATCAGCATGTCTGTAATATGAGTCATATATTATTTTTTGAAGGTTTTTGTTTCCTGCGCGCCTTTTAATCCATCTTCCGCAAAGAATTGAGGCTGCGTTGGAGCGCTTTGGGAGTATTTTGGGTGCCACATCGCTACACACCATAAAACAATACAATGTGCAAAAGGAGAAAGAGCGAAAGCAAAAAGAATGATTAGAAAGTGATGGATGACATGCATAAGGTCACGACATAATGCAAGGTTAATATGTTACAGATAAATCGTGTGTACAGCTCGAACCCACTGACATAAATGACAGGGCACGATAACTATATTTGTTTCTTTTTTTTTAATCAATCTAACCGGACATCCATATTTCGTAATCACACAAGGTCCCGAGCAAATAGTACAATAGGTCTGTGTTAATGCTGCTGCTGACTTATAACTCAAATAATACATATATTTTAATATTTTATTTTTTTAAAAATGTATTAAAATTTCCCTTTGGTGTTAATACTCTTATCCAACAACCTACCTATCGATCTTCATTTAAACTCCTTCAGTTTCACTCCTCCTCCAAATGTGCCATTTTAGTGTCTACATAAGTGCGCTGAGCCACATCCCACTAGAAAATCTGAGCAACAAGCAAGGCTCTTATATGAGGTCAAATTAGGGGGGAAAATCTAAATGTCCTGGAAACATGGAAAAAGGACAAAAATCAGAGACTGTTGTGTTTGTTCATGCACATTGGAGACCCACCTGAATGTCTACACGTGACTAAAAAGTGGATTATTTTTTTAAAGCACAGAGAAATAATATTTTTTTGTTCAAGCATTTACATCCCACAGAGCCAGAAGTAAAAATAGTAAAAAAAAAAGTCGATGCAGCAGAGTATAAATATAATAGTCAGTGCTAAATAGGTTTTATTTTCTTTCGAGAAAGAAAAAGAAATCATGATTTGTACCACAAAAGCAAAAACATTCCATCATGAACAAAACCATTTTTTTTGTTTGTTTTTTTAAGAAAACCTGGCAAAATTGTTCTTTTGACAAAAACAAATAAAAATGGCCACTGATCAAATAAAAAACAAAATTAAAACAGCTGTGCTAAAAAAAAAAATTATAATAATAATGTTACCTTTAATTACTGTGTTGTTAAAGTGTGTTAGCTGACTACTGATCTAAGAGCAAAACTAAATATTACAAAACTTTCCCAAACAAACAGAAAACAAAACCTGTTGAGTTTAACGTGAGGCGAGCGTAAGCGCGGGTGTACTTTGATAAGTGTTACCAGTTAAACATGCATATGGTTAAACAGTTCTGACTGTAAATGACACTAGGATACGGTCAAAGTGACAGGTGCTGGAAGCAATACTCAGAAGTACTGCGTGTTGCCTAAGTAACCGCCTGGACAAAAAAAAAATAACACCGGCGTCGTCGTCTCGACAGACAGGACGTCATGTCCGTGCTTTTGTCCCTTTTTTTTCTTTCTTTCTTTTTTTAAAATCAGGCCGTATTGCATTTCATGCTAAACAGTGCGTCAGGACTGGATTAGCTAGTTCTGACAAGAGTCGGAAAAAACGTACGAGGAACCAACCTGAGTAATGAGCCGTTTGTTAACTCTCCAAATCCACGAATCGTTTTTTTTTTTCTTTTATGTTTTTAATAATAAGCCACAAAATGTCACAATGTCAATGTCCTGAGCTGTCTTGTACGCTAATACACTACAACATTTCACTTTATTAGATAGATCCTTGAGGAAGTTATATTTCACTTTCTAAACAAAGCAAAAGTAAAAATAAAAATGTTTTTAAAAAAAATTTAATTAAGTCATGATCGTCGACGGTGGTGGCGGCGAAGCGGACGCATCGATGGCACTGGCTGGGTGACGCTTGCGACGTAAAAAGGAAACACCGCTAAAATAGTAACCGGTCACTTTTTTCTTTTAAGAATTTCATTTTTTTTTTTCTAAATACATCACACTTTTATATGCTTTACAAATATATAAATATACAAAAAAGAAAAAAGAAAAAAAAAGTAGACAGCTACCGTTTGTTTTTATTCAGAACAAGCATGCTGATTGGTTTCAACTATTGCTATGTAACCCGGTACAAAGTCTCTACTGGCGCATATTTCGAGTTAGCGGAAGGACGCAGAGCGCTTTTATTAGACTTTTTTTTTTTGCTTTTGCAGATTAGTCAGTTATCGATGTGTGTTTGTTTTTGTTTTTTTGAAGTTAATAGTTGAAAACAAAAAGCAGAGGGTAGTTTAAAACTTGGAACTGTGTAACAGTCATATCGGGTTTAAACCTGCCGAGACGAGGGATTCGCTTCCCGTTTGTTTTGCGTCGTCGTCGTCCCCGCCCCCTCCCCCTCCCTTCGGTGAATAGGTTAAGTACATTTCTCCGTTCCCGTCCCCGGCGTCTCTTTCTTTCTCTCAGTCTCTCTATAGATCTTCCCTCGCTCGCTCGCAGGGGAGGGGGAACCGGGAACGCGGGGCCAGTGTTGTTGTTGTTGTGAGTGGGCGGGTCCATCACGACGGCGGAGCGTTCTGGTTCTGGTAGATGGAAGCTTTCTCTTTCAGCAGGTCCAGACACAAGTGGCAGCTCCAGCTTCCTGCAGGACGGACAGAGGAGAGCAGAGTTAACTCTTAAAGGGATGTGTGAGGGGGACGCGCTGTGAGAACGCCAGGGGCGTGTCTGTGTGTTCGTACCTTCGGGAGGCTCCGACATGGGCGGGTTGAGGCAGTACATGTGATAGCCGCGATCGCAGTCGTCGCAGAAGAGCAGCTGGTCCTGTGGACGAGGAGGGGATTAACGTGAGGTGTTTACCCAGAACGCACCTGGATTAACAATAAACTAATGTAGATGTGTGTGTGTGTGTGAGAGCGGCGAGTAGATCACGCGTACGTCGTTCTCCGACGTCCCGCACATGTTGCAGCACTTGCACTCGATGCACTGCCAGCGGTACGTCTTCACCGCCGCCATCATCACTGGGGTGAACTGCAGACACGAGGGATGACCTGAAGGGGAAAAAAAAAAAAAAAAAAGCTTGATTGACAGCTAATTGTCTCATCCACACTTTTTATCATCACAGGTCGTCCCCGACTTACGAACATGAAATTTGAGTTACGAATTTCCACAGACTGCGGTTTTACTTCCGGTTCAAACGCAGAAGTGGCTCACGTGTATTGTACAAAAACAAAAACACTGCAGTGCACCAGATACCAATATTTTACAATTATATACAATATTTCCAGTGTGTAAGTAAATGTATAAAATGTCTGAAAAAGTCCGGTATGTTCCACAAAGTCCGGTCCAGGAGCACGATGATAGAAAATGTCTGTCCTGTAAACCTGTCCTCATGATGAATAATCCTAATTTCGGGAAAATCCTCAACAAAACAGACTTCACAGTCCAATACAGTGGAAAACAGCTCTGAGACATAACGGCGTCCGGGATTCCCCTCGCGATTTAAAGGCGCAGAGACGACACTGTTACATTAGACGTGTGTGAGATTAAGTACTCCATGGGCGCGGTTACAGTTTTTGGCCACATGATGGCAATGTTTGGAAAAGGGGGCAGAGATTTAGTCAAGTGGATCCAGTGAAAGGAAATTGTATAGCTTTTGAGGTAAAGGGTTACAGTGTGAAGGTTCAGTTTTTTGTAGTTAGTACAGTATGTTTCAATTGAAGGATTAACATCATGAAAAGAACTGAAACGTCGCATATCTGCCTTTTTCTTTAACAAACTCTCAGAGCTCCCACAAAGAGTGTTTGTAGATGCTCCAGTTAAAATACCTCTCAAATAATACATTTATTTTATAATCGTATACCATTTTTTTTATTACAATTTTCTTTTGGGGTTATTAAAATACCCTATCTTTCTATCTTAAACTCCTTATGTTTCACTCGTCCTCCTAATGTGCTGTTTTGTATGGATTAGTATGCTTTAAATTTTATATTCATATCAAAGGCGTATAGGATTCACTTTGTCTGACTTAAGAACTAATCCGACTTACGAACGTGCTCCTGGAACAGAACTTGTTCGTAAGTCGGGGACTACCTGTATTTTCTTTCACTTTTTTTTTTACAACGCAAAACAATAAATAAATAAAGCGTGTTCCTTCGTACCGGAGCGTCCGCAGTCGGAGCAGGACACCAGCTCTTCCGACTGCCCCGTCTTCTGGTTCATGTTGGAATCGCCCAGACAGAAATCGCAGTAGTTGTTGGGCAGCGCCAAGCCATCGGGACCCTTCTTAGGGGCTGCGGAAAGAAAGGGACAGAAAGGCAAGAGGGGCGGAGCTACGGTGAGACGAACAAACATTATACCAAGAACACTAATCAGATGTTTAAGACTGCTTATCACAGCAAACAAAACAACAAACGGCTCAGCACGAGCTCCTCACTCTTAGTATCCTCCGGTGGGGGCGGAGTCTGCACTTGAAGCTCCTCTTCCTCTTTGTCCTCGCCCTCCTCCTCGGCTAAATGAGAGTGGGTGTAATGGTAGCTCAGTCCGGGCCTGTTCTTATAGCGCTTCCCACAGACTATACACACATACACAAACACACACACACATACATACATACAAATAAACCAATGACCTCATTTTTTTCACTCTTCACACACTGTCATATTTAGAGATGCACAAAACTGCCTACAGAAACTAAGAATAGCTCTAAAGACTAAAAGGGAGTTAAGAGTGGACGCTTCTGTCAAAGATCGTGGTTTCTATTTCTCATCTCTTTGGGAACAGCCGTCTGAGTCATGCTTACACACACTTTCACACACAAACACAAAATAAAAAAACTAGACATGGAATGGCAAAAGAAAAAAATTCAAGAAGAAAAGAAAAAGAAAAAGAAAAAAAAAAGAAGAGACATTGGACCTAAGTCAAGTTTTGCGAGATCTCACAAAAACGTGACACTTCCAATGTTACTGATATAGTAAACTTGTATTGCAAAAAATATACACGTAAACCCTGGAGGATGAGAAGTTCAGCTTTAGCTTAGCGTATATTCACCTCCCCCCTACAAAAAAAAAAAAAAAGTTTATAATAAAGCTCAACATGATGCTAGCAGCGTCGTGCTTCGCGCCGGGTTCAGTTCCAGTGGTACAGCTACAGAAGGGAGGGGTGTGAATACTTCTACAAGGTACCGCTGTTCAAGCACTAAATCATAATCAGGTCTGATAAGCATTCACTTTATCACACACACAAATGACCAGGAGTAAGGCAAAAATAAACAAATAAATAACTGTTAAGCAGAGGTGCTATTTCAGTCCAAGCGCACAGAGAAGGTGTGATGAGCGACAAAACACAAATAGGAGGTGAAACAGAGAGACGCGGAGAACGAAAGTGAAGGTCTGAGAGGTTTCGAAATGTTTCGGGCGAAGCAGACATCGGGTTAAATCCTGGATCAGGTCAGGGTTAGAAGATGTCGTGCACAAACACACACTGCGGATACCCGTGACTGACTCGGAAAAAAATTAAAATCCAGACGTCGATTAGCGGTCGTTTGGAAACGGTGTCGGTGTTTGTGTTTCCTGCCTGATCATGTCCTAGTAATTTACTGTAGTATCTCAGAGCAGATCAAAGCCGCTCTCTGCTGCACTGAAAAATACTGAGATACTCCATGACGCGTGCGGTTGTTGGAAAATGATGATACCGCTGAGAAACTGTTGGTTATTATTTTCCAACTTGTACCATGACATTCATCAACTTTTTTCTACTTTATTATTATTATTAAAAAGGAAATAAAAAACTAAAACAATATTAAAGAAAGCTAACACATCACTTAAATCCCATAATTTTATTTTACTTACAGTACAAATTCATTTTCATAATGTTAATACCTCATCGTAGATACTTTGCAATAATTTCAAGCTTAGATACGAAAGTAAAAATTACATTTATTTTTTTGTGAAATATTCCCTCACAGCCCAAGTTGCAGTACCTTCAAGGCCCACTAGGTGGAACAGTGCAACTGACAAACATTCAAACAGCAAAATCACCTACAAACATAAATGTAATAATATAATAATCTTATACGCAGGTTTATTCTAGTAGCTTCTGTATAAACATCACTCCCTCACCGGTGAGTTTAACACTTGCGCCTGCATTACTATTAAATATTTACAAGCTTAAATAAACCTTAATGTCACGCTGAAATTTACACAGCCTCTAAAAGGACATGGGTGGGGAAAAAAAATCTACGGGGAAAAAAAAAAAAAAAACAGGACATGGCACATGGGTGAAAAAAATCTTTTTTTTTTTTTTTTTTAATCTGAGAAGGAAAAATAATAATAAAACGCGTCATGGGACCCCCCTGAAAAACATTTTAAATTAAAAACTGGAGGGGGAAAAAAAAAAAAGGGACACGAGACCCAAGTCAAGTTTTGCAAACATTTTTGCGAGCTCTTGCAAAACTCGTCTCTTCAGCATTACTGATTTAAGTTCAGCAGATGCCAAACTTGATCCTTGACCGGACAGAACAGTGTTACCGATCCAGTCGAGCGAGTGTCAATAAAGCACCTAAAAACTGAATTAAAGTTACACGTGCAGTTTTAAACAGGCATGGAGAGTTTTACTTTCAGCTTGGCCTAAAATATAAAGACATTCAGTTTGTACTCGGTGTTTGCCCTTTCCGTATTTTGCCGCTGAAAGATCCGGAAGTGTGAGTCACGTGGTCTCGACTTTTTTTGCCTCTTATGTCCTTTTTTTTTTTCCTGTTCCTCCCACAGTTTTTCCCCCCTTCTAGCTTTAAACACGTGCATGGTTTGCACACCCTGTGTTCTTTTAAAAAAAATTCACATTCATTCACAAATCAAGCAGCGAGCAGTGGAAGGCAGAGAAGAGAAATCAGAAACAGGAAGTGAAAGAGAGACTGAGAGAGAGAGAGAGAGATGTACCTCGTTCGGAAGTTTTTGAAATGTGCTTTTGTTTGATAGAGTCTGAAAGAGAAAGAGAGAAAAAAAAAGAAGAGAAAGAGAAAGAAGAAAGAATGAGGGAGAGAAATGACAGACTCACAGATTGACACTAAGAATCAGGAAAATAAAAGTAAGAAGTAGTCGAATGAAGTTCTGAAGAGAAAAACCAGGAATGTTAGTGCGGGAAGATCGGCGAGAGATCGGGAGTGGAAAAAAAATCTAATAAAAATAAAAATACAAAAATAAAAAGCGACAATGAACCTGAGTTTTATTACAGCGTCACAACAGAATAAAAGATAACGTGATCTGGAGATCTGGATCCGAGTGTGCTAGAATTAAAAAAAAAACGAACTGGTAAATAATAATAATAAATAAAGGATACAATGTGATCGTGTGAATCTGAGCTACATTTCCCAGCATGCCGTGCATGTGTGACTCACTGTCGCAGGCATACGGTTTGTCCCGATCCTCCAGAGCGGCCGCCGCATCCAGCTTCTTCCGAGCGCTGCTGACGCCCCGTCCCTAAACACACACACACACACGAGCGCTAGGATTAAGTCACATGATTGTAACTATTTCATGTAAATTGAGAAATCCGCCCGGACGCTACCTTTCCTTTGCCTTTGCCGCGTCTCTTCGGGGTGTCCTCCTCATAATCTTCATCGTCCAGGTCGTCTATGAAGTCATCGGGTTCCACGATTCTCTACACACACACACACACACACACACACACACACACACACACACACACACACACACACACACACGATAAATCAGCGGCACCCGGCTAACATCCGGAGGAACGTTCTTAAAACTCCTTCACTTCCTGTGTGAAAGAAAGCTCAGCGTTTCCTTGTGGTAACCATAGCGACGTGGTTGCTCAGAATATCTGTCGTTCCAGACATCGTGTTGATCTTTTAAAAATAAAAAACTTCAAAAAAAAAAAAAAAAACAGGATGAAAGAAAAACTACATCATTTCGCTTTCCCTTTGATGTCTAGAAGAAAGAACCTGGAAAGTTCTTTCTCAGACAGAGTGTGTGAAATGCGCGAGAACGAGACACTGGGAGCGCGGCGTTGACTTTACCTTCCTGACCCTGGAGGCGGGGTTGAGGCCGCCGCTCGCGTACTCGTTGTGCGCCGGTTCCTCGTCGCTCGGCCGGAGCTCCAGCGCCGATCTCTTCTCCAGTGGCTCCCCGCGGAGCAGAGCCTCCAGACTGCTGCTGCCGTCGTTCGAGCCCAGCAGGTCCTTCTTTAGACCCAGGTCCAACTCTGCTCTCACACACACACAGAAATTTAAAGTATGATAAAAGAAAAAGACAAAAAAAAAAAATGTCAGATCTGGAAAATCCTGAAGGCTGAGAGGTCGAGTACCCGTCTTCAGAGCGGGGAAAGCCAGGCGAGGGTCATCGGGAGGGTGAGCTCGTCTCTTCTTCCTCCAGCGACGGGCGGGGTAGGTGTATAACTGCCCCGGAGCCACACCTGCTCAAAGACAGAGAGAAAAACAAACAAATATATCTATTTATGCACTATGTATAAGTAGATGTGTATATTACTCTGTGTGTGTGTGGTGAATCTTATACCCGGTCCTCTGTGTCTCTTCTCCATCCAGATGTAGCAGTTGCTCTGGGCGACGCCAGTCTGCGAGTCGAGGAAGGGCATCCTGACGCTCCTCTCTGCGCACAGACGGGCGTTATAGTTATGGCACTGCTCCAGCGCGTCCCTGTAGTACTGCTCTCCCAGTCTACACACACACACACACACACACACACACACACACATTAAACACTGTGGTGTCGATTGATTTGTCCGCGCTCCGGAATCGAACCCGTGACCTTCAGATCCACAACCTTAACAATGTGACGTTTTGATGCAAATCATAAAAAAAAGCGACGAAATTATCAGTTCGATTGAAGAGGAACAGCAAAGTAAGACAGGAATAACTCACACTTCACTTTATTTCTCAGTTTTATCATTTTTTCTTTTAATTTTATTGGGTTTTTTTCTGATTTCATAGATGATAACGTAGGAAGGCGCACGCACAGTTGCTCCTGACTTTCTTTTGTTATTTTTTCAAGATACAGAACAAGGCTTAGCTTCCTCGGTTCACTGCCACCTGCTGCATCGGAGTACGAAGAACAAAAACAATGTGAACGCCGGCCAGCAGGGGGAGCGCACTGAAACCCGGGGAAAGAAAATGAAGGGGAAAAAATTATAAAACTGAGGGGAAAATGACCAATAAAGTGAAATGAGGGTTATTTCTGTCTTACTTTGCTGTTTCCCTTCAATTTTACACTAATAATGTTGTTGTTGTTTTAAGATTTGCATCAAAACTTAACATTTTTAACCATTACGGCAGGGGGAGGTTGTGTATCCGTGGCTGTGTAGGACAAAGGACGAGACTGACAGCACTGACGACGTCACTTCTACTTCCATTTTCAGGTACCATTGGTTCATATCTGATTCGATCCGGTCCCGAGTGTGGAACGATTGTGATCAAAACGAACCAGACTTTGGGGTCAAGTGTTCTCAGGAAACGATCCCGGAGTCCTGAGGTGATTACACTACTGACTGTTTAACTCTGAACCTCCTCTGTGCTTGTGTGAGACAGAGAGAGAGAGAAACAGAGCAGCAGGAGGTGACACGCTGTTGCCGAGCAGCCACAACAAAAAGCCCTGGAAAGCGCTCCTATGAGGGACGAACGAAGGAGGGGAGGAAGCGAGGACGATATCGTGAAGGGCGAAGTGCAACGTCTCGTCCGTGAGCAACAAAATCGGTATCAGAACTCTACGTGTCTGTCCTCGAACCCGCCGGTTCTGGGACCGCCTCTAGTGGCCGTGGTGCGTTACTACATCCAGGAATAATCAGTGCTGTAAGATGACAGATACATCGAGATGACAGTCACAGTTATACGTCTTTCTTCCGTGTTTAAGCATGGAACAGTAAACGTGAACAACCGAAAGCACGTCAAAGCTCACGAGAGAGAGAGAGAGAGAGAGAGAGAGAGAGACCCAACTGTCTTTTTTTTGTGCTTTCACGCCCTAATTTGGGAAGGAAATTACAAAATCTGCTTGGTGAACTGAAATCGTTTCCTGGTCCTGGTTTCGTCTCACTTCCCCTCCAGATTTGAAGCCTTTCACACTGACTGCAGAGATCAGATGAGATCAGATTAGATCAGACTGATGTTATAATAATGAAGTGTTTAAAGCAGCAGGACTGGCACAGAGAAATCGAACACCAACATCAAAAAAATTTATACTCTATTTTATTAAAGTGTGTGTGAGGTAAATTTTAAGTCTCCACTGATAAAACTGAGGGTTTGTGAGAGTTTCTGAGTTAAAGCTGATCTTTAGTGCTGGAGGGGCAGGCAGGGCGGTTTCTACTGCTCCAGGGGAGAACACACACACACACACACCAGCTCTAATTCACCGCTGAGTCTTTAAAACTCTTGAATTGTTCGAAAAAAATAATTTCCCACAAAAAAAAAGCTTTAAAACTTGACCCATTTCCTCACCTCAGGACCAGCTGTTCTGTTCCCCATCCGTTTTCTGTCTCAAAACCCCGCCCCCTCGTTCACCATCCCGCGCTCCGATAGGTCCGCTCCACATTCCAACCAAAACACATCAAGTCAGCCAATCGCCTCGCAGTGGGCGTGACTCAACGAACCAATCCACGCGCCGCAAAAGTGGGACTCGGAGACCCGAATACGGGTGTGGTTAAAATAACCGTAGAGAGCGCTCTACCTTTTTTTTTTTTTTTTTTAACCCCCTCAACAGGACATTCGGCTAACGCGTACCAGCTAGCTAATGTTAGCAACACGCTACAACAGTGCGCTTCCAGGCGTCGCTCGCTGTTTAATACAAACCCAGGCCACCTCTAAATCCCCGGGCTTTTCTTAACACGCGCGGAAACGCTGACGGCTCGCGTTAAACCACCGACAGCGTGAGAAATGTACTCACAGTTTCACAACATTCTCCACCACCGCCGCCATCTTGGGTCGCCTACGCTTCTACGGAGCGGGAGAGTCCGACTGCGCATGCGCGCGCCGAGGAGGCCGGGGTAGACCGGAAGCAGGTCACGTGGTTGAGAAGGTTGCGCCGTGATGATGATGATGATAATAATGAGGAATGAAAACTTTAAATAATAATATTTTGATAATTATTGGACTAATAATTTTTAAATAATAATAAATGTTCTTTAAAAATGATAGTAATAATAAATAAGGATTATTATTAATAATAATGCTAATAGTAATAATAATAATAATACATTTTCCTAAATATCATAATATTAATAATAACAACTATAATAGCACAATAATTTTCTTTACAAAAACAGTAAGGCTAAGTCTGCCAAATATTTATTTATTTTTTTATATCTCAGAAAAAGCTTTTAAAAAGTATTTAGAAGTTAGTTAGTTTAATAATAATAATAATAATAATAATAATAATAAAAATTATTATTACCCTCTTATGTAAATAATAATACAAGTAACAAATGTAATATTTCAATAACAACACTGATAAATATAAATATTTTAATACATATACTAATATAAATATTAATAAATGTACATATAATTTCAATATTAAATAATATACGAATACTGTTATTTAAATTAATACTTTAATAACGACTTAATGTAATTTAAAGACACATTATGATTGTTTTGTCTTATAAACACGTGTGAGTATTTTGTTAACTTTTTTCATGACATTTTCATCTAAATAGCAAACGTTTAATTCATTCATTTTTAATAAAATTATTTAATGCACTCTGTCTTATTTTTTAATGTTTATTAATATTATTTGTTAAGTTTAATATTACCAGAAACCAGTCTTACTAACTCAATTCGAGTGCAGTTCTGTAACTGGCCACATGATGTCAGTGTTGTCGCGTCCAGCAGCAGGTCAGGCTGGATTTGCTCTGAGGTGTTTAAGTGCTGCAGCCTCACATATAAAATCTACCACAAAACTCTTAACTTATTAGTTCTTTGCTCTGTGACCTGTATGTTTCTTTACAGCTTTTATGCTCTGAACCAAAAAGTGAAACCTGTAAACGCTCCCAGCTGGTTATAGGTGCATTAGCACACATGCCAGACTTCCTGTCTTATTTACTGATATAAACCCAGTGAACACAATATTTCTGATGTGTTTAAAGAGACTCTGGCACGGCTTTGTCAGGTAGTGTTGTACAGTATTTAGTTTGTACCTGCTGTGAGAACTTATCGCTTGACGCCACATTATTGCTAGCGAGTCGCGATGAATGAGATAAACTGTCCTACGTTATTATGTTATACGTTATTTCTGTTCGTTAATCACACAGTAACATTTCGCATTTAAACTTAGCCTGAGCACGTGTGAGACTCGACTTCGATCTTTTAATAGGGTTTTTCCCAATGCATTCTGGGTAACGTAGGAACAACAGAGCGACGTGGCGACGAAAAAGGTAAAACGTCGTTACATCTCAGCACTGTGAGGATCCTAATTCAAATGAAAGTTTGGGTTTGCGGCGGAATATAATTAAACAAGTTACGACCGGTGAGCGAGCGAGCGAGTGAGCGAGAGAGAGAGAGAGAGAGAACATTCCACTGAACTTCGACACCTTTTCATCTTCATAGCCCTCCCTCCTCCTCCTCCTCCTGGTGGTTTTCTTCTATCTTTATTATTCTTCAAAAGAGCGCATGATAGTTTAGACTTGCACACACACACATACACACACACACACACACACACACACACACATGCAGGTGCTGATGGCAGAATTAAGCGTCATTCTCAGCTCATTTTAGCGTGGCTCGTCTTATTCACAGCAGTGTTGCGATTCTAATGAAGCTTGTTCACACACACACACACACACACACTCCCCCTGATCAGACACACACTCCAGACTCTTTTGTTGTGCGTGCGTTCGGGCATTGTGCTCGCTGTTGACGCTGCATTCTCTCGCATTAGAATTGCAAATGATGGCGTCTCTCTCCGTCTCTCTGTCTCTCGGGCCGAGGTTCAACAAGTCTGTTATTCATTTAGACCTCAGTCTTAGACATGGTTTCCTTTGTTTCTTTTAGTTGATTTAGAAAAAAAAAAAAGATGATTTAGGAAATAATCCAGTGCTTTACTGCTTTTATACCACTGGTTCACCAGAACTCTCTACATGATGTATAACAATCATCATTCGTGTTGTTGTCAGACTCCTCTGTCCTGAAGACAAGGTTTGGACTTTTTTATTTCTTTATCTTTATTCCATCTCTCTGGACACCATGTGCTCCCCCGGTGTGTAAAAGTTTCCCTGCAAACACCAGTTTCCCCGTCATTCCTTTCGAAGGCTTTGTTTAGACTGTGGGTGGTTTCCCCAAATCTGAGCTTTACGACTGACCGTCCACACTGTGGTCTGAAAGTGATCAGGACGGATCTGGCCCTGTTCGGAATCTGACATGTCATCGATCATTCAACCGTAGTAGCGACGAGGACCGATGTGTGACATGACAGCAAATGGTGACTAATAACAACAGGAGCAAAGATCTCACATCTCATCCATATCACCGTCTAGTCACTGGTCCATTTCTTCCATCGTCCATGAATCCACGTCCGGTACCACGTGACGTGTCGACTTGAACCGGACAGTTCGACAATCGGTTTGAAATCCGTCCAAACTGCGACGTGTCTTTCGGAATCCAGTTATAATCTGATTTCAAACCAAAAATCGGACTTGCAAAAATCTGATTCCGATCTAATCTGGACTGGCTGAAAAGCAGATCCTGCAGCCTAAACAAGGGCTGTGTGTCCGCTTCTGAGTAAAGGGTTGAGAAGTGGTGGGAAAGCGTCTCCAGTCTCCAGCTACTATCACGTAAGTCAAAACAGGAATCTACAGGACAACAGATTAAATGTAACCGTATATAGACGTATAAAACTTTTTTTTTTTTTTTCCTTCTGGGGAAACGCTTGGAAACGTAATCAGATGGTGACTTCTTGCGCTGATCTGCTCTTTTGGTTGGTTATTTTGTGTTACACGACGTGACTCTACTTGTTTTAATCCTTTACATTCCTGCTCCAAACGATGGCATTAAACACACACACACACACATTTGTGTGGAAGCTAATTACTCTGCCTGGCTGGGAAACTTCACCATTGTGTTTAAAGGTTTTATGTAAAAACCTGGTCAAAGTGCCAAAAAGAGTTACGCAACCGTGTTCTTCATAACAGCGCCGCTTAAACGGATAAACAAAGGCATGTCTTCTGCTTAACCTCTCTCTCTCTCTCTCTATCCGGAATTCCTGCTCTCTCTCTCTCTCTCTCTCTCTCTCCATCCTTCCCGTTGTTTTTCCTACTTTTATTTTAAAGTATAAAAAATGGACAGCATCTCTCTTCATCCACCTCTTTTCCTTCCTCGCTTCTCCTTTCCCTCCCACTTGATCTGTCTGAAAGCAATTCTTCTAAATCTGCGACCTAAATCACCTCCCTCTCTCTCTCTCTCTCTCTCTCTTTCTGTTCCCCTTCCTCTCTCCCCCTCTCCCTCCCCGTTCCCATGGTTCCGAGGGTCAGGGTTAAGGCTTCGGCGTTAATACCGACGGTTGGACAGATTCCCAGGCCTGCACGGAGAATAGAAAGGGCACACACACACACACACACACACACACACACACAACACATTCTCTCTCTCTCTCACACACACACACACTCATACTTTCACACATCCAGGATAGACCTTCAACCCCCATAAACGTTTAAGAATTTCGTTTAAGAGTCCTGCGGAGACAAACACCGTTTATGGAGCTCGAGTTCAAGCTTCTCTTAAACCTTGATTATTTACCTTAAAACGCACGACACACGAGTGTTTCCTTTTTGAATGAGAGCTCGAGTGTTAGGAAGTGATTTAATGTGTGATTTAATAACAGACATAAAACACTAGAATTAAAGTTCTGTATGTGCAGTGTGTCTGAAAGCAGCCGGAGCACCAGGTCCAACATCAACGCTGTTATTTACTAATGAGAAAATATATCTGTATAAATAAATGAAAGGTTTTTTCTGTATGTTGGTCAAACCTCACATTTTCAATGATATCTTTATGTTTCATACACTGGAGGACCAGAAACCAGTCTCAGAAAAAGGTCTGTCTGTCTGTCTGTCTGTTTCTCTGTCCAGACAGATTATGTCACAGCATCACACAAAACTGTCTGGACAGAATTTAATGAGACTTTTGCAGTCCTTATGTTTCTGCCTGAAGTTTAATCTGCACCACAAGCGAAATCAAAAAACGTTGAGTAAAAGTGATGTTATGATCAGTTATGTGTGGGATTTAATAATCTACTGTAAAATAATCTACTAATGTCTTAATGTAAACAAACTCCTGCACCAATAGATATTAATTAGAAAAGATAAAGTGAATAT
>JAQMYJ010000017.1:18397910-18407910 GCA_030014305.1 Clarias laeviceps | reverse complement strand
TTTTCAGGGAAACCCTCATAACTGTGTTTCCTTAACAGAAATAGTTTCCTCTTCCAAACTCACCAAAAAACCCCAACACTCACAGTGTGACTCAAGTGTTCAGGATGGTTGGCGTTTTTACCAAAACACGCCACTCATCAACATTGTTGCGTCGTCTCCTCAAATTCCTGGGTGAGTCATAACCCCATAACCCCATTCCCTTGCAAAAGTGAATAATTCCCATAAACATGACTCGGATACATGACCCAATAGTCAAGATACTGTAAGTGTGCTTTAGTGAGATGGTTACGTATTCCAGAAACAACCAAATGAATTAATAAGCACAGGAACTCTCCTTTTTTGGAACAAAATAAATAAATAAACACAAAGAAAGCCAAAAAACAACAAAACAAGGCTGATTTGTGGTTCTACCAGACCTGTTTCTACCTCCTGGTGACCTCACATGCACTTTTTAAAAAATTCCTGAAAAAATAAAAAACAGGGTTAGTGTTAAGTTCTACCAGGTGCATTTCAAATGCACAGGGGTAACATTGACCAAAACCCCAAGATTAGAAAACAGGGCTGATCTGAGGTTCTACCCTACAAGTTTCCACCACAGAAACCCTTTCATAAACCAACCATGTTTATCAGAACTAAAATCAGGGTTATTGCTAGATCCTACTAGGTGCATGTCCATCTCAGGAACCATTGACTTGTTCACAAATCCACAACAGAATACAGGCCTGATTTTAGGTTTTACCAGACCCATTCCCAATACAGGAATCATTTCAGGAACCATTTCCTTCATGGGAACCTTTTTTGAACCATTGACTTGCCCAGGAACCAGAGACCCGCTGATCTGAGGTTCTACCAGACCAATTTCCACCACAGGAACCCTTTAGAAACCAAGTATCAAAACTAAAATCCAGAACTAATATCAGGGTTAATGTTAGGTTCTGCTAGATGCAGGTCAATCACAGGAACCTCTCCTGGAAACACTGACTTCACAACAGAAAATAGCACTGATTTTAGGTTCTACCAAACCAATTTCCATTACAAGAACCCTTTAGGAATGATTTCCTTCACAGGAACTTTTCCTGAACCATTGATTTGTCCAGGAACCAGACAAGAGAACATAAAGCAGGGCTGACTTGTGGTACTACTGACAAAATGTCTAAGGTTAGGTTACTATCAGTTGCATTTCCTTCACAGGAACCAGTGGCTTTTTCCAAAACTCACAGAATGCAGACCTTATTTTAGAAGTTCTTCTAAAAGTATTTCCACTGCAAGGTGATTTTCTGAAATTTAGGACTCATCAATCTATCTCTGTATCTATCTGGGACCCCAGATAATTAATAAATAATAAATAATCAGTAATTCAATCAATAATTATTTAAAACGCTGATGGCCTTTTTTTCAGGAAGTCAAGACCAGAAAGTTGTAACTTGGGAAAATATTTTAAGCTACTCAGGAACTCGATTTAAACAAATCTATTTTAGATAAATCGTTCGGTTCATGCAGTGTAATGGAAAACAAACCAGGAACCTGTCCAGGAACTTTGAAGTACTTGTCAGAAGTGCTTTTTTCTTTTAGGAATTTGTGGAATCTTGGTGGACATGCACAAAATGTCTAAAAGAAAAGAGAAAAACAAAACAAAACCTGTTAAACATGTTAGCATGCTAATAAACTGCTTTGCATAAATTTTTATTGCAAATGGAATTTCGGTTTCCCTTCCGGCTCGGTGCAATCGAGTGACATGTGCTTCAAGAAGTAAGGCATGGTCGTTACTCTGCGAGGATCTGGCTTGCTTTATGCACGTGTTAAGCAGATCACTGCTGTGGGAAATGAGATGAGATCATTGGTCCTGCTATGCGGGTTCAGGAAAAGGGTGTGTGTGAGTGTGTGGGATGCGCTGATGACACACACATAGCTGGTCAAACATGTGAGGTCTGAAGCGACCTCCAGTCATCGGGTCAGAAGTTGCGCAAATCAATCTTAAATAAGACTTTACAGTCATGAGCAGAAGGTTTGAAGATGACCAGAGAGATGAGGGAGACCACGTGAGCTCGGCTCCAATCCAAAACATTTTAATGTGTGTGTGTGTGTGTGTGTGCGCAATCCATCAAGATGGAGGCCAGCTATTGTAATGTTGTCTCGCTGCCTCGTCCAAATGCGCTCCAGATGTGATGGAAAGGATCGGGACCAGAACCAGAACTCGGGACCAGGCATCTTTGCGTGTGTAGAAACGATCACGCAAAAACGTTTACATTTTCACCAAGTGTTTCGAGTCAGGTTATTTATGTTAGGAAGGACGCTTTGAGGCAGATGGCGCTAACGATTGATCGTGTAAACAAGGACTGTAATACGAATGCATTATTTTTCTCCAGTAGCTCAATGTGAATGAATTCCCTGGAATTCCGGGGTTAATGACCGAAACTCAAAGTGACCCAAATGACATTACACCCCACTGATAAACAATCGTAAACCATATGTGTGTGTGTTTTTGTGCAAAGCTACGTTGCTGACAGAAAAGCAGACTCATGTTTGGGCAGCAAAAGACCCCTTGTATGTTTTTTATTATTTTTTTTTTTTTATGAGATCACGATCAGAGTGAGATCATCGCGGTTCAGTTTAACACAGATGCAATTTTTCCTCCAGGCCCCTTTTCCAAGAATCAAGTATCCATCACTGTGTGGTATAGAGGACGCGTCATGTTTTAAGCTGTAGCCTGAAGGCGTCATGCAACATTATTGAAGTTCTGGCCGACGCAATCCTAATTCCCCTCCTTCACCTTTAGCACGAATGTAGTGGATGAGCTTGGACACGTTTAATGTTTTTCAGATTTGCAGCTTTAGTTTTTTTTTTTTTTTTTCCCCTCATCCATATACTGTACACTCAACCTTTAAGGGCTAATAATTACCAGGAACATATAGCTACTGGTTTATCATTGTGTGACCTGCATGCTATAAACCACAATGTCAGTTGCTTTACAGAAACCTGAATAGAAAGCCTTTAATGCACAAGCCTGAGGCGACTGTGGCGAGAATAACACTCGCTGAAGATGACTCAAAGGAGATCAGTGGATAGCACGGTTATAAATCATTCCAGTATACAGGGGTAGAAGTGTAAGGACGATGGCGTCAGACTTCAGCTAGGTTGCATGGCCTACAATTGAACTTGATAATATATTCATTTGCTTTTAATCAGGTTTGTTTAAAGATAAACAGTAAACCGTAGGCTCTATTTGTTTGCTTCGATTCGATCAGCAAAACTCAACTTCCACCTAAGACGCTGAGCATGTCTGGGCCGTTCTTCCACGACGGGAGAATTGCGTTTTAAATTCCATTCTAAAACCTTCAGGGGAACTGAAGCCGAGCTCCACACCTTTACAGAGAACGTAATTTCGTGCTTTAACCTAAAGTCTTAAACCCCCCGGCAGCGGGTTTCAGGATCCGTAATGCGCAAACTCCTTACTAGAGGTGGGTAGAGTAGGCAAAAAATTTACTTAAGTAAGAGTAGCTGTAGCTGTATATTACTCAAGTAGTGGTTATTGTTATTGCTGCTGATTGGTGAAACAGTCATGCGGTAGATCCACCGGCTGCATGTGTAGAATAAATGGTTAGAAAAGCAACGAGTCGTGTGGAGCCGAATGTAAGAGTAGCGTTCCTTCTTCACAAATCTACTCAAATAAAAGTAAAAAGTATGGTGCAGTTAAACTACACACAGAGGTAAATTTCTTTCAAAATGTTACTCAAGTAAATGTAACGGAGTAAATGTAATTCGTTACTACCCACCGTTGCTCCTTACACAACCTTGCACAAACCGCGCTGAAGCTAAACCTGTGTCTAAAAACTGTAAGCGTTGACACACATTGATTTCTTTAACATGTTCTTAAACTAAGGTGAACACAGCTAAGGGGGAAAAGTTTCTTTAGCTAATCAGAACACGCTAGTCCTAATAAAATAATACTATATAAAGAAAATGGCGGCACGATCGCGTAGCGGTTAGCGGTCGCCGCGCACCTTCGGGGTCTGGGTTCGATTCCCGCCTCAGAGTCTGTGTGCATGGAGTTTGCATGTTCTTCCCGTGCTTGGTGGGTTTCCTCAAGGTTCTCCGGTTTCCTCCCACAGTCCAAAGATATACCGATTAGGCTCATTGGTGTCCCAAATTGCCCTGTAGTGTGTGAATGTTGACTGGAGGTCCTACCACGGTTGTACAAATGGGAATAAATACAATGCTCACCCTTGGCGTTCACTGTCCCTACTAGAGACTACAGAACGTTCCAAGTTGGAGGCAAAAATGCCAAAAGTATTTGCTCGCCTGCCTTCACATGCCTATAAACTTGAGTAACATCCAATTCTTAATCCAAAGGGTTTTGCAGCTATAACAGTATCAACTCTTTTGGGAAGGCTTTCCACAAGGTTTAGGTGTGTGTTTCGGGAACACCGCTCTAATTCATCCCAAAGGTGTTCTATCAGGTTGAGGCCAGTCAAGTTCATCCATGTCTTGAGGTCTGTCAAAGGGCGGGGCCAACATCATATTAAACCCTATGGATTAAAAATTGGGTTCATATGCAGATGAGCGAATACTTTTGGAAATAATGCGTACAGTATGTAGAGATGTGTATGAAGACTGAGACAGCGCAGGAGCCAGAATTTCTTGGGGGTTTTACTTACTTTTATTTGTTCATCATCAATATCATGGTGTGGCGAAGCAGTAAATTGATCTTTTGTTAACATTTTGACAACAAATACTATTACATCTGTCAGAAAATACAGCAGGTAAGCGAAAAAGAAAAGGATTATTATTTATATAGATCTAAATAATCACAAATGAAAGCGTAATCCTTTCTGAGTTTCTAATTTCTGACAAGGAAAAACACAAACTTAACTCAATTCAGAATTTCTATGGCGGGAAAAGTAAGCATGGCAGCATCGATACCCAAAGTAGCATTGTTTATTGTTAAGCTATGTTGTAAACTATATGTTAAGTTTAAAATGAATTAACGGAAGAAGAATTATTGCTTGATGTGTTCGCTACACCCCTATATGTCCCGACATGCTTGCCAAAAACGGAGACATGGACACGTACCGTATGCATGCATGTGATGTGTCTGAATGCACTTTCTGCTTATTATCAGGAGAGAAAAAACCAGACTGTCTGGCCAAACGCCTGCCATCATGTACAGTTGTTACATCAAAGAACTTACGCTATTTTAACACGTTCTGGTGAAATCTGGGAGAATAAAGAGACTCGTCGTATGGAAACCTCTGGACAGACCGACAGACAGACGACAGGAAGCACATTAGCATTTTCCCGTAAGGTAAATGGGTTACAGTGTGGCACAGGTAGTCACATGAATATCCATCTGGACATGAATTGTAGGAAGTATTACCATACAAGGAATGGGGGGGGGGGCGGGTGTTTATTTCATGGACATATGACATCGAACAAAGAGAGATGTAGGAGATAGAAGCATGGGAAAGTTTCCAGAATGACAGCAAAGTATTTCCCTGCAATTAGTCAACTTGCTTAATCTATAATATCGACTAGACAGTTTTCCCTTTTGATGACACGGAGTCTGTGGTCTTTCCCAAATTAGCATGAAGACGTGGAGATCGAAAAGACAGAATTCCAAAAAATCAAACCCAGTAGGAGTTTGACCCCCAAGCAGGAACCTACACACCACCACACGCACAAAACAATGCTAGGAATGCTATCCATGCTTCATTTTGCTAGTATTTTGGTCCAGTCAGGACCAAACTGACTGCTTATGGTTGAAAATTCAAACCAATACACCAGTAACGTTTCATTTTTTTTTTTTTTCTCCTTCCCCCATGTGACTTTACATTCATGTGTTCAAAGTTTGTTGATATTTGAAATCAACAGCCATGCAAATAATACACCCCGCCCTTCAGGCCTCCTTGAGGAGCTCCACCCAATATCTCTTGGACGTGAACCGCAGAGGCAGCGCCACTACAATCTGGGCTTGTGGAGCAATATTCGTATAAATACACCGACGAGGAGCACCGCTGTTGATTGGTTGATTGTCTGCGCCATCTTGTTTGTTTCAAAATATGACAAAACATCTATTGTATCATATTTGACTCACTGACTCGACCTTTAACTCGCTGATGTTGACGGGTGGAATAAAGTAAAAAAAAAAAGTGTCTCGAAGAATTTAAAGTTATAAAATGTAATTCGGGATGCGTTGAATTCCTCTCCTCCTGTGTTTTCACTATTTAGGAGAGAGACATATTCTTGAGTTGCACGCTTTTCCAAGGAAGTTGTGCAACCTGAACCGGTCAGATGAGGACGTGTGCAACGAGAAAGTTCATTTCACAACCCTCACTGTTTATCAGATGTGTCTCGCAGTAAAATTATCGAACGAGCTACGAGCAAGCCCCGAGCTCTGTAGAGACATGTTACTGCGGGATTTGTTTATCCATGGAGAAAACAAGAACAAGAACGTTTATCGGTACATCTAATTGCAATAACCTGGAATTACATGCCAGAAAGAAAGACTGGAAACAATGACAGGGACACAAGACAGCAGTAAAAAGAGCTAATCTGATAACGATACAGCCTTGGAGTTTGTCCTTAATAGCTGACTTTATAACTCAATAAAGGAATCGAACAGTTGGCAGAACATCCCCGTTAGTATCGCACCGACGCTCAAGATTAAAATGTCTGACTCGAGTTTCAGAGGACACATCAGTTTTTCATCTTATTTTACACCAATTTAAAGGTTCATGAATGGAAATGAATGTATTATTGAAATTTTGGTCTTCATGGGGTTGTTTTTTTTTTCACTTGGGTTAACCTTTTAAAAAATAACGTTTTTACACTAAAATGCAAGCATTTATCAGAGATTCTGCGTCATTGGTTTTCATTTATTCTCAGTGGAACTATAGTTTTTTGGTGGACAGCGCAACCTGTATCCCAGACACAGAGCTTTTTACTTCCCGCACAGACATTCAGAGCAGTTCTTCCCTACAGCTTCACCACATTTTTTTGCCATGTGTACGAGTTGTGGTCATACAATTGTTATTGTTGCTAATAATGTAATGAAACCGACTGTTAGTTATGAGATTAGTCCTTCTCTACATCTCTTCTACCTAAGACGACAATGATGGATGAGCTGGTGGAGACGGTCTTTGAAGAAACCTTCTCTTTGGCTCTCAATAATCACCTCGTCATCATCAAACTCCTGCCACAAGGTGGTTTCTTCAAGTGATGGAGGAGGAAGTCCTCAATGGGTGTGAGCTCGGGGGAGTAAAGGTGGGGGGGATGAGACAGAATTCCGTACCCCAAGTTGCTGACAGGTTTCACCATTTTGTGAGCTGAACGGGCTGATGTGTTGTCATGAAGAAGGCACATTTCGATTTTTTCAACCCGGTGCGGCACTTTGGGTTTTGACCCTCTAGCGCCATCGTGAGGAACTATACCACGGGTTTTTTTTAAACAAGAGGAAATGTTAATGAACGTACTCATTTCCGGAGACATATTTTGGGAAAATTTTCATGACCGCCCCTCGTATGCATGTAGCCTAATGCATGTCTCCCAGGGTTGGTTTAAGCCAATACCAATGTCAATACAATTTATGTTTCTTCTGGTGTTTACTTTTAGACTCCCAGTAGGCGGGTAGGATGCTTCAGTGGATCAGTTTTGCATGTGTTGGTAGTAACCATTTCTATACAGCTTGTGTGATAATTATGTCTGTATTTAACAAAAAAGAAAAAAAGGCCAGGACATCAAGTTTCGTGGGGAATTTTCCAGAACTGATTTTTTTTAAGCCATGGAAAATCCAGGACCTTAAGTGTTACTTGCTTCAAGACCTTATCTTCATTAACAGTGCTGAGAGGTCTTTTGATAAGGAGAGACTGAAACTAAATAAGATAAGACAGACCAGTGGGCAAGATCCTAGATTTTAGTTAACTGTTGAAATTATTCGTTTTAAACATATTTATTGTGACGTATATTATATGGACAAAAGTATTTGGCCAAACCGTTAATTATTGAATTCAGGTGTTTCAATCAATCAGGCCTCTTATCCCCAATGAAGGTCAATCTTAAATATGAGACCTAAATTAAAATACAAGACCTTCTGCACTATAGCTTCTGTCCCAAAGATTGTTTAAACCCAATCACCAAATATGGGGACAAGTAATAGAATGGTGCGTAATTGCAGCATTTGTTCTGGTCTGTATGGTAACACAAAAAAAATGAATGCTGTTCCAAAGTATGCCAGCAGGGGGTGGTATCAGATGGATCCCATATGGCCGACTCCTGCACACCAAGAGGATTGATGCTCGGGAGGCCAGTGTCTGTTCGACAATCCACATGGCAAGGAAAGAATACAGCATTGGGTCAAGAACCACTTGTGTTCTTTCCAAACGGTTCCAGTCCCAGAAGTTGATAAGGTGTACAGGAAGCACATGGGAGGAGCTGACCTTTCTGAGGCCCTCATAAAATACACCGCTATAAACTTCAAAAGTGACAATGGAATGGTGCAGAAAACTCTTATTAAACTTTTATTAGCATTGATGTAACCGTTAACCACAGCTCTAACTCAGAAGCAGTTTAGAGACGTCCTGTGCCAGCAGCTTGCAGATTTTGGGCCTGGAACCCGTGTCTGAGCCAGTGGAGGTCGAAGATGGCAGAGAAGTTTTAGAAGAGGAAGAGAATCGCACATCACAATCCCAACAAACTCCATGTGAATTGATAGTGCGCCCTCTGGTACAAGTTACCAGATTTGTCAACAACAGAGAAATATTATGCAAAACAAACTTTAACAGTTAGTAGATCTCTGATCAGTGACAAGTGATTAATCATCAACATCCTTGATCATTAATCAGCAATTAATCACTAATCATTACCTTCATTGTTTGCCGTTGATGAAGACGTGGCTGGATTTAAACCACACACGTTCAAAATTAAACTTGGATGCATGTGACTGAGGACGTTGGCGGTGATGTAACTTTATGAACATGTAAATCCAATGGTTTAATCTAAATTACTTAAGGAAAAATATATAGTTATTCTTTCAAAATTTATACTAAAACTGGTTGAACAGCTAAATCTCACTAGGCATTACTGGACCTAGTGTGTATCTGAGTAAAGAACTCAAAGGCTTAAAGGCTCCGCTCACGTTGCAGTCGAATGTGGTCCAAGTCAGATGTTTTATAGGAGTACTGTATATCCTCCCAGTGTTAACATCACAAATCACATGGAATTAAGTCAGCATTTCCATATGTGGTCCTGACATCAGATACAGCTTATTGTTTTTATCATTGTACGAACAGCGTAATTAGATTTCCTGCAACCTTTTTTTTCCACACCAATCTGACTCGATTTTCGTCACAACTTTGTGTTAGGAAAGATGTAGGATGAGGGTGAACGTGAAGGATTTGAAGGGCGGGTGTTGTGCTGCCTCCTGTAGCTCCAGTGCCAAAGGAAAGCTAAACGTGACCTGGAGAAGTCGGCGAATGACGCACGTTTCCATACAGCTGGCTCATCCTCGTCACGTGACACGCTGTTCCTTGGCACATGCAGGTCAGATGAGGAGCGCGATGGTTCTTGATGTTGAAATGACGTCACGGAATTGCGGATATCTGTGGAGCGCTTGAGCAGTGATAACGAGTGTAGAGTACGAATGGTTCTTCCTTGTTTAGACGAGTGGGATTTCCCAGTGGTTTCCCAGTTTCTTGCTCAATTCCGAAAATGGTTAGTTCATTTATTTTCAGATCTATTTTTTCCATTTTGCAATTATATAGATCAATAGAACTTTTTGTTTCCCCAGTTTCTTTTCGTTTAACATCAGTAATTTTGCACGTTGCTCCTTTGCACATGTAGGTCAGATGAGGAGCGCGAGGTTTCTTTGATGCATTTGTACCCCTTTCCTCGGAGATGTTCCTCCTCCTCCTGGTGGTCGATTTTACACGAGTGATGTCCTGCAGCAGGGATTTTAATATAGGGGGGGGGGGGGGGGGCCCCGGTTGTGTTGTTTTTTTGGTGGTCA
>JAQMYJ010000017.1:18327232-18342062 GCA_030014305.1 Clarias laeviceps | reverse complement strand
TCTGTTGTTGACTGCTTCTGAACAAATGGACAGGGTACAACTTCTGCTCACACTGTAGGAAGCTTAGTACTATTCCACAAATGTATAAACTAAAAAAAAAAAAAAAAAAAAAAAAAGGCGTGACTTAAATTTATCGTTAAAATATTTATAAAAACTAAAAATTGTTCATTTTGTACTTGACCTTTACAACGTCTTTAGCTTTTTTCTTTTTTAAAACAAGATAAACTTTTCTATTTAAAATACAATTACTTTTCTATTTAAAAAAAGGTACAAATCTGAAAGCATTTCTTTTCCAAGTATTGTCTAGAAAATAAACATCATAGAAAAAAAATTGCTTAATTTTCATAATTGTTAAACTAAATAGTAAACATTTTACTTTATTCAGTTGTTAATTTTTGTAATTGATTTAAAATTAACCAAATGTTTAAATTGTTAAACTTGAAATATTTTTGAAAAAGGTTTTTGATTTTTACTTTTTTTTTTTTTTTCTCATTTGTATTTTTTATAATTATTGTATAAAAAATTATATTTGAACTAAATCATGTTTAAATGTTTAAAAATAAACAATATTTAACAATAAAAAAAAATACTAATTTGAAATCAGGTTAAAATTTTGCACTTAGTTTTTACAATTGTGTAAAAAAAAAAAAAAAAATTTCACTTTTTTCCCCTCCACTGTTAATTTGTATCATTATTCTGAACACATAATTACAAATTTTAATTTGTGTTAAAACTTTGCAATTAATCTTAACTTAATCTTTTTTCTACAGATTTACACTTTTCTCCTTCACTGTTATTTTTAAGTACAAACACTGCTTAAATACATACAAACGTTAAACTAGTTCACAATTTATTTAAGAAATAAATTTGTTTAACATTGTCGGAACTTTTTAAGCAAACGTAAACACCCTGATAGATAGTGTAGAGATACCTCAGGATGGGGAGATGATATTTGTGTGGTATGGCCTCACGGTGCCGATCGGAATGTGGGCTACAGATAAAACACTCACTGTAAGGACTACATGCATCCTGATTGACAACATATTCAGATTTTCATAAAAAAAAAAAAAAAAAAGGGAAAAAAAGGCTTTTTTTTTCTCCTTTAAACCAAAGAGCAGAGGAGAATGTTTAGAGACGAGTACTGAAGAAACAGCAGCTTGCAGAGGAGGAGGAGGAGGAGGCGGCTATATTTAGGCCAAATCAACACAGCACGTCCAAAAACCAAGACTTAAACAAGCTCGCTATCTGCTAACAGACGACCGACTGCCAACACACACGCAATCTGCAGAATGATGTGAGGATACAGAAAACGGGAGTGTTTTGCAGAAGATGGAGGATGGAGGATGAGCCTGAAGCAGTTGTTTAAAATGCGAATTAGCTTTGGTTCATAAATTTTTAACAAGTGTGATGAACAGCTAATAAACCGAGCTGCATAATGTCCCACTAGTAGCTGTGGAATGTGCAATACTGAAACCTCTGTCCTGTCCACATGTAATACACATTCTTTGGTTTAAAAAGAACCAAAAAGGTTATTTTTTTTGCTTTTCACTGCACTTTAGCAGATGCTTGTATGATGTTTTGATTAATGGTACCATGAGATTTAGGTCATATTACACATACATATCTGCTTTGCTGAATCAAGAGACGTGGACACGGTCATGGATGTGCACCTACATTAGGTAAAGGACATGAAGGTAAAAGACAAAGCTTCTGAATACTAAGGATGCTTAAACCAGAACGATACACACTTAAGATCATAGGATCATGGGCTGATCATCACGGTGTACTTCAGAGTTCAGTAGGTTGGAGCAACCTGGTTCTTCTCGACTTCATAGTCCAAAGATTTTGTAAATCACGATTTCAGTTTCAGTCCTGCTCTTAAAATGAACTGACAGCTCAGTGTTTGGATGGGTGAATGGATGACTGTTTGGATAAATCGATGATGAATGGATGGAAGGTTGATGAATAGAAGAATGAGTAGATGGTTGAGTCTTTAGATGAGTGGATGGAGGGTTGGTTCAGTGGATGGCTGAAATGTGTTATGGATGAATGATAGATGAATGAAAGTATGATGTATGGTAGGTTAATAGATGAGAAATAAAAGGATAGATGGTTAGATGCTTCGATAAGTGGATGGGAAAGTGGACGGATTATTTAATAGATGGTTGAATTTGGGGATGGATGAATGGATGGATGGTTGACTGTTTGGATGAGTGGATGGAAAGATGAATCATGTTTGGACGTTGGCTGAGGGTTTGGATGAAAGGATTGACCGAACACATGGACAGAAGGTAAAAATGGAAAAATAGATTGATGGATGAATGGATGGACATTTGGCATATAGTTTTTGGATGAGTAAAATAAATGGATAAATGGTTGACTGGATAAATGGATAAGTGGATGGAAGGAAGATTGATGGTTGGAGTGTTTGGATGGATGAAAGGATTGATGAAACGGGTGAATGGAAAGAGACATTAATTGATGGTTGGGTGGATGGTTAAGGTTGAGGGCGGATGGAAGGAAGGACAGATGGCTGAGTTTTTGGATGAGCGGATGGAAGGAAGGATAGAGGGTTGAGCAATTGGCTGAGGGTTTGGATGGATGAAAGGATTGATGGAACAAGTGGATAGAAGGTTGAGTGGATGGGAAACGGGATAAGTGATCAGTAGAGGGAGGAATTCTCTGATATTCAGGTGGTGGAGCAGTCCAAGCTGCCAGAACAAACCCATTTATAAAAATCAATATTCGTTCAATCAGTCGCACCAGAACCCAACACCGGGATTGAGGAGCGAGATGACAAAAAGAGAACCATCATGATACTTAAATAGGATGCACCGTGCATTTCAAGTTTGCTGAGAAATAGGTGATAAAACTGATTCGCTCATTTGTTTTTTGTATCATTATTAATAAACACTTAAAAGCAGTGAGTCATCTTCCTCCTTCTTATCTCTTGGAAATAGTTCCATTTTACAGATACAGTACATGATACACTCGCATATCATGTTTCCTCTCTCAGCTATTTCTTCTAGAGTTTCTTTTTAAAGCAGGTTCCTATTGCGTAATGTTCCAGTCCAACATTAGCTATTTATTGTTGCGCCTTAGCAACATCGGTACCAAAAAAACTTTTAAAAATAAAAAATGACCAGCAAACACGCACTATAATTAAAGAGATTCTAGCTGACAAAATAACTGGGTACACACACACACACACACACACCAGTGACACAAGCACAGTGCTGTGTTAATTAAAGCTTAGTGAAATCACAGACCGGAGCATCTGCGCACTCACAGCGATTTCACAAACATGAGAAACATCTTCTACTTACATACACTGCAACACATTTTACACTGCAATCAAGTATATAAAATGTATTACAGCCACAACATGTGACATGACGAGCATCATGTGATAAATGTTACCGGTTGGTAGAACGTAAAATGAGACAGTTTTGTGCTTTAAAATCTGTAAAATAATAAAACAAAAATCACATTTCGTACTAAATCTTTTAAAACTGCTAATCTTCAAAAATATTGACTTTAGTTGTAAAATGTTCCATTTGGTTCTTAAATGTTGTACTGAAACATCAAAGTTGAGAAACAGTTTACATGTTATTTCTAAATCTTTTAAGTTTAAAAATGTAACATCTTGTACTGCTCTGTAAAGTTACATAATGTTTTAATTTTAACTGAATCTTTAAAAATTGTGAACGTTTACATTTTGCCCTACAACTTTGAAAGTCTAAAACGTAAACATTTTGTGCTGAAGTGTTTAGGATTTTTTTTTTTTAAAGATTCTGTAAAAAAATCTAAACATAATATTTTGTACTGAATTGTTTTAAATAATAAATAAGAGGGTACCCACAGCTCTGCCTGCGTGCTATTATTACCCGAGAATGAAGTTTGTTGTTAACTCGCTGTTACTCCTCACGCTGCTCCAATGGTTTATCAGATGTATTATTACCTCATATTATGACATAACAGTAGGCAGCGTCATCAACTTGCATGTCACATTATGACAAATGAGTTGATACTTTCTGTGATTGACACGCCTGTGACACGCCTGTGACACGCCTGTGACACGCCTGTGACACGCCTGTGACACGCCTGTGACACGCCTGTGACAGAACTACCTGTGCAAACACAATCAACGCCCACTGTGGATTTCTGTTTTATTTATGCAAGATTATTTTTTATATTAAATCTGTAGATTTTTTTTTTTTACTGATAGTAAAATATAGTAAACATTTACATTTGGTACTGAAGTTTGAAAGTTCTAAAATGCTAACCTTTTGTTGTGAATCATTAAAAAAAAAATTCTTTTTATTTTGTACTACGCACTCAAAATTCTAAAAGGTTTGCATGTTATTACATTAAAAACTAAAAAAAAAATGTATATGTTGTACCAAAATCAAGTAAAATTGCTTATTTTTAATTTAGTAAAATAGTAAAGCAATTAATTTACTTTTTATACTGAATACGCTTCTCAAAAAATTTAAATTTTCACAATTTTTACAAAATTTTAAACGTTCGCAAACATGATGTGCGACATGATAAGGAGAGCATAAGGACCTGTCCACTCACTCACTCCCCTGTCTCCCTTAAGCTGAATGACGGTCCTCAGCTGGCTAACTTGTCTCTATATGATATTATATTAGCTACTATTTCTCAGCCTGAACAATTAGATATACAAGAAAAGCAAAACATGAGACTAGTACAATATGGCGCTTTTATGTGCACGCGATCTTGACATTTGTTCACCCCTGTAGCGTGAACTTCAGAATACAATCTGTATCCATCTGACATTTTTTCGCAGACAAAGCTTTAAAAGGAAACATTTGCTGCTTCTGCTTTGTGATAAAAATCAGCACTGTGGTGGAATTCGATGAGAACAAAAGCAGCGGGATGAGTTGGGTTTAGTGACTGAGCTTGTCCTCGGCGCTCACACAATAGGGATTAGGGCAGTCAGCACGACTGGGGTGGGTCTCGTGGTCCATCACATTCCTCACGTCCATCCGTCTACCTTCCTATTATCGATTCTGTAACTTTCCAGAAGATACTGCACAATGTTCAGAACGTGCATAATTCCATCCAGTCGTTCGTTGGCGGATAGCATGTGAGGATAGATTCATAAACAAAGCTATGGTGAGGATCAAAGATAGTCAGAACATAGTCGCCCTAACAGCGTGTTTTCGTCTTTTCTTTTCAACCTCATCCAAACTTTATCTCTGTAGTATCGCTAGAGAACAGAGACCCGCAAGTGGCGGAGCTTCCAGGCTTAATTGGTCTATTGAAGCAAAGATAGTTTAGCCTCTCAGAATAATACAGAGCTTTGCTAACTCGACACACTGATTTGGATGGAGTCACAAGGGGTGCCTTTTTGTTTTGAGGAAATATCAGGAGGAACCATTTTAGTTACCACACCACTAACCAGGCAATCACTTAGAGCCAGGATTCACCCACCAAAGCCTAATCGATCTCAGAGGACACGGGGAAAGACCACAACATGGCTCCGACGTCCTCTTTGATGCTTTTCAATTCAAATAGTACATGCATTTTTTTAAAAATTATCAAAATAAGGGTAAATGTGGCTGCCATCAAAAATGTAGCTGCCACTGGCGAGGTGGCTGGCATTAAATAGGTGTCTGCCATTGAAGATGTGGCTGCCGTTAAAAACTTAGCTTTCACTGTTACAGTGGCTGGGCATTAAATATGGCAAAAAGAAAAAAAAAAACGGAAAAAAAAACGGTAGTTGCCATTAACATCTTGCTGCCAATAGAAACTTACCTGCCACTGTATGTGGCTGCCACTGAAAACATGGCCGTCTTTAAAACTTGACTACTATTGAATAGGTGGCTACTATTAAAACTGTAGATGCAACTTAAGACATGGCTGACGTTAAAAACAGCTACTATTAAAATTTGGCTGCGATTAAAACTTCGAACAATTGAAGAGGTTTCTGCCATTAAAATCTTAGATGCCACTAAAGATGTGGCTGCCGTTTAAAAACACAGCTGATATTAACATCTGTCTGCCATTAAAGACATGGCTGCCATTAACATCTACCTGGCATTTAATGTGTATCCAAAAATGAAGATGTGGCTGCCAAGAAGTTTGGTTGCCATAAAAACATACCTGTTAACATCTTGTTGCCAATAGAAACTTACCGGTCACTGGCATTAAATACTGTATGTGGCTGCCACTGAAAACATGACAGTCTTTAAAACTTGACCTCTATTGAAGAGGTGGCTACAATTAAAAATGGAGATGCCACTAGGAGAAGACATGGCTGCCAATGAAAACCATTAAATTTAACATCTGGATGGTTAACGTTGACAACGTTGCTGCCACTTAAAATCTTAGATGTTAATAGCAGTTGTTTTGGAATGGCAGCAATGTCTTTTTACCGGCATCTAACAGACATTAAAAACTTAGCTGAAGAGCAAAAGAAGCCAAATGGCTGAAACCTAGCTGCCATTTAAAACTCTGAGGAAGAGAATGGCTTCTTCGTCATGTCTTCGCTCAGGGGGATTTTCCCTCTGGCTGAAATTTTATTGATCTGAATCTGTGCTTCTTGGACGACTTCCTGAATAAGCTTTTGGCAACTGAACTGTTAAACTAGTTAAAATTCAGCACAGTCTTCACATACACCTAATATTCCAAACAGATTAGTTTGATTATGAGATTTACATAACCCCAAGATGGTATCATGGAAATGCTGTCACTTGCTGATGCACATTTGTGATTTAAAAAAAAATAAATAAAAAAAAATCAAAAGAAAGCCCAACAACGCAAGTCTTACAGGAAGCATCACGTGAACATTTCCACCAGCGTTGCAATAAAACTGACTGTTCCGTCTTATTTGATTAACAGAATTTAATTGCGAGCAGTTATAAATAGATTTAATTGAGCGGGATTTCTCCTCCTGAGCTCACTGCCTCATCTTTCCGTGATCAGGCTGACATTTGGATGCAGTTGCCTCCATTGATCATCTCCGTGCCCCGAGACCTCAATCTCATCTACAACAGGACTCATACATACACGCGATATTCAAATTCAGAATTATTGGCACCCTTGGGCAAAGAACGGTCACAATCATTAGCTTAATTTTATTAAAATGTTCAAATCACTGGCGAGACTCGCACGTCAAAATTATTAGCACCCTCTCATTTAGCGCAGCATAACAGATGACCGAGTCTCCTGGGATGATCGATAAGTCCGAAGAAACCGAAACCACGGGTCAATACGCAACCTCTCCACATCTTCGCTTCAAATACAGCTCAAGTTTCTCTGACTTTTAACTATTAGTTTTTTTAAATAACCCCATCTTTACCAAGGGTGCCAATAATTCTGGAGCTTGCTATATACAGTAGAACTCTCAAAATGGCATCTATGATGTACAGACTGGGTGATTTTATTGTCTGTGACAGAAACCCCCCGCCCAAAAAAAATATTATAACCATTAAAAATAAAAAAATACTATAAATACTGTCAGCTGACAATGTGAATAAATTCTGGTTAAACTGGGTGGAATGAAAACTTTCAATAAGCAAAAACAAAACCAAACAAAAAAATCTTTCTGGTTACAGTCATTAGACAAAATATTAAAACGAGGCATTTAAAAATGAGGTATAATTTCAAATTATAACTAATTCGTTTGCAAAATAAATGTGTTATGAGAGACTCCATGGTCTGTTTTACATTTAAATCTGTTCCTGATTCAGAGTAACTGAGCTTGATGATGATGATAATAATTTTGTGGTTTCTTCTTTCAGCCTACTTCAGGACACCACTGCGAATGTCTAAGCCATAATATCGCAATGAGCTGACAGCATGGCTGCGCAGTTAATCAAATAATAATCAAGATCATGTTTACGGCTGCTAACTGATTAGATCATTTCCTTTCTTGGTTTTTGAACTGTATCTCGTCCTGTGCGACTCATGCTGAAACGATTCGTCCCTTCTCAGATTAACTGCTTTTGATTTACCATCTCACTATCGCCCAGTCACGAACACCATATCTCACATAAATTAGCTTAACATCAGGTATATCCACAATAAATAGCAAGTCGGCGTTGCGGTGGCTTAGCGGTTAGCACTGCCGCCTCGCACCTCCAGGTCGGGATTCGATCCTTGGCTCTGGGTCTGTGGGCATGGAGTTTGCATGTTCTCCCCATGTTTGGTGGGTTTCCTCTGGTTACTCTGGTTTCCTCTCACAGCCCAAAGGCATGAGGGTTAGGCTAACTGGCGTTCCCAAACTGGACGAAGTGTGTGAATCAGTTGAGCTGGTAACCTGAACCCCTTCAGTAACCGCCATAGAAACAACGGGTGGAGTGTATCCATCGGCTGATGTGGTGGAAGGATAATTTGTTGTCGAGATGCCACTCCTCGGTTGCCAGTGATCGATTCCCCTCCAGACCTGTCCGACTCATACTGGTGTCCCGCTTATGGCTTGCGGTTGGAGTTCTCATCACATGGAAGGCTCTGTCTGACTCAATGGGGACAGTTCCACTTGACCATGAAAATGCAATTTCCCTCTGGGATAATGAAGTTCTTTGAATCTTGAAGCAGGCAGCTTATTCTCTGGCGTGTGTCTGCAGTCGCCTAATAGCTCAGGACTGCATATTAACTTAAACACCTCTCCTGCTATACTGAATTTCCAGCCTTCTAACACACAGTATGACCGTAAAACAATCCCCGTTATCCGTTATCACCCAAATGAGGATGGGTTGACTTTCGAGTCTGGCTCCTCTCAAGGTTTCTTCCTATTACCATCTCAGGTTTTTTTTTCCTTGCCACCATCGCACTCGGTTTGCTCAACATCACAGATCATTATGATTTATACACTCCATAATTTCCATACTTTTTAGTCTGTAAAGCCGCTTTGAGACAATGACCATGGTTAAAAGCGCTATATAAATACAATAAAATGTATCTGATTTAAACTTTATGAAACCTCATGTTTGTTTTGTACCAAGCTACAAAAGAAACTTGTTCCTAGCTTATGTAAATACAGGCAGGCTTTATTTTCCTTAAGAAATTAGCGTACCAGTGTCAGACAGACAACATAACGGGTTATCACACCCGTGTTAAAAAAACGGATAACACTGCAAAATGTTATGAAGAGAAGGGGAAAAACCCTGCTAGCGGTAACACTAGCTCAAATCTACAAGCTCATTAAAAGAAACATGCATGATGACAATAATAAGAAGACGACAATCTAATTAGTCAACTAGAGGACCACGATCTGGAGCCAGAGTGGCATTTCAAAAAGGGTAACAAAACCAAACAAAGACAGGACTATAGAGCTGTAGGTTAACTGCATGCTTTGTTAGTTTTACCACAAACAATCGCAGCTTATTTGCCGCCAATCGTATTGGGTTTATGTCAATTATTTAGCTTAAGAAAGAAAGATATTTTTCAATTCATATATCATCTTCAGTTTGAGAAATAATGTGATGACATGGCTGTCTTATTTTAAGATGATGACGCACAGAGAGAGCAACACGTTAGTTCCCAAACATAGCAAATGGTTGTAAAGTGAAATAAAGGTTGTACTTCTTGCCACAATCTAATCGTTAACGGTTAAGGATAAAAAAATGTTAGAACTTTATGTAACCAGACTTTTGATATAAAAACTGATAAAATCGCGATTGTCTACCTCAGTTATCTCTCTCCATCTAGCTGAGAGTATGTGTCGTCTGTGTAGACATTAGGAGAACATGATGAGACCCAGAGGAGAACCCTGAGGAGTACCAGGACCAAAACTGTACACTAACATTTAACCCCTTTGTCCATCCTCTTAAAATCTGAAGTCTTTTAAAAACACCTTTCCTGATCAGACATGAAGCTAAGTCAAGCTAGTTTTGTATTATATAATTTTTATTATTATTATATTTATTTATTGCTTCAATTTGATTTAAATTGTTTTTGGCTAAGCTTAAAAATGTTAACAATCTGAGGTAAAAAAAAAAAAAAAAAGCTAAATCAGGATCATAAGGAATACACACACACACACACACACACACACAATATCAGCATTCACACACCTATAACAGGATGAGTGTAAAAACAACCATGTTGCGCATGCAATAAAAACAACGTTATTTTTGACAGACTACGTGAATTATTCGGGCGAAAATTGAAATAAAATGTGTAACGTGTTTGACACAAACGTGTTTGCGCGTGAGTGAGTGAGTGCGTGCGTGCGCTTGCGCGTGCATGTGTATGTTATGGATGATGCTTATGAAGACAAAAGGCACAGAGAGGTGGCCAGCTCTACCCAGGACCTGGGCTCGGCCCCAAACCGCTACCTGTTCCCTACATAGGCGCACTCCCGTGCCGGCGGACGAGAGGCGCTTCTAGAAGGCGCGTAACGCACTACAGTAACACGAACGTTTGGGACTCGGCCAGTCGGAGATGTAGCGTTTGATCTTCGTAACGGCTTCTTATTTTGAAATGCACAGAAATGAGCTAGCTGATTAGCGTCAAAGCACAAACAAACAAATAAACACACACTCACCTTCGGGAATATCTTCTCAATTTGAACAAGTCGTGTCTTTTTCTATGAAACGAACGTTACAATGTTGCATTCATTCATTCATGCGTGGGTTTTCTTTATAATGTTGTTTTAATGATAAAATCCTCCGGTGGCGGTGTTCAGCGTTAAATCCGCATCCTTCAGCCGGTGTGTGTGTGTGTGTGTGTTTTGCTCTCTGTCTCTCTTGTCTCTGCTGCCGAAGCAGCGCGAGGTTACGAAACATAAACGCGAACAGAACGCACGCGCACGTGGGTGTAGGATGAATAAATAAATAAACTAAACTAATCGTTGAGAAAGAGCGTCAGTGTTTCAGATCGGCATCACATCGTCGCGTCGCGTCGTGTTCGTCTCGCGCGCAGGCGTTCCCGTTCACGTCGCCTCTCCAGGCAAGAAGAAAGAATGAATGAACGGGTGCACGCGCCGTGGGGGAGGAGGGGGGAGGGGGAGGGAGTGGTGGGGGTAGGTGAGAAGGGATGGGTGGGTGTGATTTGTTTATTTGGTTTTTTTTTTTTTGGTTGTTGCTTTTTTTTTTTTTTGGTGTGTGGGGGGAAATAAAATGGTATTATTGTTTTCACTCACTCACTCAGTGTCATTACCGCTTAATCCTGTATTCAGGGTCACAGGTTATTGTTTTCAAAAATATATATATTTATATACTTCAGGAAAATAAAAAGTATGATTAATATTAATAATATTAGAATGTTATCATACTATTATATATAGCAATACATTTAGCATTAAAATATTTTTACCTGAAGTCTGTATACATATTTTTGACAGATACACACTTTACGTAAACATTTGTCGCATCTGCATAAACATCTCCCGCACTGCTACAGCCTTGTAAACTTTTTTCTTTGTGGCCGTTGTTGCAGTACAGCTACTAAAGGACAGTCACTACACCTGGACACAAAATAATGCACACACACACAGACATGGTCACAATGTTATAGTAAACAGTACACGCGCACACGGATGCTGAGCATGGGAGACGATTACCCATAATCCCACAGCGCGAGAGAGAGAAATTAACTATTGGCTCAGTTGTGATCATGTGATGCTCGGCAGACAAAGCCTATACATACTACTCGTATTTCAAGACCTTGCTCGTTTTAAAATTAGCTCGTCTTGCAAAACACTCGCGGACCAAGTTACTCACAATCCAAGGTTCTACTGTATTCAGCATGTGTGTCCCAAAACTTGATTTTTGCCTTAAGAACTGAAATTTTGCAAGAAATTTGCATCGGCATACTGTACAAAGCATTTTTCACCATATAGCCACAGTACTTTAATTCGCATTGGCAAAACTGTTTTTCCGAGTTGGTCCGATGAGGCAAAAGCGACATGCCGTCAAAATGTGAACGATGATCTTTTCTCTAGCTAGCGACATTCCCTGCAGTACTCCCGCTTGATGCCAGGTGGCAGCACTAGTCTACCTGCGACAGCTACCAGTCAGCTACGTGATCACAGGGAATGTAACCGGCACTATGCAGAGTGTTGGCAGCATTTTTTAACACACACACACACACACACACACACACACACTTACAGCAAGTTGTGGGAACTAGAACCCAACGGAACACAAGCTGCGAGTCTGTAAGCAGACCCCGGTTAAAAGCTCATTTCTTTCATTCTTTCTTTCTTCCTACTTTTTTTTTTAGTTGTTCAGTGCTTTACTCAAACTCAGTGTAAGTATTTTTATTACACTGCGATTATACATTCATGTAGCCGTGCTAAGTGTGTGCTTTTTGATTAATGTACAGGCTTCCCATGCAATGAGCTAGTTTAAATGTAATGCTTTATAGTGTTTATTGTCATCATAAATATACACACCAGTGTTTAGAGTGTGTGTGCGACCACCAAAAACACACTGCAAATCACCAGACAGGCAGGGAAGGGTGAGGGTGAGGGCTGAGGACCATCTGTCCTCCCCGTGCAGGACAGCTGGATGACACCAACCCTCAATCAAATAACACACACACACACACACACACACACAATATAGTCTGCAGCTCGCACAACACATGGCATGACTTTGAATCCATATATGGAAATAGAAGAGTTCCACTTAATCAATAGATCAGTCACAGCGAAGGAGGTGTGGCCTCTCAGCCTGTCAGTCAGCCTAAAGGAGGCATGGCCATGGGACTTTATTTATTGAAGAAGTTGTCCTCCAGTTCAGCTGAGGGAGGCGTGTCCTCCGTGTGTCAGTCCCAGTGAAATAGGCGTGGCCCTCCACTTCTCACATTTACTTAAAATGTCTTGAAACCATATTACACTGATTATTATTCACCAGTCAATTCTGACCGAGTAATCTAATTGGACAAGAGGCATTCCACGAGTGATGATATAGAGCATAACATCACTGGCACGTTTAGCGTTCCAGGTCTTCTATAAATCATTAATTACACTAACTGTGGGTCTCGGCGTGGGTGAGAGTAGGTCTGTACGGTCCGCAGTACTGAGGAGAGAGCAGCTGCCGGACAAAACCCACATTCACAAGCAGTCACAGAAGCACTTTCAGCAAGAACACACGTCTGATAACGTTATGTCGTCTTAAACAACCTCTGAACCGTCCATGTTGCTCTGTTCATGGCTAACACAATCTACAAAGCAAACTAGCTTCTAACACAAGGCTGAATCCCAAATCCCTTTTTAACCCCTGATCAAGGGCACAACTGGGTGTGTGGAGCAAGAGATTGTACACCTTACATATTCAAAAAACAGAATAAATGGTGCATGGTCCATGGTTTGCTCAGGACAGAGAGGATTGACGGTTTGAGAGAGGGTTCAGAAGCCATCTTCTTTGGAAAACGCTTCCCTCAGCAGAGGTGAAGGCCTCAGACGCGACCTGTCTCCCATTATCCATGCTGCTTTTTCATCCGTCCACAGAAGGATTAAGAAAACTTCAGACACCCACGATGGAGGCTAACGACCCCCTTCCATGGTCACCACTGAGTATGAGACCATCACATCTTAACGTCTCCTGCTCATTCTCACCTTCCCTGTTGTCCATCAGTGAGATATATCTGGTGTCCCTAACCAACATTTCTCAGACTGAGGGAGGTACTTGGGTGAGCAGCGTTTCAGGGCAACAAGAAGTCGTCCTGTTGACATGATATCATTTCAGAAGCAGCTCCATACTAATAAACTTCACAGCGTACTGTCATCATGTCATCATGTCTAATAAAGTCATGATGTAGTTCTGTGTCTCTCAGAGCCTGCAGGTGGTGTGTGTGCGCAAGTGTGTGTGTGTGTCTCAGAAATTTGTAGGTGCTTGTGTGGGTGTGTATGTGTGAACGATGATAAGGGCAATTGTGAGTGGATATGAATTAGATTGACTTCCCTGAAACAAGTTTAGTCTCTCTCTCTCTCTCTCTCTCTCTCTCTCTCTCGCTGTGTGTGTGTGTGTGTGTGTGTGTGTGTGTGTTTCTGCTGACTCACGTCTACAAGAAAATAAATGGAAGAGATGAGGGAAAGGAGACCGGAGCTTTTTTTCCCCCCACTCCTGGCCTTCAGCACCCTGTCTTGTTTTATTTTTTAAAATACCCGGTTGAGAAAAATTGTGTTAGTAACACGCGGGAAATGTTTCGTGCTGAAAAGCGAAACCTTCACGCCTAAAACTGTGGTGCTCTTTAGTGTTTCTCTTATTTCTGCTTTTCAAATCCCCTACAGTGTTGAAGGCAACAGGAGACAGAACCAGGGTCAGTGCGATTTAATTGAGGCAGTAATGAGGCCGACGAGTCTGAATCTGAGGAGAAACATTAGCGCTGAACTTTCTAGAAGGATCTCCATCCACACATCCTCTCTCTCTCTCTCTCCATCTGTCGCTCTGTCTCTCTGATCAAATGAACAATCACAGTCATAGTCTGGACAAAAACAGAGCTGAGTGGACGGTTCTGTGTTTTGGTGTGTGTGTGTGTGTGTGTTGTTGTTTTTGTTGTTGGTTAGAAGCGAATGTGCTGCAGTTTGCAGGATTAGAGCTCTGTAATCAGAGTCAGTCTACCCCAGCTACACCATGTCCCAGAAAGCACTCGCTCTCTCTTTTTCACACACACACACACACACACACAACCTGCAAAGTTAAGATATAGACAGAATACTGAAATAACGCACTGAGTCGATGTGGTTGTCAGTGGGACGAGAAAAAAAATTAGCCCTCATAAAAACCAACACAATAAAGACAAACTGTCCTCCAGGGGCGTGTTAGAAATGCTTACACACTGTTGGATAAGTAACATGATTGAAAGGTTTAGCTCTTAGCATAAGATTTATTGAGGCATTTTTAGTCAT
>JAQMYJ010000017.1:18313330-18323982 GCA_030014305.1 Clarias laeviceps | reverse complement strand
AGAACAACATCATGAGGCTAGTGAGGAGCATGAGACGTCACTGTCAAGCTGTCATTGCGGCAAATGGTGGAAACACCAGCTACTGACATTGTCAATTTTTGTTATTTGGGGCTATCACTGTTATTGTCTAAATTTTTGGAGTAATAAATTTTAAACTAATGAAAATGGTGTTTCTCCTCATACATTATTAGTAATATCAAAGGGAACTTTTACTCAAATTCAGAGCAAATAGGAAAAGCACTCATGGAAATAACAATATATATATATACACACACACACAAACACCGTTCATCCATCTATATGCATCTATTCCACACATCCATCTATATAGTCTTCTATATATCCATCCACACATCTATTAACCTACATTATATATTCATCCATCCATCCATCCTTTCATCTAAACGCTCAGTTAGCCATCCACTTATTTTTTTTATTTAATTATTTGTCACATGTACCTTTCAGCAGAGTGAAGTGATTTTTTCGCATATCCCATCCATCCATCCATCCATCCATTCATTCATACATACATATATACTTACATTGCTCACGTAGCCATCCACTTATCCATCCATCCATACATGTATTAATCTATATATTTATCTACCATCAATCTGTCCAACTATATCCATTTATAAATTTATCCATTCATACATCCATCTATATAGTCTTCTACCTCTTCTACCCATCTATTGAGCTACATCATATATTCATCCTCCATCTATCATCCATTTATCCAAACACTTAGCCATCCATCCATCCATACATTCTTACATATAACCTCTCAGCTAGCTCCACTTTTCCACTCATCCATCCACCTATATCCATTTATATACCCATCCATCTATCCATCCATCCATCCATCCATCCATCAATCTACACTATATGGACAAAAATATTTGGCCAAACCTGTAATGGCATTGTATCCAAATACATATACGTTAATATGGAGCCCCCCCTTTTGTAGCTATAACAGCTTCCACTCTTCTTGGAAGGCTGTCCACAAGGATTTACAGTATTTCTGTGGTAATTTCTGCCCATTCATTCTGTAAAGCATTTATGAGGTCAGGCACTGATGTTGGACGATCCATCATCTATACTCAGGTATATATTTATCTATTCATGCATACTGTACATCCATATGGTTATCTACAAGTATCTATCCATCCACTCATCTCTTGATCTATCTATCTATCCATTCATCCACCTATATGTGTATATTTATCCCTCCATCCTTGCATGTGTATAGCATCCTGCAGTTTGGGCTCCACTGTACAGCACAGCACATTCACTATTCATCTCCTGTCTCTCTCACACCGACACACCGACACACACTGACACACACACAATGACTCACTGAGAGTTATTCTGATGACGGGAAGCGATTGATAAGCTGCAGAATGAGTCACCTAGCCATGTTGTTGGAATTCCAGCATTTCATCAAACCTCAGTGTTAAATCAATAAAGGAGATTCTATCCTGTCCAAATCTATTATTATCATCTTAACTTTGTTATTTCGTTTCTCTGAAATATCCACTCACTCTGAGATGTTAGTTAGGCCTACAGAGCTGATCTGTGAATGTCCTGACACAATCCCTCATCTCAGTGTTTGCTCAGTGTTGTCCGTTTCCGACATTCGGCCTCCCTCTGGTGGCTCGTGAGGCAGCATTACAGAGCAACGCAGTGTTTCTGTTCCAGGCGTAAAGCAGGACAATAACTAGTATCGACCATGTGCTACAATGTGACAATCTGTTAATTTTCTTATAATCTTTTCTCTTGTATCGTCTTTCGAACAGTAATGATTTACACGTTTTATATCTGTGTCAGCTGTAATGCTAATATTTGCTAATATAGCATGCACGATGCATAGCCAAGTCCTTTCATAGGGACGGATATCACCAGGGACGTGCCAGAAAAAAAAAAATCACGATACCTACTGTAGGAGCTGATTAGTTTTAATTCTAACTTACTTCGGCCTGTCGTATATGCTGTCGCTATAGATTCGCTGCAGTCTGATCTGGGGTTCCAGTAGCTATGAGCTCAACCTGATGCACCCTTTTTCGCTGCCGTTACATTCAGTGAGGAACGCCTGTGACAAGCTTAAAGTATGACATATTCTGTAAGTTGATGATGATGCTGCCTACTGTTAGAGGTCCCCAAGTGACTCACTTGTGACTGAACGCCTGTATAAACAAATACTGGTGGGAGGCTAAACAGAATTTCTGCTTTATTTATACAGTATATATAATAGAAGATACTGTACATCTCTGTTCTTTAGTATTTAATCCTTTAATCTGTAATCAAAATCATATGTTGAAATGGGGCAGCCTTGAATCCAATTAGGCCAAATGTACAAATATATCCAGTCGTGAGGAGAGATTTAGTTAGACGCCAGTTCAGAGACTCCAGTTAATCCTAAACCTTATCATAATAGTAATTTCATGTTGTAGTTAGTGTAAACACTGTAACCATGTATTTATGGCTGAAACAGACTACTGGTTTATAATGTCAATTTCTAAGGGTTTAAGAAGATGGTTTCCAAGCTTGGCACATTGTCATACCGAACACACAAGTCAAGGTCTGAAAAAAAAGCCACGTCGTTATTCGGTTTTGGTTTCACTTCATCTCAGGTTTATTGTTTTTTCCAGCTGTGGTTTGGTTTGTCTCAAAACTTTTTTTCTCACATTGTGCAACTTCATCACACTTACGATGTAAAGTACAAAACTACGGAATGGGAGTATTTTAAAGAATGTAACATAAAGTATAAAATATCTTTAAAATATTAACAAACATGAAGAGACCAGTAAAAGAAAAATACATCTTTGGATAAGAACAAGACCAGAGTGCTTATAGTACACAGAGCTGGATTCGTCGGTTCACTTAATTTAAGATGAGTGTTAATGTAACTTCAGTTCTGAACTTTAAACAGGTGTAGTAGAATTTTGCTGTAATTTTATGGATAACAATTGTTGATGTGAGTCTTTTGGCTGCTCCGATCGACGGGTCTTTAGGTTTTACGCTGGATGCCCTTCCTGATGCAAACCTCCTATTTTATCCAGGCTTGGGACTGGCACTGCATCCCGTGGCTGGGAATTGAACCCGGGCCATCCGCATGGTAGGAAAGAAACCTGCCTGTGAGCCTAAATTGCAAGAAAGTGAATTAGTGCTAATTTAGTCCATTGCTCCCACCTTAACCTCATTTCCGGCACTTGTGGATGTGGTTTTTTTTACTTGAGAGAAAATTCTGAACAGCAGCTGAATTTAACGAAACATAACTGAAATCGCATTCGTAGAAAAAAAAAAAGCGCCCATTTTTCAAGTCCATTAATTAAAACAAATTAAATTTGGGACAAAAGTAATGGCATCTTATACCATTTTAAAAGGCGCTCTTTTGCCACTTAGCTGTGTTGTTTGTGCCTTATATGGAGTTTTGTGGGTGTGGCTAATTTCATGCTTAGTCTCTAAGTATCAGCGAGATCTAGAGCTGTAACATTCTGAGAACTATGAGATCTGATATTTGTTTAGATGTTACAACTAAAGACACTTTATGTTCAACAATAAAATCCAGCATTTAATAAGAGCCGAACACTTGTTATATTTTTTTTTCGCAGCGTCCATTTGCACTTAGTTTAAATAGCAACTTTTTAAGAATTAGTGCAAATACGTAATAAATGCTCATTTAAGTGTACACGGTGTATGTACAGTTAATTAAAATACTGAATAATACAGCAAAAAAAAAAAAGTCATTTGTACTAACTGCAAATAGACTGCGCAAAAAAAGTCTCTCCTGATCATTGCTAACTGAAGCTGAGGCTTCTCGTAGGTGAGACATGACACTGGCATTTCACATCATCTTAAGAAAATCAAAAGAAGATACAAAGAAAAAAAACAGTACAAATCCACATCCAGACAAATATGAAACAAACTTGTGCAAAAAGAACTCAAAGATGAGAAGGACGAAGTGGGGGTGGGGGGGGGGAGGGGGAGGGGTTTAACAAGTACAAATAAAAAACGATTTGTGAAACATCAGTTTAAGAGACTGAATTACAAAAGGAAGGAAGTTTACAGGAAATTCATCAACCACAGAAAACTACAAGAGGGTGGACGAAGATGAGTGAAAACTGTGTGTGTGTGTGTGTGTGTTTATTTCGTGTTCTTGTGTGTGTATTTTTGTCTCATGATGTGTCTTTGGGCACATGGGCCGTTTTTGCAGATGCACTTGAAGGAACCTATGGTGTTCACACAGCGGGCGTTTTTACACGGTCGCCCTACACACTCGTCTATATCTGTACAGAGAGAGAGAGAGAGAGAGAGAGAGAGAGAGAGAGACAAACACACAGACATAAACACACTTGTATCAGGTAACTGCTCTTAAAAGAATGAACAGCTGTGAAAATACTATTTGCTCCATCCCAATTTTTTTTTTTGTATATGAGTCACACTTAAATGATTTAGGTAATTAAACCAATTTTAATTACCAAGATAACCAAGATAACCTGAGTAAATACAAAATGCAGCTTTTAAACGATGATTTCATTTATTAAACAGAAAAAAAACTGTTCAAATTTGCCTGTAGATTCTTTAGATTGTGGCATGATGTGTTGCTTTTTGAGAACTTTTAGCATGCTTTACTTTTTTAGACAGGTTTTATTTAAGTGGTTTCTTGATTCAACAGGTCTGGTAGTAATCAGGACTGGGTGTGACGAGTGAAAATTTACTCAGCTTTCCAAAAAATGTGCTTAATCACTGTTCATTCGTGATATAGCAAGGAGGGTCCCTTAATAATTGAAATCATAATTTAAAAACATTCATTTTGTATTCACCCATTGTCTTCGTGTAATATTAAAATTAGTTTAATGATCTCAATAATTTAAGTGTGACAAATAAGCAAACCAAAAAAAAGTTTTTTCACAACACTGTAATTATAAATATGATGTAATTAATTTACATTTAATTTACGGTCAGAAATTACTCAGGTGCAGAAAACGTTTTAGGGATTAGTGATGTAATTGTTAATTTCATCGATCTCAAACTTAACCTTAATGACAGGAATTTGCAAAACGCTATACAAAACTGTGTACTACTAATAATAACTAAAGTTCCAGAGCAGTTCTACAACACTTTCGCGTGGACACTCACCTACACAGCGCGTTTGTGTATGATCCAGTCTGAAGCCTGAGTTACACTCACACATGGTACCCAGGTACGAACGAACGCATCGTCCGTTAGCACAGGTGCACTCGTCTGAGTCTTCCTCTGAACTGTCCCTCTCTGACCATGAGAGAGAGAGAGAGAGAGAGAGAGAGAGAGATGTTCTTTCACCATGGCACATTAAAAAACGTTTCTTCTCGGTTCTGAAATCTGATTGGCTGCCGGGGACTTTACCTGGATTATAACTGAAAGGCGCTAAAAAGTCTGAGTCTCCGTCTGACTCGGTCTCCAGGTGCATCTCACACAGCCTGTTAAAGATCACTGCAACAAAACACACCAAATCTTTGGTCTATATTTTCCTGAGAGAGAGAATTTATTTATAAAATTACTTCATTATTATTTCAGAATTTCCTTTTCTACTGGTGTGACGTCAGACAGAATAATGAGCTCCTTGTCCATGAGAAGATTCTGTATACTTGTCTTCAATGTACTAAGCTCAATTTGTTTAACTTATACTAAAACACATGAAAAATAATATGCATCATGTAGGAGAACAAAAACATACTTATAGTCTTAATCTGCTTGTTTCTTAAGAATATTATAGTCACTCACACACATACAACTAAAAAAAAAGTTTCCATTTGCTCAACGTGAATTACTCGACTAGTTATTTTAAAACATATAGTCATGTGACCTTGCAAATGCCCCTTTTTTTTTATCTCAATGCATTTCAAATTAATGTATTTCGAATCTTCTAAATAAACAGATGTGATTGTTTCAATCTCGAAAGTTCTATTTATGCCACCAATGACCCCTCATCCATTATCGTCTCCAACAAGCTTTCATGAGTGAAACCCCATCATGTAAGTGGCCACTTGACAGATTCCCAAAGAAGGGGATTCATCATTCTGGGGAAATTATATCTGATCAAGTGGTGCTTTTTATTATAGGAAGCTCCAGTTCAATAGTTCTACTAAATGTTTCAATTTAAAATGTCCCTAGCGTGATAGCTTCTGAAAATGCTTCTGCGTGGTTCCCGCAAGGAATTTTGCTTAAAATTAAGTTCCGAGAGAAGCTCGCACAAATGTTCCAGTGTTGAAAAAAAAAATAGGTTTCTTAAAATGTTCATGGGTTACTAAAAAGTTCCTGTGATGAAAGCAAAGCTTAAATGTTTTTGTTAAACAAGTTCCTGGAAAGGTTCTTTGATTCCTGAAGATCACTAAAGGGGTTCATGCATTCCTGGAAAGCGTCCGGAGGTGAAAACAAACATGGTGTTCTTGAGTTTCCTACAAGGGTTCTAGCATGCTGAAAGGGTTCTTGTCGTGTCAAGTCCATACCGTGTTTGTCTGAGTTGTGGAAAGGAGGTAGAAAATAATCCAAGATTTCAAGGTTGATGTCCCTGTAATCTTGAGATAAATCTACTGTTTGAGTTCCTAAAAAGGTTACTCAAAAAGATTTGTGTGCTCCTGAACTGGCTTTAAAGGTGGAAACTCCTACAAAGTTGGAACTCATGTAAAGGGTCCTAGGTCCCTATGAAGTAAAACAAAAAGTAAAAAAAAAGTTAAATACTATAAGTTGGAGCTCCTAGAGTTCTTGAAATACTTACCATGATAGAAACACGCCTGATGCTACTGAGTTTCTGGGGAAAGATCATGGATTCCAGTGGTGAGCCATGCCTAGAATGAGTATTCTTATAAAAGGCCCTGTGTACCTGAGGTTACATGGCCATAATATTTCGGTTTCTGTAAAAACCTCTGGTTAACTATAGTCTTCGCACACTTGAGGTTACTGGAAATTTAGAAATTAAGGGGTGGAAAATGTGTTCAAGCACAGTTCATTTCCATAAGCCTCAGAGGGAAAGCGAACCCTCTTTTAACTCACCTGAGTTTCTCTGTGGGCAGGTGCGGCACTCGGGGCCCCAGCCATGGCCATAATGGCAGCAGCACTCGGAGTAGGTGACTGCAAGCCCTGGCCGTGGCATGCTGCACATCATATCTTCATCCACTTCTTGAAAACAAACATCTTTATGGGCTGCTGTACGGTCTGAGATAGAGAGGGAGAGAGAGGGCCGAATGGATGGAAAGAGAAATTGAGGGTGTAGAGAACGAGGGACAGAAACAAGCCGAACATAAAAACAGAGAGAACGGAATAATGAAGAGAAAGAGAAAAGAGTAGAGAAGAGGAAGACAAACACACAATAAACACAAACGTGTCCTATCCTACCAAAGACACAACGATTCACAGCGAAAGACTCGAAGTGAAGCTATTTTAGCACTCGCCCTGAAACCTTTCGGGGCATTACACTGAAACTTGGCAAACTCCTGGACTAAACTGTGCTCTAACTGGCCCGCTTGTGGGGCGAGCAGGGCGGGGCTACCCACCGTCGTAGACGCACTGCTTGAGTGCGGCGCTGAAGGTGAGAGGCTGAGCGCAGATGCAGTGGAAGGAGCCGGGAGTGTTCACACACCTCCCGTTCCTGCAGTACGACGGGTCCAGACACTCATTCACATCTGAAAGGGTCACCACAGACATTACTGGAAAGGAACAGAGAAGTCCGGAGAGAAAGAAAGAGCAGAAGAGAGAGAGAGAGAGAGAGAGGGAAGAGAGGAGTAATAAAGAGAGAGCGGGAGAGTAAAAGAGAGAGAGATTGGGGAAATAAGAGAGGAAAAATAACGAGAAAGAAGCAATCAGAAGCACACAGGTTTGGGTGAGATATGTATCAATATCGTCTCTTATGATACGGGGCTTAAATATAAGGGACGTAATTCACTTATAGGTTTTCTGTGAATTTATGGAAAGAGTCTCCAGTAACAGAGCTTTGTATCTAATAGAGATTAAGCTGCAGTTTATTATTTGCAGTATTTTGTTAACAAACTGCTGCTGTATACGAAAAAAAAAAAAAAACTATTTGGAACATGCTGTTATTGGAAAACAGGGCGGTAACAGTAACTCTGGCTGATTACCATCACCCTGTCGTTGATTATTTCTCTACCCCAAAGTGGTGTGTTTTTCTTTACATGAGTTCATAATCCCCGGAAACATCACACAAACCAAATTATCGATTGTGTGCCTTATTCATGGCAAGCCTGTCCTAAATCCACTCACCGGCCTGTTCCTCCGGCGTTACGCAGCTATTGCGGTCAGTCCCGAGGATCAAGGGTGGCATACAGATGCAGTAGTAGGAATCCTGCGTGTCCACACAGTCCCCGTTTTTACAGTTCGACAGGTCCTGACATTCATTTACCCCTAAACAGAGACATGAGATAGTTTGCAGTGAACTATTCACTGAGTAAATCAATATACAGGAAAGTGTGATGACACAGTGGTAACATACGAGGTCGTATCAAAAAGTTTTGAGACTAGTTTTGTAACACGCCAACAGATGGCAGCACAAGACTACACGCGCAGTCACAGGGAGCACCGACCGTCAAAAGTCAGTGTGCCAAAAGACCTCATCCTGTGCACATCGAGAGTTGTGCAACTGGTGCTCTTCTGACCTTGTGCATTACCACGTCTATTAAACTGAGCAAATCTGCCACAGAGACGCTTGACCTGATTCAACACGTTTACGGCGACGCTGCCACGAGTTGTTGCATGCTTCAAGAGTGGATGGACATCACTGGAAGATGATGAGAGATCAGGAAGACCTTCAACGAGCTCACCCCCCGAAAATGTCAAAACCATTCAGCAACTTGTACATGATGATTGTTGGAAAACAATCCACAACATTGCTTCTATTGTCTGTGTGTCATACGGAACAGTCCAGGCAGTCCTCACGTGTGATTTGAACACAAGCCATGTTGCTGCCAAGTTCGTCCCCAGGCTGCTGACCCAAGAGCAGAAGGAACATTACGTCAAAGTCTGCCATTAACTCCGTCAGGATGCCGTGGATGACCCGACCTTCATGTCAGGGATCCTTATTGGTGGGTGTAAGGGTACGACTGAGACAAGCAACAGTCTTCACAGTGGAAGAGCCCAACATCTCCACGACCAAAAAAAGGCAAGCAGGTTCGCAGCTCGACCAAGTGCATACTCATCATCTTTTTGGACATTCACGGCATTGGGCTTCCAGTATTAGTCTCTAAGGGCCAGACCGTCAATAGTGAATTCTATTGACAGGTTTTAAGGCGTCTGAGGAAGAACGTAGAGAATATTGAAACTTTTTGGTACCCCCTCGTATTTATCGTACTGAGGAACTAAATTATTATTGCTAGCCAAATTAGGAAAGCCAGCTCATAGTAAAATGATCCTTTGGGTGGGTTTTAGTTATGTATGAAACAAGTCAGGAGAAACTCCATTACTGCTAGGATAAAGCACTTCTCCGTTTTGTCTCTTAACACCACCTGTGCTTTTAACTTTTTATCAGAACTTATTAATCAGCACCTCACAAACCGCAAGCAAGCCAAAATCTCTGTTTTTCTCCCTCACACACAGGGATAAAAAATATACATCAGTACTGATGTATTTCTGATCCCCATTGTAGCTTATGATCCTCTTGCTGTGGTGGAGATTTATGAACGGCTTACATTCGAAAACACTGGTAGGATTCTTAATGGAAAGCGTTCAAGACCTGCTACTGCCACCGGTCACTCAAATGATCTATGGGATCGACAGTTAATAATACGGGTCATTACTCAGAGACAGCTAACAGTAACTCAAAATGGACAAGTGCCTCGCTACACAAATGTGTATACACACGCACATCCTGCAGCTGCTGGTATTATGGGGAAAATAAAAAAAAAGTGATTTCCCTTATTAAAAAGACCAATCTTTTAGAGCTAACTTGCTAGTCAGGAGTGCTTGCTTGCTAGTTAGCCACTTGTAGGCTAGCGGTTTTAACAAGCGATTGCTGAGACACTGTTAATAATCAGAGCAACATTCCAAGACCACACACTCCTTTATTTATTTAATTTTTAAAAATATATATTTATGTAAAAATACTGCCTAATGAGAAACCTAAATTACAATAAATGACTAAATTACAACAGATTACAATGCTAGCATGTACTAGCTGTTTGTCTGTCAGTTGTTAAGATTAGCTAAAATTAAGCACCATGAGATGTTATAAACTGGGGAAAGCTGTTTTCAGACATTGTGTTCTTTGGCTTGACACCACAATTTTGTATTTAACTTAAATTAAAAAGTAAATAACAAAAACAACAAATTGTTAAATAAAAATGCTAAATCAGTTTGTGCTTTTGACAAACAGATTAGCAGACTAGCGTTTCACACAGCTTTGCAGTAGTGACACAGCGCCCCCTGGCGTTTATTATTATTTTTTTTTTATGAGACAAAAAAGTTGAGAGAGAAAAAACGCATTTTGTCTTCAACATCCGCTAGCATAGTGTTTTTCTATGCTAACTTTTCAATGTGTATATAAATAGGACGTTAAATGCAGTAAAAACATTTTCTAAATCCCCAACCCCAACAAAACGGTTTAATTCACAGCCCACCCCCCCCCACAGACTGTAGCTCCAAATAGAGCAGTACTGAGGCTGCGC
>JAQMYJ010000017.1:18296074-18313230 GCA_030014305.1 Clarias laeviceps | reverse complement strand
ACACGCCTCGTTGGCGCAGTAGGCAGCGCGTCAGTCTCATAATCTGAAGGTCGTGAGTTCGAGCCTCACACGGGGCACATGTTTTTTTTTTTTTTCTCCACACACACACACACACACTCTTCAACTACTCTTGAACTGCCTTGACACTGCTCTTTATTAAACGTGCTGTTTTTCCAATCACATTTTTTTTTCCTGTTCCAGCCAAATCTTTCCATCCACAAGTCTTACATGCATGATAAATGATTTAGTCCACAAATAGATTAAAGTAACATTTAGAGGGAAATGGAAATTTTAATCTAAAACAGGTCTTGAACTTAGTTCTGGGCCAGTAAAATTAAAATAAGAAACTAAAAAAAAGGGAGAGAAGAGAAAATCCATGTGAATCAAAACCTCATGGAAATCACACGTCCTTAATAGCTTTAAAAGTAGATGATCATTTACTTAAAAATTTAAAATGTTCTTAAAAATGTTTTTACATCATAGCTTAAAATGGAAGGAGGCGCGGTGGCGTAATGGACAGTGTTTTGTCCTGTGATGGTACTTGTAACTGACAAACATGTCTCATGTAAATGACCTCAATAACTGGCGTAATGATTATTGCTTAGCAACATAACATTTTTAGCTTTGTTTACCATGTTATTTCAATAAACCTCTTGTTATCCTGCGCGTTATCATGACCGTCATATTTACAGATTAAATGTGCAAATGATAATATTTGCAAAAAACTATGATAATAAAAGATTTGCTGTTGACATAGAAATCAATTAGTGCACACATTTATTTATTTATTTATTTATTCATTCATTAATTTTTGGTCAATTGATTCTTTAGTGCCTTGGAGTATGATCATATATAATTAAACACACACACACACACACACACACGTACCTAAGTCTGTAGGCAGGACACACTTCTTTTTAGTGGGGTCCGGAGTCCACGGGTTGTTACAGTTGCAGAAAAAGGAGCCACGTGTGTTCACGCAGTGACCGTTAGTGCACAGGGACTCGTCATGACACTCGTCCACATCTACAGACAGACAGAAAATAAATAAATTCATAAATACATTTCATATGATCGCGTCTACATTAATGTCCTTAACCTGTCAGAAACTACAACATTTATATAATATGACAGCTTTTTATATTCTCACACATCCATTTTTGTGCTTTGAAAGAGAGCTTGTACTGCCTCCTATTGGTCAAACTGGTGAATAGCCTGCGTCCAAACATTTCTGTTCTTGGCTTTTTTTTTTTTTTAAACTAGCAAAGTATTTGCAGTGAGTGTTTGTGCGTGTGTATGAAAGTGTGAGTGTGTGTAAATGCGAGTACCTATACACTCGAGTAGGTTGCTGTCATAATAGAAACCCTGCTGACAGTAACACTCAAACCCGGGCTGTGTGTTCATGCATCGACCCTCCTTACAGATTTCATTCGCGAACAGAACACATTCGTCTATATCTGAATGAGAGAGAGAGAGAGAGCTGTGTCAACATCTCCCACAAACAGCCATCTAAATTAGAGATAAAAAGAAATGTGTGTGTGTGCGTGTGTGTGTGTGTACCCCTTCGCCCTGGCAGGCCGTAGTCTATCATTCCCTCCTCGTGGTAAAAGCCTCGTCCCATGGGACATAAAGAGTGGTACTCCGCTACATAACACACAACACACACTGGTCATTATTATGCAAAAGTGTGTTCCAGCCAGTAAACTGACTGGATGAGATTCTGTGAGTGGTGATAATAGAGCATAACAGCACTGGGACATTTAACTATATGTATCAGTCGTTAATTACACTAACTGTCAGTCGTATCATGGGTGTGTAAGAGGAGAGAGCAGCTGCCTGCCAAAACCCACATTCAAAACCAGTCACAGAAGCACTTTCAACAACAACACACATCTTGATATCTTGTTGATCCACCTGTCGTGGAAATATATGTGCTGGCAAAGCAAAAGAACCGGTTAAATAATAAAAAAAAAAATAGTTATTATCAGTTGAAAATAAGTGGTGTTTGTGGAATTATGGTAGAAAAGCAATACCAGGTTGTGTTGTTGTACTGAATATCAGCACAGCTGTGATATCTTCAGTATTACGACAAACATCACAGCCGTGCTGATATTCAGTACAACAGCACGACCTCGAGTGTGAAATTGTTTAAATATAAATTAAACATTCATATATACATATAAATCCACTAGCATGATCACAAGTTCAAAATATTTTTTATCTCTTTGTATACATACATATGTGTTTGAAAACCTGCTTAAATAAACAAAATACATTATTATTGCTTAAACTCATACAGTAAGTGTTTCAGTGCAAGTCACGTCTCTGACAGACGGTTGCCATGGAAATAAGATCCTTGAATAAATTTCTGAGAAAGAGAACAATGACCAATTATGCCACGCCCCCTAGGGTTCGTACCTTTAAAAACGGCTCTGCTTGCAGCTGCACACACGCCTCGTTGGCGCAGTAGGCAGCGCGTCAGTCTCATAATCTGAAGGTCGTGAGTTCGAGCCTCACACGGGGCAGAAAACCTTTTCACTTTTTTCAGCTACAATTTATCAAGGCATATTTATATAAATAATTATATATATATATATATATATATATAAAAGGTTAATCATTAGCATTGAAAAGGGCAATTCTGACAACATCTTGAATATAGACATCATAATCTACATCATATTTTTCTTTATTAGGTTAAATCTACTTATAGACATTTTAAATAGTTCCAATCTACGACAGTCATGTTTTTGGTGATAATTTCATTCAGTTGAATTTATTTTTTGTGAAAAGCTAGAAATTATTATTTTTATTATTTTTTATTTTTTTAAATTTAATCCAAGAAAGGGGAAGTGGTGGATCAGGTGGCTAATGCTTTAGGTTGTTAATTTGAAGATTTGAGATTCCAGGTTCAAGCCCTGCTGTTGGTGTGTTGCCACATCATCTACTACATAGCAACTCTATTCAGTGCCAGTTTAATTCCTAGTTAGGGAAAATGGGAGGGTTACAAGGGCATCTGGTGTTAAACCTGTGCCATGTTATGTGTGCAGATCAGACAGGAACAGCCAAAAGAGCAACTTTTATCTGTAGTCAAGAAAATTCAGCAAAATTTGGCAACCGTTAACATAAAAAAAAAAAAACATTTTACACAAAAAATACCTTAGAAAAAAGAAACTTTAGGCAAATCTACAGTATATACACCGAACAGCCATAACATTATGACCACCCGCTTAATATTGAGTAGTTCCCTCCGTTTCCCGCCAAAACAGTAACAACCTGTATGTTCTGACACCTACAGTATGGATAGCAGCATTAACAGTAGGCAGTTCTGTGAGGTAGTAATATATCTGCCAAAACATTGGAGCTGCGGATAAAAACTCTGGTTCATTATTAAGCCTATAATTGCAAACTCTTTCTCACTTTAAACTTGATAGCTTATTACATCATATGTCGAAAAGTTTGATAAAGATTATAACGGTAGCAAAGTGACTTTTACACTGTAAAAATATTCAATCTGATCTATTAATTCCTATTGTTAGGTTACAGAGAGCCAGAATTATGATTAATAAATCTAAAACAGTTTTAAAGCTTGAAATCGTTGACTATCCTGAATAGGCTGATCATGAGAACTATTACATACTCTTCCTTTACTCGAGATATACAGTATGTGCGTTCTAAGATATCATTTATGTACAGTGTGTTCAAATGTCTTGAACTAAATTGAGTCCAGCTGTTCCTCAACAAACCTTGGAAGAATGCGCTGTTTTATAGTCGCTTTGATATGAAGAACACACTGGATTTTTCCGGTCACTCGGGATCATTTCTGCATGCTTGTTTTTTTTATTTAGTCCATCCCTCTTCATGACCATCTGTAATGTATGTATCTGACTCATCTCACATCTGTACTTCACCATTTATTGTATATATATCTATACACTGTATTTAACAATAGCAGGTATATTATATTATATATTATATATACTAAGTATATGATAAAAATCTGATTAAATAGGATTTATGTTAGCATAAGAATCTACAATGTAGTATATTCATATAGAAAAAATATATATATATATATAAACATTTGGAAACTGTAATTCCTGATGTCCAACAAGAACGTCAACTTTGGAATTCCTCCAGAAAGAGTTCCTTTGCATCCAACTTCATCAATATCCATACAGATTGCATCCCATTCTTTTCATCTAATCCCATCCAATCCAATCCAAGTCCTTTCCATCCAGTCCTATTTAATCTCGTCCATTTCCATCCTTTTCCACCCATTCCTTTCCTCACTATCCCATTAGACTTTGCTTAATTCCAAACCATTCCTTTTCATCCACTCTTCATTGAAACCAATTTCGTTCCATATCCCATCCCATCCCAACCCATTTATATCCAATTCAATCCCAACCAATCCCATTCCTTTCCATCCCAATCCCATCCTATTCATCTACTATAATCCCACCCCACCCAATCCAATTCCGTTCTATCCAAACCTATTTAATCTCATCCTTTTCTATCCTATTCCCACCCAATCCTTAACACACTTTAACTTTGTTTAATTCTATCCCTTTCATTTTTTATCCACTCCAATCTCAATCAAATCCTTTCTATCCAATCCCTTTACTTTCCATCCAATCCTCTCCCATACCTACATTTTACTCAACATACAATTATGAGCTTTAGGTTAATCAGCAGTATAATTAAACATGTTTCTAGACAAGCTAGTGCAAAAGCCCTGCTTACTTAAACTTTCAAAGTGATTTTATTTTCAGCCCACTGGATGAATCCTGGACAAAAGGTGTATCCAAGATGTTAAGAGATTTGTCAGGATAGATGGTTCCATATCTGGGGTTTTCAGCCGTGTAATGTCTCCAGGGTGTCTAAATTGTCTGGTTCATAAACAAAAACCGGGTTTAAACAATCCGCACCCTGATTATTTATTACTGAAGGATTACTGGTAACTGGACCACCACAAGTTTCGGGAATAAAAGGCTCTACGGCACCAATAAAAACAAGATATTATTGTCCATGATTAAATAACATGGTCAATACTGGTATATTTGGATTACGTTCATGAAATTACTCTGTACTGAGAAGTTTATGTGTAATAGTTTTTACAGTTACAGAGACCTGTGTTCGCGAATCCAGCTGTGAACTATCTACATTCCTGTTGTCTGATTTACAACAATACGCATTTATGTGAGTCCTTAGACAACCCCTTGTGTGTGTGTGTGTGTGTGTGTCCTTTTCATGTGTGGACTGCATACCAGAGTGATAGACGGGGCAGGGGTAAATCTCACAGTGATCCCCCCAGCCCACTCCTACTGAGCAGCAGCACTCGTGCTTCGTCACGTTGGTGGCTAGAACGCTGTCGCAGAACACCGTGTCGTCCAGGTTCAGGTAACATTCCTTCTTATTGTCCACATCGAACACCACCTCTGCAGGGGAACACACACACACACACAAACACACACACACATACACATTTGTTATAGGTAACAAAGTAGGCACGCACACATATACACACACACACACACACACACACTAACACACACACATACCCTCACAGCTGTGCTTGTCCTCGGACAGAATAAAGCCGTCGTCACATACACACACATATCCGCCCAGGATGTTGTCACACACTCCATGGGGTTGGCACAGGCTCCTATCCACCTCACACTCGTCTATGTCTGAAAGACAGAACAAGAACAAGAGAAAGAGGAAATAATCTCGCCTTTATTCTTTATGTGTAAGACAAATAAGAGTGTTAATGTATACAGTCATACACTGTTCCTTATGTGTGTGTGTGTGTGTGTGTGTGTGTGTGTTTTTGTGTTTCTTTGCAAGTGAGGGAGTACCTTGGCATCTGCGTCCGTTAACCAGCATGTATCCTTTCTGGCACTCGCAGCGGTACGAGCCCATGGTGTTGATGCAGCGCCCCCTCTGGCAGTTCGACGCACGCTCACACTCGTTAATATCTAACAAGGAACGAATCAGAAATCACTCACATCCTTTATTTCATTCTCACAAGGATTTCGTCTTTCAGGCTTTTTCAGAAGTACAGAAGAGTGAAAGAGCGAAAACGTCCTTTCCGTCCTAATCCCGATTATTAGGGCACGAGGACTATGACATCAGCACGATGACGACACGGCTATGACGTCATCGCCATCGCTCTGATGATGTCATAAATGTGCAAGGGCTCTCTTGTACTTCTAAGGATTATAAATTTTATGTATTTATTTATTTTTCAGTCATCCGGCCCCTTCTGGGAGGGGGGGGGGTGGTCTTAACATGTTCAAAAACTCATGGAAAAATCCACACACTGGTTGGAATCTGGTTGCTGCCATTAGGACGCCTGCGAAGAAGTGGCTAATAACTCCCTGGATGATATGTTTCATATGAAGTGACATCACATTTAGTGACATCAGCATCTGGGGCTTTTTGGAAGTCTTAACATGCTCAAAAGGCCACCATAGGTGATGTGCCCGGGCGGCGATGGCGCAGGTGCTTGGGCCCGATCATCGTTGCTTACAGTCTCCTTCATTTTCTACCTAATTCCATCCTATCCCATCCATGTCTAATCCTATTCCAAATTTATTCCACCCAATCGCATCCCCAGTCTTTCATCCAATCCAATCCCATTCAATCCCATCTCATTCCACTCTGTTATATCCAATTCCATTCTATCCAATTCCATCCCGTCCCATTGTAGTCTATTCCATCCTATTCAATACTACGCTATTAGATCCCATACCATCCTATCACATCTCATTACATTCTATCCCCTTTCTTTCCCACGCTATTCCACCCCATTCATTCTCATCCCATTGTACCCAATTTAACCCAACCTCTTCCCATCCAATCTCATTCCTTTCCATTCCATTTAATCCCATCCCGTTCCTCTCCTCTCCATCCTATTTAATCTCGTTCCTTTCCACACCATCATATCACTTTATTTAATTCCATTTTAGCCCACTACACATCTTTTCAGTCCTGTCCCACCCAAGCCCTTTCCATCCTGTCATGGTGTGTGTTCATGTTAGCATGCTAGCTGTGCTCACCCTCACAGTGGCTGCCTTCCTGGGTCGGCTGGTATCCAGGGTAACACTGGCACTGAAACGAGCCTTCTGTGTTTATGCAGCGTCCGTTCGCACACAAACGGTTGTCCTGGCACTCATTAATATCTGGTAACACATGCGCGCACACACACACACACACACACACACACACACACACACACACAATTAGAGCAGAGTAATTAATGTAAATGTCCACTAAACTGTTAACTAGAGAAAAGCTGCTGACCTCGGCAGCCCTTGCTGTCAGCCTCGGGCAGGAAGCCCTCGTTACACAGACACCGGTACGTCCCAGGTAAGTTCTCACACCGGCCGTTCACACACACTCCTCTCTTCTGACACTCGTTCACATCTGCGTGTGTGTTACAGAGAAAAAGAGTGGGCAGAGTTTAAGACAGGTATAGTGCAAAGAGCGTGATGGTGTACGTTTGAAAGAAATAGAGTAGGAGGGGCATAACAACATAAATTATTACATAATTATAACAGAATTACATAATGAGGAAAAAGCTTCACAACACAGTAAGGGAGGGGCTTGACAACACAATGACACAATGAGGGAGGGGCTTGGCAACACAATGACATATTGAAGGAGGGTCTTTAAAACACAATGAGGGAAGGGCTTTGCAACAGAATGACACAATGAGGGAGGGGCTTGGCAACAGAATGACACAATGAGGGAGGGGCTTTGCAACAGAATGACACAATGAGGGAGGGGCTTGGCAACAGAATGACACAATGAGGGAGGGGCTTGGCAACAGAATGACAAAATGGAGGAGGGGCTTAGCAACACAATGACATATTGAAGGAGGGGCTTTAAAACACAATGAGGGAGGGGCTTGGCAACACACTGACACATAGAAGGAGGGGCTTTACAACACAATGACAAAATGAGGGAGGGGCTTGGCAACACAATCACATAATGAGGGAGGGGCTTGGCAACACAAATACACATGGAGGGAGGGGCTTGACAACAGAATGACACAATGGGGGAGGGGCTTGTCAACACAATGAGGGAGGGGCTTGTCAACACAATCACATAATGAGGGAGGGGCTTGAGGACACTATATGAGAACAGCTTAAGATAGAATGTGAACACTGCTGGCTTGATCTCTCTGTGTGTGTGTGTGTGTGTGTGTGTGTGCGCGTTAAATCTGAACTCCCCAGGTGGAGATCCCTGTTATGACGCTGCTTTAATCATGACTTTAAAGCCCCCGCAGGGGAAATAAAGTCCCGAGCTCTCTGCAATCTGCCTAATGAGAAACATTCACATCATTAACCTGAACACTGCCTCATTATTGTGCTCTGAGGAAGCGTGTGTGTGCGTGCACTTACCGTAACACACTCCTCCCTGCACCTTGTGTCCCGGCTGGCAGGGAATACACTCGTACGATCCTACTGTGTTCTCACACTGTGCATCGGGACACGCAGACGGGTCCAGGCACTCATTAATATCTAAACAGGAGATGGAGAGGTGTGTCGTTGCAGAATATACGCAGTGTAACGTGTGTGTGTGTGTGTGATTACCTTCACACACAGGTTGTCTTCGTGACTTGCTCCTGAAACCAGACAGGCAGTCGCACTTATAGGAGCCGGGCAGGTTCACGCAGTGTCCTCCGATCCCGCAGATGTCCGGCATGGAGCACTCGTTTATATCTGACAGCGGCAAACAAAAGAATGACTTCATGACGAATAAAACACTGCATGGCATGATGTAACAGGAAAAAGATCAACAGTGGATTATGACTGTCTTCAAATTAAATCCCTGACACTGGAGACTCCTTCCCCGAATATTAAGGAAACACCTCCTGAGAGAGAACGGCACCATGCGAGGGGTTACACGGCACTGAGCAGCTGCTCACGAGTCGCTCACCCACGCAGCGCGGCTTCACGTGATGTCCTATCAGCTGGTTGCCGGGGTGACAGTTGCAGCGGTACGAGCCCACGGTATTGATGCAGGTGCCCCGGCCGTGACCACACGGCTCCCAGTCACACTCGTTCTCATCTACACGCACACACACACACACACACACACACACACACACACACACACACACAAACACCAAAATAAACATTCATCTTTGAGCGACGGGTCCACAAACACAGAGAACCGATCAGACCAATAAAGAGATCAGACGAAAGCAGACAGGCGAACAGATCCACAGACACAGGACAGACACACAGACAGATGAGCAGACAGACAGATGAAAAGATACAAAGAAATATAAAGAGACGGATAAACCAGCAGACAGACAAACAAGGAGACAGACAGGTGAGCAAGCAGACAGATAAACAGATGAACAGACAGTTGAACAGACAGACAAAACAGACAGACAGACAAACAGACAGAACAGTAGACAGACAGACATATGAACACAGATAAGCAGACAGTTGAGCAGACAGACAGATGAAGATACAAAGAAATATAAAGAGACGGATAAACCAGCAGACAGACAAACAAGGAGACAGACAGGTGAGCAAGCAGACAGATAAACAGATGAACAGACAGTTGAACAGACAGACAAAACAGACAGACAGACAAACAGACAGAACAGTAGACAGACAGACATATGAACACAGATAAGCAGACAGTTGAGCAGACAGACAGACAGCTGAACAGAAAAACAGATGCACAGTAAAGAGACAGACAGATGAGCAGATGGATAGATGAGAAGACAGACAGACAGACAGATGAACACAAAGACGAGCAGACAGAAAGACGAGCAGACAGATTAACGGACGAGACAGATGAACAGACAGACAGGTGAGCAGACAGACATCCTCTGGAGTGATTTATACTCTAGATGTTATGATATTTCTCATGTACACGTGAATGTGTATTGTCAACCCATCAGAATGTGTGTGTGTGTGTGTGTGTGTGTGTGTGTGTGTGTACTCACCTACGCAGCTCTTCTTCTGGGTGTGAGGACGGTATCCAGCCTTACACTGACATGTGAAACCGTTATGTGTGTTGATACACTCTCCATGACCACAGATGTTCCTGTTGAGCTTGCACTCGTCTACCGCTGTAAAACACACACACACACACACACACACACACACACACACACACACACTCTCATAAACCGAAAGTACAATAAAGTACAATACAATAAAGAATTCAGTTCCAGTTTTTATTCAGTGTTTCGCAAAACCTCGCCTGAAAAGGAAATGTACAGGTGATGGCTTGCAATAAACAACAAAGAAACAAACAAATGTACAGATGTATAAATAGTTCAATTAAGTGTTCATGGAGGTCAAATTAAGTAATAAAATAAAGAAACAATACAGACGTACAAAAACAGGGTGGTTTCGTCAACTTGTTACCAAGGGCGCTCACGGTGCAGCTGATTTACCTAGAGCCGCGCCCACCTAGAGCCACACCCACCTAGAGCCACGCCCACCTAGAGCCGCGCCCACCTAGAGCCACGCCCACCTAGAGCTTTAAGCGGAAGCCCTGACTAGATTGTGGAAGGTGGAACAAACAAAGACGTTGCTCTCAAGCGAGGATAAATATTCCTGACTGATTCGAGTTTCAGTAGCGTTAAGTGCTTTTAGACAGAACCCTGATGTGTCTCTCCGTCTCTCTGAGCCTCAAATCACACTCAGGTGTTCGCTTTGATTCACGTCCAAGGAATTCGTATGTAGTCAGAAAGAGTTTCGACTATCCAACACCAGTGTGTTACTGATGTCCGTCTCTTTATTTTATTTTATTTTTTTCGCGCTAAAGCTACACTTGTCATACTTGCGCTATTCTATAACGTGAGGTGTGATGTGATGTGTTGCCATGGAACTCACGTGAGACCTGCGTCTGCGCCACCGCCAGCGTCTCTTTCTCCCGGGGAATGTGGATTATGGGACGCGTCGTAGGCTTGGGAATGAGGACTGAACAAAAAAAAACAACAGAAAAAAAGAGGGAAACCGATAAAGCGCTGATCAATTAAGAAAAGAACACAATCAGCGACAGAGTGACGTGACGAAGCAGAGTTAGCGTTAAAACCAAAAACAAGCACAACAAACAAACAAAAATAACAGACAACAGAAATGCAGAAAAAAAATGAAGGAAAACAGATGAGAGACGTGTGTCCACCTGGGACGCGAGGACCGCGAGTGCTCATTGGCTGGACCTGCGGGGGCGTGGTCAGGGGCACTTCCTGTTACGAAGAATTACAGCAATCAGGCATTAAAGAGCAAAAAGACTTAAACTGATTAATGCGTGTGTCACTTCCTGTGTCAAAAAGTGTTGAAGATCTTACCGGCAGTTTGACCTCTGTAGAGAAAAAGAAAAAAAAAAAAAAAGAAGACGTAGAAAAAGTTTGAGAAAAAAATGTCTTTTTAAACATGTAACAATCATAATATTTCATAGACGTTTGGCGAAATCACATCATAACGGTGCAAATAAGCTCCATCCCCGACTCCTAACATACCACATTAGAGCTGCTTAACTCCGCCCCGATTGCCTTTCAAGCAAACTTTCCAGGCGTGAATCGGTCCGATACAACAGGCACGTTACATACTGTCGCTTTAATGCTGACACACTGAGCTGTTTTTGAATCATCGTCATGATTCTTTTGTGCGGCAATTAATGAATTACAACACTGGCTCTAAAATCATTTCTTAATTTGAATTTATACATTTGCGTTTTAAATTTTAAAATGTCGCTGTTCCCCTTCAATCCTGTAGGTGGCACACTCTAAACTCTTCAATCAGCACAGCATTCTGTGCAGTCGGACGGATTACTTGCTAAGTTTGTTTAGAATTGTAACAAAATCTAAAAAAAAAAAAAATAATAATAATATTAAAGTAAGTAAAATCATGATACTTGATACAGAATTGCAATATGACTTTAATTAGCACCTGCGTATCGTGATGATATCGTATCGAGTGGACCCTAGTTTTTATGCAAGTAGGTGAACTTAGACGACTCAGACGGAGTGTTTGTGTGTTTTCCTGTGTGTGTGTGTGTGTGTGTGTGTGTGTGGCTCACCCTTCTGAGGTATGATGGGGATCTGCCCGATTCCAGTCTGGATGGCTAAAATGCTATGAACATGCTGGTACGACATTCCCTTTCCTGCAGGACAGATCTTACTGAAGGAAGCTGCAGAAAGAGAGGGAGAGAGAGGGGCACTAGTTGTAGGGGGCGTGGCCATGCAAATTGTGCTTGAGCATTAGAAGGTCACATGACCTTAACATGTTATACCTGTGTGCTATATCTAATTACTTACAGTATAGTAAAGATACACAAGGAGAGCACACAAACACACACACACTGACCGGTGCCATCCTGTGGGCATCTCTCGCAGTTGGAGCCCCAGGCTTTGCCCACGGTGCAGCAGCAGATCTCTCGGGACAGGTTGGTGGAGAGCGCGTGTTCGCAACGGCCCGCCTCCGTCACCATGAGGAAACACAGGCCCTGCTCCACCATCGACACGGAGACTGAGAGAGAGGGGGGTGAGAGGGCACCCTTATCATCATATCATTATGTTTATCTGTGTGTGTGTGTGTGTGTGTGTGTGTGTGTGTGTGTGTGTGCGTCTTACCAACACAGCGCGCTCTGTCTTTCAGGACGTATCCAGGTTTGCAGGTGCAGCGAAAACTTCCCTGTGTGTTCAAACACTCGCCGTTCTGACAAACACCCTGCATCGTGCACTCGTTTATATCTACACACACACACACACACACACACACACTCATTACATTATGATCTCTACTAGTGATGGGAAGTTTGAATCATTTTAGTGACTCGGTTCTTCGAATCTCGTTCATCAAAATGAACGAATCTTTTTTTGAGTCATTTCGTTCTTTTGATCAGAAATAAAATAAAATGTTGCGTTTTCAAAAAAACAAAAAACCCAACACGTCTACATACACAAATTTTGGCTATAGTTTAAGTAATGAAAATATTACAATGCAGCTAAGAACATATTCTAATAAACAGAATGAGTAGCTCACCATCATATCTTCCAGTCTGAGTCGCTCGTTCTTTTGAATCTATTGCACCGCATAGCGTCTATGGGAGTCACGTGACAAAGGAACGAACGACTCGCAGTAGAAGAGTCATTGAGAAAGAATCGCTCAATTCTGTTTCCTGTATATAACATACGGAGGTTTTGCGCTGATTTGCGCATGTAGAACATGAACGAATCACACTCCGAGATACTCGTTCATCTGGGTCACGTTAAAGATTTGTTCAAAAAGAACGAATCGTTCATGGACGTCCCATCACTAATCTCGACGTAATCATCCCGATTATTTTGTCTATGCAGCTTATTTAAATATGAGAAACCAAGTAGACAAATGATTCGATTCACTTTATATGAACATTCCTAAAGATTCAAATAGACGAATCATTCGATTCAGTTTAACCTGATGTTCATAAGGAGTCAATTATATGTGATTTGATTCAGTTTATTTGAATTTTCTTAAGAATAGAAAAAGACAAATGATTCAGTTCAGGTCAGCTGAATATTCATAAAGATTTAAATGAAAATCTGATTCAGTTCAATTTGATATTTATAAACAGTCAAATGCATATATGATTTGATACGTTCAAATATTCATAAAAGTTTAAATAAACAAACATTTTAGTTCAGTTTAATCTTATGTTCGTGAAGAGCTGAAGGCAGATATGATTTGATTCCGTTTGGTTCGTAAAGAGTTAAATATATAAATGATTCAGTTTAATCTGATATTCATACCAAATAGACTTAATTCAGTTTATTTAAATAATCATAAAGATTCAAACAGATAACGATTCCTTTACATAAAAAAATCTGATTTAGTCTAAAAGTAGAGATACAGTGCCGTGAAAATTTTTTTTTTTACATTTGTCACCCTTAAGTTATTCAGATCATCAAGCTACATTGTAATATTACACAAAGATAACTCCAGTAAATACATAATGCAGTTTTTAAATCATGATGATTTCATTATTAAGGAGAAATAAAAAACTGTCCAAACCTGACTGGATTTTCGTTCGATCGTAGCACGACATGTTTGAGATCTTTCACGGTGCTTCACTTTGTCAGACACAATCTATTTAAGTGATTTCTTGATTAAACAGGTCTGGCAGTAATCAGATCTGGGTGTATCAAATGAAATTTAACTCAGCTTTCCAACAAGCACAGTTCATTCATGATTTAGCAAGGGTGCAAATACTTTTTCACATACTGCCAGGCAGGCTTTTTACGGCTTTTTCCCCTTAATAAATAAAATCATCATTTTAAAAACTGCATGTGTGACAAATATACAACAAAATAAAATAAAAAATCGAATAGGGGGCAAATACTTTTTCACGGCACTGTATATGTATATAAAGATTCAAATGGGTGTATGATTCCATTCAGAACCTAGAATTTCAATGTTCATAAGGATTTGATGAAATTGAAGAGACAATTCAACAAATTCAAAGAAAGTACACACACACACACACACACACACACACACCAACTTTACCTTGGCAGTGTGTTCGGTTTAATCTTTTGTAACCTTGAGGGCAAGTGGAGCCAAATTCCTCGATTATTGTCTGTGGCTTCCCAGCATCTGTGTGTGTGTGTGTGTGTGTGTGTGTGTGAGTGAGAGAGAGAGAGAAAGTTTTAGTAACAACTCCTGAGTGAACTTCAAAGAAAAACATCCACAGGAAAAAAATTCAAACCAAATTGATTTCCATTTCCAAACATTGTTTAATAAAATACAGTCGAGCGGCCGAGAGAAGGAGAGACACGAGGAGGAGGAGGAGGAGGAAGAAAGACAGACGCACTGCGTTGCTCGCATGACTGGAAAAATGCATCCAATAAATTTCAGCCCAAAGAAACAAAGTGAAACAAAAAGATAAACAAAGTAGGTTTGAGAAAAAGCGAAAAAAAAAAAGAAAGAAAAAGAAAAAAATCGGAAACAGAATCGGTTGAACCGGTGAGGAAAAGAAAAGACGAGCTAATAAAATAAAGAGAATGTTTTTATTGGCAGGAAGAAGAAAGAAGAGAAAGGAAAGGAGGCATCTGTGAACCGCTTGACACTTTGGAGAAGAATGTTTTCGAGGAGTTTCCCCTCCTCGCCTCACGCTCGCCTCCTCGCCAGTAAAACTCAGGAAAATCAAGATGCGTCTGGAAAAGAGATGATTCAACTGGCTGAGGGAAAACAATGATATAATGCCGCGATCGTACTTGTTTTTTAACGTCTCAAGAACAAAAACACTCCTCTCTCTTTTAAAACTAATTCTAATACACTGAAAAAAAATACTTTTGTCTGTCTTTCTAAAGATTTATTTCTTTTTTATTGAGTTTATAGTCATCGTGTCTGAAAAGTCATACGACTGTGTATTTTTTTATAAAAAACAAATCCGGTTTCAATATGTTAATTCATTCGGACTGATTTACTTTTAGTTCTGAGTCAGTTGAGTCATAAGGAATCAAATGAGTACATGATTCGAATCTGTTGTGTATCTCTAAAGATTCCATTCTATTTGTTTTTTTCTATCCGTACAAATGTTACGCCATTTATTCATTTTAATAGATTTTTGACATTTCAAAACGATTTAATCAGCACGACCTCGAGCGCGATATCGCTTTTATACAGCAGTTCCACAAACACCATTTATCATCAACACATTATGATTTGTTTGTTTGTTTATGTAACCAGTTATTTTGCTCCGCCCACACAAATCCCTCCATGATTACTGAGACCTGGTGGACCTGGCGCTCGAGCGCTGAAGAGAGTTTTACATTTCTTACCGGTACTACGTAGCCACAAGGTGAGGAGAATAAACTATAGAGGGGGAGGACAGTCCTGAGAAATGTACAGGATTTACTTAATATCAGAGCTGGAAAGTAACAAACTACATTTACTTGCGTTACTGTAATTGAGTAGTTTTCTTTGTGTGCTTCTACCTTTTAAAATCTGTAATTTAACTTTTACTTAAGTATGTTTTGTTTGAAGTATTGTACTTTGCTACATTTTAAATCATATTCGTTACTGAGTAAAAAAATAAATGGATGAAAATGAAAAATAAAAAATAACGTAACAAGGAAGGAAAAAAATTGCACCCGGAAACCACTGCACTGATTGATTAATTGATTGATTGATTGATGGAGAACAAACGCCCTAAACTCACTAGAACGTTGAAGATGGACAACGATGCCAGTGATTCAGACCCTGCTGAAAGCCAAACGCCGTCAATTTCTTCTGAAGTAACTCCCCGGCCATATTTAAGCCACCACTTTGATTTCTAGCGCAAGAAATGCAACAGCTTTATTATGCGAAAGTCTTCCTTCAATTAAAAACAACTAGTTTGAGATTTATATCCGCTTGTCTTTTTTTTGAACTACACTAAAAAAAAAAAGGAACTCGGTAACTTTTACTCTGAGTAAATGTTTAATCAGCTACTTTTTACTTTTACTGGAGTAGATTTTTATACAGGTAACTTTACTTGTACTTCAGTAAAAATTCACTAACAGTACGTTTACTTGAGAACAAAGTTTTATTACTCTTTCCACCTCTGCTTAATATTTCCACCTATTCCACTTCAGAATATCAGCTAACTAATTACTAGTGTTAAATGGAAAGCTAGTGCACTATGTAGGGTGTACAATTCCTGGTTCCACACTCCAAGTAGTGCCCTTGATCAGGGGTTAGAGAGTGATTTGGGATACAGCCTTGTGTTAGTGCAGCTGCTCCCTCCTCAGTACTGAACACCTGGGACGCTGTTACTGTTACGCTCGATATCACCACTCGTGGAACGTCTCGTCCAATCAGATCATTCTGTCGGAATAAGGATTTGATTCAAATCCATTTTGTTATTTTTCTATTTCTACTCTATCGATTTTATTAACCAGCTGATTCGTGTCTGAGATAAACTCAGAGAATCAAAAAGATTGACTTTGACATGACAGTTAAAATGTAGTTGAACATTTATAAGGATTGAATTCCATTCCAGATACAGGTTGAACTTGCTCTGTCTCTCCTCCTGCATTTCATTCAGATCGTTTGTAGACTCTGATCTTCTTATTGTCACGACACGTCAAGCCGCAGCCCCGCCATGATCACCTGAGAACTCCCATTCCATTCTCCCAACCACTTCTTTTA
>JAQMYJ010000017.1:18257278-18286663 GCA_030014305.1 Clarias laeviceps | reverse complement strand
ACTGTTCAAAGGAGATTAATGCATTTTTTGGACGCCTTCAGCATTCCTTTACAATGTAGAAAGAAATAAAAATCAGGGACGATCATGGAGTTAGAAAGTGACCCCAAACTTTTGAACGGTAGTGTATTGTATATATATATTTTTTATTTTACAAGTCTGTTGTAAAATGAACCCTTTTTCCATTCATCCTAAAGCTTGTGAATGGTTTTAACTCAGTCTGCAAATGAATTCTAAAAACGATTAATCTACTTTGATCCCCACATGAATTTGTTGCAAATGAAGCCTTTCTGCAAACGGGTTATGGAAATAAATCTTCGATCTTGATCTACAAACAAATCATGTAAATTACGGACACTTTGCAGACAATTTGTCTGCAAATGAATTGTTTAATTTAGTCTGCAAATGAATTCTGAATCCTGTGAATGGTTTATTTTAGACTGGAAATGAATCAATTAACGTTGTCTATAAAGAAATGCCACAATCAATGCTTTCATCTTCATCAGCAAATATATCCTTGAAAATAGATATTTTTCAGTTTAGTCTGTGAATGAATCCTGTACATGACCCAGATTATAAAAGTAAACTGTTTTGGCGAAGCAGTTAAGCATTAAGCGTTCTGAAATGATGAACAAGCTCTAAAAGCAGGACATTCTCACCCGGTGACATCGAGACAGGCCCAAACTTTCTTACACAAGCATGTGTGTGTGTGTGTGTGTGTGTGTGTGTGTGTGGCTGATGCTGGGAGCAAGCATGTATGATGTCTGTAGTGAATGAACAAAGAGGCAAGAGAGAATAAAAAGTACTTGTATTGTTGTTTTAAATCATATAAGTGCTGTAATTAAATATTATTTATGTGAGAGTTTGTGTGTGTGTGTCTGTGTGTGTGTCTGTGTGTGTATTTGAGAGAGACTGAGAGACAGAGAGCTGCAGCCAAAAATAAATGACATAATCGCAGTTTCTTAAAAATAGCTGTCTGAGAACATTGTGCACGCACACACACACACACACACACAGAGAAAACATATATAGATGCAGTTTATGTCAGACTTCTGGATATAAACTATTCCATAGATAAACAAGACATAATCGACTCCAACCACACACATAAACACGCAAAATGCAAAAGTACAACTGGGTGAAAATGACACACAATTACACACAAAAAAAACACAAACACTCATCTCTGATTGTGAATCTCTGGTCTCCTGTGTCCTGACCGGGAAAGCATTAGAGAATGAGAAGGCTGTTTAAACAGTGTGCTTGCCAAACACACACACACACACACACACACACACGCACAAATAAAGAACATTGCCTCTGACTGCCAAACTTTGAAATCTGTAAAAACGGCTGCACATTTGTCAAATAAGTTTAAGGAGAAGGACAATAATCTCTAAGTCAGATTGTGTCACTACTGGCAAACTGGGAACTCCAATTACCCTAATCTGCATGTCTTTGGAAGGAAACCGGAGAACCCCAATGAAACTCATTCACACTTCGGGAGAACATGCAAACTCCATGCACACAGACCTCAGGGCGGGAATCAAACCCAGACCCTGGATGTGCAAGGCGACAGGGCTAATCACTAAGCCACCGTGGTGCTTAATTTGTTCCAGTCACCCAAAAATATTACAATATTATGAAAGCGCAGGAAAAAAAAATTACAGTTTTTATACACATACCGAAGGCAATGTTGGAATCATCGGGTGACTCTTTCGAAACAGCTTTTGCTGACTGAAAAAAATTGTGAAATTCATAAACTCGCTTCATTTGGCTTTCAACTGATGCGAACAGGTTTTGAACAGCTCCCAGACATACAGTACGCGCAACTCCGTTCGATTCATCTGCCGAAAACGCTTTGTATGCTGATGCACATTTTTTGCAAAATTCAATTCATGAAAAAGTAGGTTGTTTTTTCTGCCTTGTAATGCAGCCAGGTAGTTAATATGAATCTAACCTAAATCTAGAATCTAATCTAACCTTTCTGCAAGGGACAGACTTTATTTCAAGGACACCTGGCTGCTGGAGTTATTTATCCCAACAGACAGGACATCCACAGTGAAGGCTCTATTTGAGTCGAATGAATTTAGCCCTTCATCATTGTCAATTACAGCTTGATTAAAATTATGTCATCGTTCGATGACATGTCGTTTGGATCTGGTGGAATTCAGACCCGGAATTTTAACATTAGGTCACACTTAACAAGCGGATAATATGCTTCGTGATGAATAACTGGAAAAAAGGTTTCAAAATAAGAACAGTTCTGTCACTGCCGCGCGGGGTGGTGAATATAAAACATATCGTGACTTGCAGGCTGATTCACGCGTATGCGGTGAATGCAAGAATTGAATCACTACATGGTAAAGTCAACACTGCATGCCACTGTGCAAGTAATGTATTTAAGTAATACACTAATGCACTAGATATTTACTTAATCTATACAGCCTGGTATAAACCTTTTTAACCATCCCTCAAGAGCATGTTATCTCAAGTACTTCATAATACACCATCAGTCCCAAACACAAATACAGCGGAACCTCATACAGTACGTGCATACGTGTTTAATTCGTTCTGGAAGTGAGTTCTAAAGGTGAAAATTCTTAAGGTTAATTTTCCCATTAAAATAAATAAATAAGTAAAATAATGTAAATGCAGATAATCTGTTCCAGCCACCTGAAAATATTACCAATTTCCAAAACTATAATCATATTTTTGCATATAAAAACAATCAAAACATTTAGAAAATACATGTAAAATATAAAATAAATAGACGTTAAACCTCACTTAACCTTGATTTATGAACTAATGGAAAATCACGTAGCTTTTGAACACATGCTGAATGCTTTCCATGCTTTTTGAACGGCTCCCGAACGCACATGCAACTTAGCTGGCGTTCAGTTCAGTTCGTCCGTATGCCGAAAATGCTTTGCATGCCGATACAAATTCCTTGTAAAATTTTAATTCTTAAGGCAACAATTTGTCATTCGTATGCAGAGTGAATAATTATTACCTACCCCCCCCCTCCCCATTAAAAGAATCTAAACAAATAAACGGTGTTTGACTAGTGGTACTTAGTACCTGATTTAGTAACCCAGTGTGAGGATCTATTAAATGATGGAAACTACAAAGCACTTTCATAAGTCGCTCTGGATAGGAGCGTCTGCCAAATGGCTAGATATACAGTAAATGTAAATGTACCTATCAGCACAGCCAGTTAAAATGTCATCATGCTAAACACGCAGTCCTAACTTTATCTAATAAGAAATATACATATTTCACTCCCTTACAAAACCAGTAAATAAATCAGGGTTTGCTAGGCTAATTATTCGTGTATTAGTTAACTCTGTAGCTGACTATGACTGGTTAACAAACTTGATGGAGCCTAGCATACCAGATACCTAGCATAAAGCTATCACATAAAGTCACATTCATACAGCTGGAATAAAAATTTAACTCCAAGCATTTAAGCAAATTATTGACAAACAGAATTTAATGTACTAAATGCTAACAGTACTGACAGGGCTTGATAGTCGACAGTTAGCTAGATTACAGTAGTCTAGCCTGAGGGGATTTTTTCCCCCCCTGCACCTGTTTTCTCATACATTAGAATTTACTTCAGGATTCAGTTTTACACACACACACACACACACACACACACACACACACACAATGACTCAATTCTTTTCAACATTTATTGTGTTTTAGCCCACAATATTCCCTCAAACTTCATGCTGTGGTGTAGAAAATGTGTTAGCATATGTGCTAACTCTGAGGAGAAACCTAGCCATTGCAGCACTGCAACTCCTGGAGTTTATAGTTTGTTTGTTTGTTTTTTAAGAGCTTTAAAAACACAGAATATGTGATCATTAATGACTTTAGGAACTATATTAAGTGTGTTTTGCAAAATCTTCCAACACCAACAGTTTCACATTATTAGTGCTTACACTTTATGGCGAGGTGTGTGGAAAATGTGCTAGCATGCCAGGTAACGCTGAGGAGAGTCTGTGTCTGTTCGAGCGCTGCACTTTCTCATTGCACATTCTAGCTCTTTTTGCTGTTTGCTAGCTAGTTTGTCTGGATTTTAGCAGACAAAAAAAAAATTTATTACATAATCTATGAAATAAAATAAAAAATGTTTAGGGAGCAGAATTCAGGCTGAGGTGATATTTTACCTCATATTTGAGTCAAATATGCATAAAAGGGACGTACGATCATTAATCACTTCATGAACTGTATGTTATTTTGATTCCACACCACTCCCTGCTGAGTGGAAAGCGTGTTAGCAAGTCCACTAACTCTGAGGAGAAACTGTTATTTGTACCGGTTGCAGCTCTGCCCCTGCGTTTCTAATGAGAGCCGTAAATAACTGGCTTCTTTCACGGCAGGGAAAATTGGCTCCGGTGAGAAAACATTAGCAGTAAGGCCGCGACCTTTCTGAGTTTCACTAAAACACACATTTCCCTCCTTTTTTCTCCCTTTCAGAACGTTTGTTCTTGTCCCCACACTTTTTGCAGCTTAGGTCAGCGTGGGACCGCTTGAAAAAATTTCCAACCCCTCCTTTTCACTTTTCTTTTTTATCAGAGCCAGGAGAAATTTTTCCGTCCTGCAGCTGACGGGGCTGTGGTCCGGGAGTGGAGAAGGGGAGAAATCTCTGTTACGGCCCGAACAAACACAGAGCTTCATTCGAGCTGTTGAGGACAGCGAGCTCGATCTGATATCAATAAGTGGAGAGAAAGAAAGAGAGACTGTGAAAGACAGATGGACTCCAACCTTAGCTGTACGGTCCAGTGAGTAAACGTAAACGAATATAAGACACCACTGGTTGGAAAAGACAAGGCTCTGTGTGTGTGTGTGTGTGTGTGTGTGTGTGTGTAAGCTTATTCTCGTAAAGACCTTAAACACAGGCTATCACTACCAGCTGATGACGCAGCACACCCACGGCAGATCATTTGGAGCAAAACACTCGTCTCAAAGAGTCTCTCTCACACACATGCGGGCATACGTAAACACACACACAGCATACTTTTGTGGTGTTTTTTTTCAGCCCACGCTGAGCCATAACCTACAACTTTTTCCATGCACATTACTAGCAAAGAAAAGAAACGTGACGTGTATTAAAATCATAACGCACAGGAGGTATAGAAAAACGGAGAGAGGAAAAAAAGAGAGAGGTGAAAGAGTTAAAAGAGGAAGGAGGACCAAAGCTGGAAAAACGAGAGGCAAGAAAGGAGAAAAATATGTGGCGTATGTGTGTGAAATTGAAGAGAGTGAAACAGAAAGAGCGGAGGGAAAAGCTACTGTATAACGTCGGCCCTCTCAGTTTGTCCGCTCTGATCACTGTCCCTTACTTGGAGACAGGACATAAAGCTGAAGATGCATTAGGCGGAAAATATAAAAAATAAAATGCTATTAAAACTCTTTAATCATTTCACCAAACACCTGAGTGGTGACATCAACGGCTGCTGAAATGGTTGATTCTGGAGTATAGAAGTAGTCTCAAGAGTCAGTGGGGAAACTTTTGCAACATCTCCAACATCCAAAAAGAGTTTCTCTTTAATTTTGTCTAATTATCATTTAAAGCAAGAGGAACGAGAGGCTCGTGAGAGAACGGCTCATTCTAGGTGTTTATAACACAAGTGAGAACAGGAACTAACTTGTTTCAAGGATGCACATTATAAAGCATGATTTCAAATGCTTGAATAGGATAATGTGTCATTCTTTAATAAATCGGAAAAGAACTCACTTTGGCGAGGTGTGAATATCTCTGTCTCATCTCGCCTTGCCATCGCTGATTATTACGCAATAACAGAACAACACAGAGTGGTTGATTTGTTATGCTTGTATCACATAACCCCTACAGGCATTCCAGCAGCAGGAGAAGACAGCTAGCGTTGCCAGTTATGCTTTAGTGACGTTCAGGAAGCTCAGGAAACGTGAGACACTTACACAATCCCCTTCTACGCACCCAAAAAGGACATGTATGTCTTCCAGTCACTGTGTGTGAGCTATAGCTGCCCAAACCAAACATCGCCCACTTCAGCAAAAAAACCTCAGGCGACTCCTTATGCGTCTTCTGAGTCTGTAATCGCTAAATAACCACAATTAACCCTTAGCAGCAACATGGGGTTCAAAGAAGCTTTCTGATAATGACACATATTTCCTCTTTGTCTCTCACACACATAACAGGTGAAAGCTATCAAAGACATGGTGATCAAATCATCTTGTCGTCAACTTAAGATTTAGCAAGTGTCAGTGTCTAATCTTACATATTTCACAGACAAAGCAAACAACATCTCAAGTGGTGCTGCCTAAGAGAGAGTGAATTGAATCCTGGCGATGCCACAGCCATATGTGGGAGGGGTTTCTCTCTATGTCTCTAGCTCTTATTCTCTCTGAGTCTGTATGTGGAAGATGGCGGATAGCGCTTTTCTTCGTGTGTGAAAAGCGTATGGCTGGCTGACCGGCTTTGGGTGTCTCAGGGGAAGTTGGTATGTTGGTAGCTATTGTCGTATGATGATATGATAGCTATAGGGCGGGACCTAGGAGGAGGACAATATTGGGGAATGGAGTATTACAAAAAATATATATTTAAAATGCATTAAAAAATAATGTAAATTAGTGTTTGATGATGCATGTTAAAAAAAAGTTAAATAAAATAAATAAACATTATTAATAAATAAACATTTTTAATTAATTAAATTAAATGTACACTATTATAATAACTGAAATATTTATGACATCATAAGAAAAGTATATTGTGACCCTATTGTTCAGATATAAGATTACATACTAAGGCTGAGTGATCTAACAAAATATATATATATCATGATTCTGAAGAACATTTCTTTGGTATCCAGTATGTTTGGTGCTATTTATGATATTTATGAGTCTGCTAACAATATCTCAGCCATTCACAAGTTTAACATTTACAGCGTTTTTATTTAGGCCTGCACTATTTGATAAAAAAAATTCACATTGTGATTGCAATTTAACTACTGCAATATTTAACTATTAAATGTACCATTTTGTATTTATCTAGCCTAACAAGCAAATAATGGCACAAATGACCACATTAAGAGGATGTTTGCCAATAAATATTAACTATTCCTATATTACCTGTAATCAATGGTAACCTTTTGTGATTAAATAACTGCACAAGTCCATATCACTATTCCGATTTTTGTTCCGATTGTTCCGATTAATTGTGTAGCATTATTTTTATTCATAAAAAAACTTCACCATGAAAGGAGAAAACAAATTTATCCTAAATCTTAAAAATATTAATGAGTACAACATCAACTCCTTTCAGTCCGTTTGAATAAAAAACAACTAATAACTATGTACCACAACACCTTACTAAATGATTTGTGTGATACATCCCCAGGAGCTATAATAAAAATAATTAATAAATAAAAATGTTCAACATGGATCACATGAAGTTCCTTACTGTTAAACGAGGTGTGTCAGTTCTTTACTGTACGAGGGAGAGAGAGTTAATGTACTCAGTGTATGAGAAATGACAGCGAGGATTTAAAAGAGCTTTGCTCGTGTTTGGTTACAGTGAGTCAACGTCTGGTAATGGCAGCTGTAGCAAACCCAGCCTCGCTATTCCAGAGATCGGACCAGAATCAGGCCTCGATATGTGTGGAGAAGTGTTTCAGATGCGTTGGCACCATGGTACGTTAGTCAATAAGAAAAGTATGTGTGTGACTGGCTTTTTTTATACATTTCATCAAAGTCAGGGCATCGATCTATTCAGAAGTAAAATGATAATGATAAAGTGAAGTCTTATGTAATGAAATTTAATATCATAATGATATTTCAAATCTGAGTCAAATCTCTATTTAGTGTAATATTTTTTCACTAATTCACAAAAATCATTTCCAAATCAAATAAATAATAATAAATACAAAAAAAAAAACAGTAAATCATGAATCAAACTGAACAAAACATTTTGATTCATGACATACATATTCAGCTTATATGCTCAAGGATTTCATTTAGTCACCTATATAACTGATTACAGAATACAATGTGGTGGCCAGTTGTGTGAAAATGATTTCTCATGCTTCCAGAAGCACTCCTTGGCCATGCCGTCAGGGAAGAAAAACTCCACTGATGTGATAACCTGGTCATTCAGTACATTCAGGTCATCAGCTAACTTTATTCAACTGAAGTAACCCCAGATCATAACTTTACCTCCAGAGACTTGTATGGTACAGTGGCCACTATGCATGATGGGTGCATCGCTTCATGCACTTCCCTCCTTACGCCCATTGCTCTAGACAGGACAGCAGTTTGAAAATGTTTTTGCATAAACTTATATTCAGTTATTAATTTTATTATTAAACTACTTTTACAATAATTGAAGTACCTTTAAAATCCTGGGAAAAGTGCTCATGTCCCCTGTGTACGAAAACATTTGGGGCACACTGGACTTTGCGTAACACCTAACAGCATAGCATGTACATAGCGCTTTACCAAGCTGGCATTGCTAAAACCCTGTGCACCAGATTAACAGATCCAAACTTAGAAGTTGTGGACTTCCCACAAAAAAAAAAAAAAAAGAAAGTCCTCTCAGCACAGATTGCTGTCGGATTGATGCCCTAAGGAGAACCTGAACTGTCTCAAGGTATCACTGTGAGAATGATGATGGCTTATTCAGACCACAAGAGCACAAAAAAAAGCACAATGGAGAGTTTAAATGTAGCGAATAATCTATTGTACAGATGAGTGGAAGTTTTTTTAATCCCTTATACATTGCTCACTCTCAGAGCTATACACCTTTACTATGCATTTCTCAAAATGTAAAACAATAAACAATAAGGCCAGTAAAGGGTTTAAAGTAATTTTTGCAGCGATTATGCTTCTATCTTAAACCTTTTAACAAACGTTATTACATATCAAACATTAGCTAAGTTTGTACTGTTTATATTGTTTTAAATCACTGAAATCGTTTAACAATTATTAGAGTTTCAAAGATTGGCAGAAACTAAGTAACTAACAAACTAACTAACTACCACAATGTAATATAGATTTAGCCTAAATTATTTAGGGCGATTATGTACAGCAACAACAACTTAACACACTCCAGTCATCATTTTTCTACAGCATTTGCAATTAATATTTTAAAACATAACGTTGTGGCTATGCTAGAGATAACCCTGTTTAACTATGTTGGCAAATCTTTCACTACCAATAATACAGTTATAACATTATAAGAAACTGTTTTCACTTGTTCCTCTTTGCAAATTTTTTGCCGATTCGATTAACAATATAATTTTTATTTTTTTAGAACTGAGAGACTAGCATAATATCGCAGCATATATACCATTCTAGCTAACGTGAATTAACTGGATAATGACAGCAGATAGAACAAAACATGGTGATGTATAAACTTAAAATGATTTTTTACAGATTTTTTACAGACACTGTAGCCAACATTTGCTTTTTTATATGACTTTCTAACTAAGGTTAGCTAATCAGTAGGCTAGTTAGTTATGCTAGCTTTCTCTCCCTTACAAGAGATTTTTCAATGTTTAGCCATATTTCATAAAAAGCAAGGCAGCCATTTCGGACTGTGTTTTGCTTTATATTTATTAACAATTTGTTTGTTAGACTATAGCTAAGATTTCTCTCTTGGTTGATGTTCTGATTTATACCACTTAACCATATTTATTTGTTATATACAAAATATTATCTGATAGTTAGGAAGTGCACAAGGTAGCAATTGATAGTTTGGCTAGGTTTTTCTATACATTCGTCTTCTTTAGCTAAAGTTCAGCTAACATAATAGCTAACATTTGAATTAAAACAACATTTCAGGGACACACTTATGGACAAGTAGACCTAACTAACAGATCACTGGCTGTAAATTGCTAGCTCACATTACTTAGTTATTTAGTTAGTTAGATACAGATTATTTAGTTATTAAGTTAGTTTGTTCATTAGCTGTGGCTAGCAGTGCTAGATTTTGACTTGTGTAATTAAACCAGATTAAAAACTGTCTCCTAGATACAAGTGTTATTTTCTGGTGTGATTAGCAGGAATATTTTTTATTCCTGGTGTGTGTGTGTGTGTGTGTGTGTGCATTTGGCTTAGATTTCCATAAATTTATCTTTCACTACCATCAGCTTCCTCTTTTATTTTTGCCACAGTGGATTATTTTGGGCTCTGCTCACGTTTTAACCCTGGTGAGTGTGTGTGCGTGTGTGTGTGTGAGAGAGAGAGAAAGAGAGAGTATTTCAAAATAACTCTGAGTGAGAGCACAAACCAAATTCAGACTCCCCCCCCCCCCCCCCACCACACACACACACACACACACACACACACACAATCATTTTGCCCCATTTGTCCCAGACATTCTTGGCTTTAAATAACAAATTACCTCTGATATGTATTAACTCGGACATAAGCTTCCTCTCCGCACAGATATAAACAGAAGAGGTTAAAACACTTACTCATTCACACACACACACACACACACACAGACATTACTCAAGAGTGGAAACTGTTTCTAGAGACAGGGAGATGGAGATAAAAGTTTAAAGGAGAAAACGAGAGCGCCTGCCATGTGTGTGTGTGTGTGTGTGTGTGTGTGTGAGTTTGTATTATAGACTATAGACCCTGCTGCTAGACTCTACGGCACCTCGCCTCACCATGAGCACAATGAGATACAGTAGAGTCACAATATGGAGAAAACATTAAAGACTTGAGAAAAAAGCAAAAGAGAAACGAAAAAAAAAAAAAAAAAAAAATCGCAGAATCTATTCTTATTCAGTTTTATTTTTTACGTCTTGTTTTTCCCTTCATCTGAAATTTGTAAATCTTACACTAAAACCCAGCAGCCCTTTAGCACCTCCCATTATAAAACTCCATAAGGAGCCAAAGTTTAGGCCTGGGAGCAGAAGTCTGTCCATCTGGACGCACTCGAAAGCCAGGAAACAATCAAACCCGGTGTAATTGTAGTGCTCGATAGAGGACGCAGCGAAATCCTCTCTGCCTAAAACGCGGCGCTGTGGCCAAGAAGGAGAAACGCTGGGGAAAATAAAAATCCCCAAAAAAGCATGCTCCCTACAAAACTCCAAAGCCAGACCAGACTGTCTCCTACAGCAGGCATATAAAGTCACGCTAAAATCGTCGGCGTAATCCTCATTTATCCATCCAATTTGAAGTTATTCTAACTCCGACTTTTACTGCTCGCTCCAACATCTCGCTCGGCTTTCGCTCACTCAGACGTGAAACACCTTCTGTGTTTATGCGCTTCTTGTAAAACTTGTATTTACGGCTGCGGAAGTTCTAATTATGACCTGGCGAGGGTTTTTTTGGGAAACGATTAAAAAAAAAAAAAAAAGGACCATAATTACACAAAGCTGTCAGACTGTCAGTAAGGAAAGCTCATTCCCTAAAAGTACCTTCAAAGGTCCTGTATTATACTCCATTTTAACAAGCTGACATAAATTTTTAAGTTCTCCGAAATGTCTTTGTTAATGTTCCAGATAATAAACTCAGATCATGCATTCCGGAATCCCTGAAGTTTTATTCCTGTTTCAAAAGCACTGTTTCGTAGTCTATAGCTTTAAACATAAAAGTGCGACTTCCCCTCCCCCACACCCCTTTGTGGAAGTTGACTAATCTAGCCTATCATAATGCAATGCAAAACTGTACGTCGAAAGATTTCCCTTCTTGTCTGGAATAATCTCATACCTAGTGGGAAAATCTTAAGTCATGTTCAAGCACATTTATGTATGAAAATGGAAAAATGAAGAATTGTTTATTTCTCATTTTTGTCTGGAGTTTTGCTCTGTTGTTATGCGAAAGCATTGTTATAGTTATAGTATAGTTATAGTAATATTGTTACTGTTATTGTTTGGCGTTGTTTAACAATAGATGAACTTCCAACAATCTGAGGACCTGAGAATCAGGGTTTCAGTAGTAAAGTTGTTGGCGCGAATGCTGGACTTAATGTCTGAAAATTCAATGCAGCTACATGATGATGAGCCTCGGAATATTTAGCGATCCATACAGTGGTGAGCAACAAGGAAGTGCAGTTTCAAGTGAGTTCGAGGTGATGATGAAAGGTGAGGGTGTTTTTTTTTATTTTTTATTTTACACCGTCTTCACTACCGTATTTGCAGCCAAGCTTACATTTGCCAAAATGTACGTTTGGCATCTTATCATACTGTTAATGGATTTCACACAACTATATCGCTTCAGTGCTGTAAATGTCTTATACATCAATCAGTAACCATAACAACCCTGTCTGCATCATCGCAAATGCAGAAACAGTAAGTAACCTGATAACCGAGACCAATCACCTTCCTCAACATATACGCCAGCGAGCACAAGTTTCATTCACCTAATGAACCGTAAAACCAGAATGTTGTTCCCATTAGATCTTAGGAATGCTCCTGGCATTTTAAATGGCTTGACCAAATCTACCAGAGGCAAGCATGAAAACTTTTATCAACTCATGACCAAATAGATTTTTCCATCTATCCATCCATCTAAGAACCTCTGTAGTCCAACTAGGAACAGTGGAGGCCAATGGTGACCACTGTATTTATTCTACCGTGGTAGGACTTCCAATCAACATTTACATGGGCATGGGCTACATTCACAAACTACACGCAATTCTGGAACTCCAGTTAGCCTAATCTGTATGTCTTTCGGCTGTGGGAGGAAGCCTGAGTACCCGGAGAACTTAATATGTTGAATTTTGAAGTTAGAACTGAAACTAAACTACTTCTTCAAAAAGAAAGTGTTTCTGTTAATTCCGTTTATTAATCCCTCACCCTTACTCACTCATTGTCAATACTGCTTCATCGCAGGGTGGGGGTTGCCCAGGAGACAAGAGGACGGAATGAGGTAGGGTACACCCTGGATGCACACATATACACATACTATGGGAAATTTGGGAACTAATTTTACAATTACAGTATTCTGCATGTCTTTGAACTGTGGGAGGAAACTCATAAAGAACCAAAAATGGGGAGAACATGAAAATCCATGCACATACATACCCGAGGCGCTAACATTGCCAACCACTATACTGTGCCGCCAATAAATTGCTTCTTGATGTAATGTTTTCCCCAGCAGGTGAAAACCAGAAAAACACTCACTGTCTCACTCACTCATCGTCATCTATAACACTTTATCCTATCGTGGGGGGTCTGGAGCCTGTCCCAGGAGACTTAATGCATGAGGCGGGCCAATCCATCACAGGACTGCACACACATACACACACTCACATACTCATTCACACACTACAGGCCATTTGGGTATGACAATTAGCCTAACCTGCATGTCTTCAGACTGTGGGCGGAAACCGGAGAACCCGGAGGGCACACTTATACCACCGCTCAAAAGTTTAGGATCACTTGCAGATGTCTTTGTTTTTGTTTAGTGATTTATTTCCTACATTCTACTACAATACTGGGGATTTCAAAACTATGAAATAACCCACATGGAATTAGGTTATTATGTAACAACAACAACAACAGCAACACTCAGTTGTTATTTTAAGACACAGAGGTCAGCTGTTCTGGAACAGTTCTTGCAAAAACAGTTATTGTCCAGTGCATTTGCAAAACCCATCAAGCACCATGATGAAACTGGCTCGTATGAAGACCATCCCAGGAGAGCAAGACCAAAACATACCTCTGCTGCAGAGGAGAAGTTCATTTAGAGATATCAGCCTCAGAAATCACCAAATAACAAACAGCACCTTAGATGAGAGCCAGATCATAAGTTGCAGATACATCTCAGCATTCAGGAGATTATTGTGTATTTTGGATAAACGCCTTCAGCATTACATTACAGTGTAGAAAGTAATAAAAATCAGGAACAACCACATAGTTAGCAGGTGATCATTAACTTTTTAAACGGTAGTGTAGCAGATATGGGAATCGAACCCAGACCCTGGTGGTGCATGGTGACAGTGCTAACCACTATCCCACTGTACGCTTTTTGATTTGATGTTTTCCCTATCAGGTGGAAAAACCACAAGTTACCCACCTGATCAGTGGTGGCCCCATGGAGACGGTGCGCAGCCGCACATAGGCTATAGATAAGGTAGTTAAACAAATACAACACGCACGATGAAAGTGTGACGTCATAAGTATACACATTTCTTATATTTATGACGCATTCAGGCAGCACACGCATACAGTAAGTGTGTCATCGTTACTGGTAATAATCGCGCGCTGTTGAGGTTGGAGAGCGCGCATCCCGGACTCCAGCCCGCACTGGGGCAACGGGGTTCGGATGGGACCTACCGACTCTGAAGCCGTGTCCGGTGAGCGTGTCGGCGGCCTGGCCGTTCTCCCCGATCAGCGTCGTGTTGTCGCCCTGCTCGCACGTGTCGCGGCACTGGCCGTTGCGCTCGCACGTGCGCTTGCAGATCAGCGGCGCGATCACCACCTTGAAGCGCTCGCGCATGGACACGCGCTCCACGCACGCCGCCGGCCTCCGGAGCGCGAGACAGGCGAACAGCAGCAGCGGGAGCGTCACCGAGCGCATGCTGGCATCTCGCGCGCGCGCTCGGCTCGTTTGCAGTGGAGATGAAAGAGAAAGAAAAGTAAAAGTAACCAAAAAATAAAAATAAAAAGCCAATAAATGTTTCTTCTGTTAGAACAACATCAGGTCGGTTACAGTAACAGGAGCGCACGGGACATCATCAAGTCCGAAAGCTTGTGGTCGGTCTTCTCCTCCTCCAGTGCAGTGTTTTTCCTCTTCCAGCTGCGTGTGTGTGTGAGAGAGAGAGAGAGAGAGAGAAAGTGTGTGTGCGCATGCATGCATGCATGGGTCTGTGTGTGTGTGCATCTTAAAGTTTTGGGGAAAGTCAAGAGGAGGAGGAGAGGAGGAGCGAGATCAACCCAGTGCAAGCACTTAGTGATGTGCAAAACGATTCTTTTTTTTTTTTTTTTTACTGAGTCGATTCACCTAGATCCTCGATTCACATAGAGTCAAAAGGAATCGAATCTTTCACTCGTTCAGTATGTGCCAAAAGTCCAGAAGTAAAGCTGCTTCTGGACATCCTGGGCTTGAACTGCACTTGCAGAGGATGCACGCTGCACGCACGTGACAGTGTACGCCAGACATGTGATCTAACTTCTCTACCTGGATCTCATCTCCCAAGCACGGGGAGAACATGCAAACTCTCCTCACACAGACCTGAGGCGGGAATCGAACCCCGACCCTGGAGGTTAATTAATTTCCCCTGAGAATAGCCATTTCAAGTGATTCATTGCTGTGAATCACTTCAAGTTGAAGCTATGACTAGTGTCAGAATTGTAGGATTGTTTAATGACAGATTATTTGCAGAGAATTTGGAGACACACCAGCTCAGGTTTGTAGCTCTGGACTCATCCCATCCGAGATTCGGCGATTAAAGGATGACGTGAGACCTGAACACATGTCCATGTGTAAACTTGTGTGCTAAGTTGTGACTTCTTGTTTCTTTTATTGCTTCTTTCTAACAACTAAAGACTTTTTAAAATAAATTTTCCTCACAGCAATTTAGTTTTCAATTTAGTTTTACCACTGAATCTTCTCGATGCATTGACCAGCAGGAGCACTATTTGGTGTGTTGTTTCTTTCCTTCTAAAGCATATATAAATTAGGAAAAGCCATTCTTAATCTTTGAAAAGCCTCTTTGGCGACATGATTCCGCTCCAAATGCAAGGAGAGAGGTTATAGGGTGGTCATTAGAACTAAATCTACTGATGAAATGCCAAGAAAAATGTTGCCAAGCCTAGAAAGCGTTGCAGCTCATTAACTGTAGTGGGAAATGGTTATTACTGCTGTGACTTTGCTTTGGAGCTTATAATATACCTAGGAAAAAAGGTCTAGGAAATTCACACTTCACTGCTTTAACACAAGCTGGTCCTTTAGGAGGCATTGAAGAATGTGTTGCACTTGTTTGGAATGTATGTTATATTATGTGTATGTTATAACAAAGTGTTCAAGCATGTTCTTTGCACCTCATTAATGAAACATCAAGGGCAGCATGGTGGCTTAGTGGTTAGCACTGTCACCTTTCACCCCAGGATCCGGGTTCAGTTCCTACCTCAGATCTGTGTGCATGGAATTTGCATGTGCGTGTTCTCCCTGTGCTTGGTCTTCTTGGTACCCTGGTTTCCTCCCACAGTCTAAAGACATGAGGATTAGGCTGATTGGCGTCAGCCTGTATTGTGTAAATTGCACATAGTGTGTGAATGAGCATGTGAGGGTGTATGTGTGCCCTGCAATGGATTGGCTCCCCATCCAGGGTGTTTGTTTGTATGCCCTAAGTCTCCTGGGATAGTGAGTAAGTAAAAATTCGATGGGGTGCTAGAGAGCTCAGGATTGTTTAATGAGTTTTCACATTAGGTACGATTGTTTTGTACTGTGCCCAGGAACAATCACTCCCCCTTCCCTACTCCGCTGCTGGCCAGCATTCACATTAACCGTGTTCTCTGTACGCGGGTACACTTGCGTATTTACACTCTCTGATACGGCACTGATGATGTCACGTCTAAACAGCGCACTTCTGTTCTCAGGTATGGTTGGCTTCTATATCTGATTTGATCGCTGACCGATTATGCTGTATTGTTTCCAGAGACCACCTTTTCCAGCGGACTTGGGAACCGTTCCAGAGCATCAGAATCATGAATTAGTCTTTGAGGGTCAAGTGTTCCTGGAAATGATCTTGGAGCCCTAATGTAAAAAGAAAAAATGCCTATAGTGTCTGGAAGCTGTAACTAAACTCTGACTTCTATTCACCTTCTTCTGAAATGTGGTCCAGTTTATTAAATGTGGTCGCTGATCTTGATTGTTCTAGTGCTGCAGGAACAAGGGGAACGAGAGTTGACTACGCCCTCCGTAGGCAATGCAGGGGCAGACTCCCCTCTCTGTATATTCATCCATGGCTCTCTGTGCAGTAATTGTGAAAAGATACCAAATGTCCCTCCAGAAGCACCCACCAGACAGAAGTTCTCCCACATTAGCCGGAGAGACATGAACCCCACGGGTTGAGGTATTATTGCGGACAGCCTGCCCATTCCATGAGAAACTGCCCAGTTCAGCAAGGTCAGATCAGCAAATGGACTTCAAAAGGGATGTCCATTCGAACACACCGGTTCCTGGTCCAACTGCCTTAGAGTGTTGGACCAGGAACCGGTTCTACCACACAATCAGACTCTACAATGAACCAGTTGCCTTGGTTTTTACTGCAACCTCCCTGGAAATTTTGATATTTGTTGGGGACAGGAATAGATGGTGCTTTTGACTGTTGTGGAGGCGAGACCGAGGTGAGGCATGGAGAGACAATACTAAACACAATAATCAGACTAACGAGTCTGAACTGCCTTGGAAATTTTGGAGTTGTAATGATGTATCCATGGGAAACCTAGGAGGTACTTGGCCAGAAATGATATCTCTTGAAAGTGTAATGCGCTGACGCCAAACCGAATTATGTGAAGAGATGTGAAGATTTTTCTCCCTTCCTGTTGGACATCCAATGACAGACATGAGCTTAACCTGGAAACAGGAGTGGTTGAGTTGGGATGATTTTCACTTCCTCTACAGCGGCTCAAACCAAAGAAATGACTACAGTATCTGCTCTAGAGACAGTGAGGATTGCCAAAAGAGAACCAAATCTGAGAGATGTATTCTACGAATAATCATTCACCTGGGAGAGGTGTGTTCTAATGGACACCCCTATTGAAGTCCATTTGCAGAACTGGTAAGTTTCTCATGGAGTGGGCAGGCTGTCCGCAATAATACCTCAACCCGTGGGGTTCATGTCTCTCAGGCTAATGTGGGAGAACTTCTGTCTGGTGGGTGCTTCTGGAGGGACATTTGGTTCGTCATTTGCTTTCTTTTCGCTGACTTCATAATGAAACATAATGTGAAACACTTATATTTTGAGTGGGGAAAAAAATCGCCATGCTAGGAACTAGGCGTGTGTTTGGGGAAAGTGGTGGCGGCGCGTGAAGAGCATCTCCTGCGTCATGGTGGACCTCACCAGCGGCCTGAATAAGCAGAGCTGGTCAGTTTAATACCACAGTGACACAGACACGCCGAGTCGGCGTTTGGTAACCGGAGCTGATTGCAGTGTGTGTGTGTGTTTTCACTTTTCATGTGATGATGTGGAAGAGACATGAAGGTGAATCTGGAAACAAGCTCAAGTAAAAGCTTGTGTGATGTCACAGGAGCAGTTTGATCCTGCAAATTAGTCATGTGAAAAACTGAGACATCTCTCTCTCTCTCTCTCTCTCTCTCTCTGTGTCTGGAATTTGTTTGGATCGGATGTTTGGAGCAAAAACTGGAAAATGGAATGCTCTATTGTTGTTGGCTACCACATTTTGCGCGCACACACACACACACACACACACACACTAAATCTTTAGGTTTAGGAAACTAAGTAAGTCTAGCCTGACTGTGGGTGAGAGAGAAAATTAAGCATGTCTGATGTGGATGAAATGAGACGAAACATGTCTGTGCATGAGTCTGTGTCTGAGCGTGTGTGTGTGTGTGTGTGTGTGTGTGTGTAAACAAGAGGGAAAAGGAGAATGAATTGAATCACTTCCTTTGAGAAAAGTGAGAATGTTTGCTTTTAGTTGCTACGGAAATGACTACATGGGTCTGGACAGTCCTACACACACACACACACACACACACACAGACAACATGCATGCAGGAATGAGCTCATAAACATACTTCACATTCTTGGCCATGTACTACACACACACACACACATTATTGCTTACTGTACTCACATGAATGAAAGAGACAGACAGACAGACAGACAGGGTGCAGTTTCTAAATGAATGATTTAATTTATTATGGGAAAAACGCTGTTGAAACCTACCTAGCCTTATGTGAATAAGTAATTGCCCCCCTTGCTAATTTATGAATGAACTGTGATTGTTGGAAAGCTGAGTTAATGTTTACTTGTCACACTCGGGCCTGATTACTGCCAGACCTGTTGAATCAAGAAATCAATCAAATAGAACCTGACAACGTGAAGCACGCAAAAAGATTTAAGGGATTCAACATCAGAAACAGGTGCTCATGATTTAACAATAAGAAAGAGACTGGGGGCAAAAATGGCATCCATGAGAGAGTTGAAGGTTTAAAGCCACTGCTGACTAAAAACAACACAAAGGCTCGTCTCACATTTACCAACAAACATCTCGATTATCCCTAAGAAGTTCTGGGCAAATATTCGGTGGAGTGATGGGATAAAAGTCGAACATTTTGGAAGGTTTGCGTCCCGTTTGGTGTAAAACTATAGTAAATAGGAAACTATAATAACGCAGTTTCAGGACCGGGACGACTTGCCATAATTGGCGCAACCATGACTTCTGCGCTCTACTTCTCGTGAAACAGGTTTTTTCTCCCTTAATGAATGAAAGTATCATTTATAAACTGCATTTTGTATTCTGTGTAATTTTAAAACTTGTCTGATTATCTCAATCATTAAAGTGTGACAAATACAAAAAAAAAAAAATCTGCACTGTAGATAAACAGATAAACAGATGTGTGTGTTTATAAAACACCACCATTTCAGTGGGATATAATTAAAAGGTCAGTGACAGAAACGCAGGACGACAGAACCCGGGCTTTATTCGTCTTGTTCCGTTTTTTTTGCCGCTGGTTTGAGTAAACAGGTAAATAACATCTGTACTGCTGCAGCAAAACACAGATATCATCTCTAAAAAACAGGACACTTTCCAACAACAAAAAGACATTTTGTTTGCACCAATGTTTGGCGTTGGAGAGCAAAAATACAGCGGAAGCATGTGAAAGAGTTTTTTTACTTAATAATGAGTAGAGCTGTGAGATTGAACTGATTACGCGGATATAGTCCATCTTTTGTTGGTTGAAGCAGCTTATTGGATCAGTCGGGTCTGTTTTTGACTCACATCTTTTAAATTATTTAGCAGGAGTTCCTTTAACATCTAAAAAAAAAAAAAAGCAACAAAAAAAAGCTCCCATCTTCCACAAACTTTTATTTTATTTTAATGAAAGACTGTTTTACTTCTTCTTTGGAATTTCTGTGCAGTTGGTCCATTTTGCCTCCTACTGGACTGGAGTGCGGTGCAGAAGACAGTCAGGAAAGTAGCACGATTGCTTTTAAACAGTCAACAACGCACATTACACAACATTGGAGTGTTTAATAAATACTTCAGTAGTTTTTCAAAACCTGTAAGTAATACGAGGTGATATTAAAAAGTTTTAGCTCTGTTTACAAGAAAAAGTTCTTTATTACTCATTACTTACTTATTAAAACTTTATACCTGGCGAGGACGGTGGGAGCGGAGGATCTCTGACCATCATCATGATGAGACTGGAGGGGAAACGAGGAGTTTTTTTAAACAATTTCATCCAATACCATCTTGTTCGTGTTTCTACAATTTAAACTATAACATGGAAGTTAATTTAATATGAAGACATGAGGAGGGATCGAGACTATTTTGCCTGTACCTGCTCTATTCTACAATAGATCTACAGTATAATAAGAGATTTCCTATTTCTATGGATAGCTTAATTTTTGGACCTTAATAATAAAAACTGTGTATAATCTCTTCAGTACACGTTCACTGACACACACGTAATACACACTCTTGGTAAATACAGTCAATATTCACACACTTATTATTGTCTAGTTTGGATTGGTGGACGGCCTCGAGGGCAGGAACGCCGTCATGATGTCGTCACTCGGCCTCCAGCGTCACTGTGGCTAACCACACACACACACACACTTACGAATCATACCATAAAGATAAAGCATCTGGTCAACAGCTCACAGTCTCAGAATATGAAAAAAAAAAAAAAACGACGGAAATTGATCCCTTACTCACACCAAGGATGACTCGACCAAGGTTTGTGTGTGTGTGTGTGTGTGTCATGTGTTATTCACAAGGACCCTCATTTTGGTTTGTTGGGGTGGACGTCTCTAGTCAGAAGCTGTCAGTTAGACAATAAACCAGTGTGTGTGTTCACTCAGAGAAAGTGATGAGTGTCCTGAGACTTTCATACGTTTGCGAGTGTGTGATGTCGGTGGTCAGAAACCAAAGATTTTTAACACATCCTAACTGTACAAATACTGTACACACACACACACACACACACACACTTATATAAATGGACACCACAGTGGACCATATGGACAAGTATGCAGTAAAAGAAGGAAGGAGACATTTCCCAGATGTTCTGATGAGAAAAACAAACACGGCTTCAGGTTTACAAAACGCATGCTCGGTTTTTATTGGAAAAAAAAAAAAAATCATGTGTAACACAGTAACGGTAAAACTATTTTTTCCCCTCCAGTTTTACGTAACATTTACCAAACTTTTATTCACTCACATTTATTCGACACTAAAACGAGATATATTTAAAGGTTATTTACACATGGAAGTGTTAAGAAAACACGGCTTATGTTGGTATTAGTATCTACTACAGAGCTATTGTTTAACACTAGACAAGAAAAGGGCTGTAAATACAAAGAAGTCAAACCATGCAATAAAAATATGAAAAGGAAAACAAAACAAAAAATAATAAAAATGATTTTATATGCTATATTCACAAATGGTTACATGACTGAAGGGGTAAAATACAAATACAACAAAATAACAGAACTCCTCCTTTAAGGAAACATCCAGGCTGCAGTTCCTCAGGTTGACCACAAGGGGGTAGTTTTTTTTTCTCCTAGTTATACTAGAGTATATAGTATTCAGCAACACACAATAAAAAACAATTAAGAATGAAAGTTATGGGGTTAAAAACAAAAACAAGCAAACAAAAAACACTGCTTTACAAACATTTAGCATGTAATTGCTTGATTTGACCATAAGAGGGCAGCATGATCGTAAAGATTATACCATCCATGTACTTTTATACTGCTGTATTGTATATTTAGCGATACATAAATAAAATATATCAACAAGAGCGAATAAACAGAGACGGTTGTTTAGGGGGAAAAAAAAAACAATCAAAAAAGCATTAAAAAATCCCCAGATTGTTCAGTTTCTCATTTCGACCATTAGGGGGCAGCGTGTTTCTAGATGTTTCTAACCTGAGTCCCGCAAGAAACAACAGGAATACGGAGGAGACTGGAGGTAACAGAAGTAAATACACTCACACAAACACAAAAGAACAAAAGAGATAAAAATAAAATGAACAAATATAACGCCTGCTTCAGAAACCGTTAACATGCAGTACCTCATTCTGACCAGAAGAGGGCAAACACTTTGATCTTCCGATTCATTTTATTAACTGTACAAAAAAAAAAATCATTTGAAGAATTAATAAGCCAGGAGGTAATGAGTTAAACTACAACAACAAAAATTTATAATGAGAAAAAAATGCTTTTATAACCAATATAAAACAAAAATAATATAAAAAATAACTCCTGCTGTAGAAATCCCCAGCATGCAGTTTATGAGTTTGACCACAAGAGGGCATTGTTTTTCTTTTTTGTTCCTTTTTCTCTGAAGATTTTAATATCTGCAGAAAATAAAAGGGCCAGAAATGCAAACAGTCAGCCAACATGCATGCGAGAAGATTTTTAGATTTCTTTTTTAGAAGATTAGCAATTCTTCTCCTTCCTTTAGTTTTAAAGCAGCGGTATGTAATTTTCATTTATGTCCAGCCCTTGTCTTAGCCTCCTTAAAAAAGAAAAAGAAAAAAAAATTACGTTTTATTTTGTGGGAGGGAAAGAAAGAAAGAAAAAAAAAAATCAGGACCAGAAAAGACATGCATGTAAATAAACTGAAATCAAGAAAGTTGAAGCAAAAATATCACGATGTAATGCTGTTAAAAAAAAAAAGTAAAGGTAAATATTTATTGCGAAAAAAAGCATTTTTAAAAACATGGGCACAGTTTTACTTTTTAAAATCACGCTTTAACTTTTCCCAGCTGACGGGTAAACAAAACGGGAGTGTGTGTGTGTTTACATGTGCATAAGAGAAAGAGATCCACAATGTTCACGGTTCTATTCCTCACAGTACCTATATTACATTATTACTAACTACAACAGAGAACCGGGGACGTGACGTGACGCAGAGCCTCCAGGGAAGCGGGACGTTCTGCAGGAATACTGACATCGTACTGAGGACGCTCTGACGAAGTGAGGTCAGAGTCACAACATGAGCAAAACTCATTCCAGAAAGCATTAGTCTGTTATTCTGGATAAGCAGCAGTGTGTGTGTGTGTGTGTGTGTGTGTGTGTGTGTGTGTGTGTGTGTGTGTGTGTGTGCTATCGGGATCAGAGTTACTCATCAGGATATAATACACACTTAGGTGATGATGTAATTTTTTTGATGTCAACTCGTGGATCTGCTCATCTTGGACGAATTTTCACGCAACCCTACACGCAGTCCACGGCGGCGTCGGTTTCCTCGCGCTCCTCCTCCCACATCTCGAACCTCATCTCCTCGTCCTCCACGGATCCCTGGAGGTTGTGCTCTCCGAGGTCGGTGCCCGCCAGCCTCTCGTGGGCTTCCTCAGCGCCCGGTTCTCCTTGGTGCATGCTGATGAGGTGCTTCCTGAGGCTGGCGGCGTCCTGGAACGAGCGCTGGCACAGGGGGCATCGGCACGGCCGCTCGCCGGTGTGGATGCGCTGGTGGTGCTTGAGGTGCTGCAGACGGCTGAGGCGCTTCCCGCACACGCTGCAGGCGTACGGCTTCTCGCCCGTGTGCGTGCGCCCGTGCTTGCGCAGGCCGTCCAGGTGGCGGAAACGTGCGCCGCACTCGCTGCAGGCGTACGGCTTCTCGCCCGTGTGGATGCGCAAGTGCGTCTTGAGAGCGCCGGATTCGCGGAACCGCCGTCCGCACACGCTGCACGGGTACGGCTTCTCTCCCGTGTGGATGCGCAGGTGCTTCTTGAGGCTCGAGAGCAGGCGGAACGTCTTGCCGCACTCCAGGCAGAGGTGCGGTCGCTCGCCTGCCACCTCGCCCATCAGCTCTGAGGGCGGGTTCCGCCTCCGCCGGCCGTCGGGGGAGGAGTCGCTCGTACCGGGACTCTGCCTGGTGGATGCCGCGGCCACGGCCCTAGGAGCGCCTCGGAGACCGGACGGTCCCTGTGAGGGTGTCCCAGCGGAGGAAGAAGACGGGCCGTTATGCGAGCCGGTAGACGGAGCATGTTTAGCAGCATTTCTCCGGGAACGTGGACCGCTCTGCTCCTCCACTACATGGGCGTAACCCTGATCGCACTCGCCCTGGCCACCGTGATCGCCGTCTCCTCGAACACGCACTGGCCCGGGCGTGGGACCCTGTTGTTCCTCTTTCACGCCGTACGGGGAGTGTGAGGGAGGGTGAGACAGCCGTCGATCACTCATCTCGCCTGCAAACGGAAAAAAAACCCAAAAACGTTACTTTAACCTTCAAGTATGTAGTTGTAACTGTGAAACCGTAACGAGCGAGATCTCTGACCTGCCCTGTTGACGTCATGGCACATGCCGCCGGTGTGAACCGCCATGGGCTCGTAGTAGCTGTTGGTGACGGTACCGTCAGCCTGGATGGACAGGTGACAGCTTTTGAACTCGTCTCTGGCCTCGAAGCCGTGGATGGCGTCCCCGAGCGCTCCGCTCAGCTCCGCCTCGCTGTTCGCGAAGCACCTGGGGTCGGCATCTTCTCCAGCCCCGCGGTGCGTCAGCCGGGACGCGTTTGCGCCCGGCGCCTGGTTGCCGTAACTGTGCTGCCCCGCCATGGGAGGAGGAAGAGGAGGGGGATGGGTGTTGAACGGCCCCTGCAGCTGGTCGATCAGCTTCTGAGCGCTGCACAGGCACTCCTGCAGCGTCTTCAGCTCGCGCTCAGAGGTGTCCAGGCGCGCCTTCAGTCTCTCGTTCTCGCGCTCTTTGGACAGCAGCTCGTCCTCGGTTTCTGACATCACGGCCGCGATCTCGCCCAGTAGCGTCTCCACGGCGGAGGACAGGGCGGACCTGGTGGTGGATGGAACATGCATCGTCAGGGTTGTAACTGAACATGGCATGTTCTCAATCACTTAACCTTGCATTAAAACAAATCCTTGTAGTACGTTAACAAAGAAAAAAAGGTTAAACTTTGATATGGTGGCAATTCCTTTAAGGAAATGCTAATTTAACAATTTTATGTAAGAAGTCTCCAGCGCGAGTGCTTTTAACCATTCTGACAAGAACTTTTTCAGAAGTTCTGGTTTCTCAGCAACTTTGTTCTAAGACAGACGTGTTTATAGCTGCTATGCCGCAAGTGATAACAGGAACCAACTTGCTTCGAGGCGTCCCACAAGATTATATGTTAGACTTTGGCCACCTTCGGGTCTTGATCTCCCTCATCTTCCTTTCAGTTTAAATCCTCCTTTTTAGTCCTGTCGCCCTGAAGAAACCCATTAGATACTTCCTTCCCTGTCATGTTTTTTCCATTTTCTAAAATACTTTTCACGTTTGTACTCAGCATTTGCAAATTGACACAACATTTAACGTAACCATAGATACAGTAGAGTACGATACATCAAGAAGAAAACTTCCCAAGATATGTGGTTTTAATTAGTCAAAATTGGGGAGAAAAAAAATCTATTTATTTATGAATCGTGATTCTTTTGTAAGGTAATATATGTATCGCCACATGGACTCCAAAATCGACTGTTTAAAAACTTTTTTTATAATAGAGATGATGATCCAGTAGATCAGCCAGTAAGCAGAATTGTCTGGTTTTCAGTTTGATTGGCTGTGACTGATGAGACCGATATAAAGCCTCAGATATAAACACATCTGTACCGAGCGCAGAAGCTTCTGAGTGGATAACAAGAATGTTAACAAGGACAAAATGAGCCACTTTCAGTTAGGTTTTTAAAGCAGCGGGTGCCAAGAAGAATCATAAATTAAGGTTAAGTCAAGTTTAATGTCTATTTATTTCATATTTTAATACTATATTTATAGACCTGGAAAAAGATAATACTGGTAATATTTATGGGTGGCTGGAACAGATATGCATTCACATTGTTTCCTATGAGAAAATGTGTTTCACAATACGTCAAAACACAGTGTTGGTGCTGATTTAATTAATTAGTTTATTGGGGTTTTTTTTGTGTCATACATATAAGGTGGTGAAGTGGTTCGCACTGTCGCCTTGCACCTCCAGGGTATGAGTTCGATTCCCAACCAGGCTCAATTCCCGTCTCTGTGTGCATGGAGTTTGCATGTTCTCCCCATGCTTGGTGGGTTTCCTCCAGGTACTCCGGTTTCCTCCCACAGTCCAAAGATATACAGGTTAGGCTAATTGGTGTTCCCAAAATTGCCCATAGTGTGTGTGTATGTGTTTGTGCCCTGTGATGGATTGGCACCCTGTCCAGGGTGTACCCTGCCTCGTGCCCCAAGTCTCCTGGGATAGGCTCCAGGCCCCCCACGACCCTGAATACAGGATAAAGCGGTATAGAAGATGAGTGAGTGATACATATAATATAGAAACCGTGTGTGCCAAATGAGCTACTTCTTCAACATTATACTGTCTTGCTTCATTTACAATGCAAATTACTTTTATTTCTTTATGAGTATTGGTACTAAAATTAGTGTGAGCTTCTAGACGTGTAAAATTTTTTGCTTAAATTAATGCATTTTTTTTTGTTGGTAAAAGCTTTAAACTAGCATAAAATCTGTAGTGTCCGTAACCATGTCAAATTCATGTCGCAAATATCATAATTTAGCGTGTTAGAATATTACACTTTTTCAGGTTTATGTCTTTTCATGTGAAATCTAAACTGCCCAAGTTTCGTCTGAATGACAGTTAAGATCGTTGAAAGATTTGAATTAAAAAAAGTAACCGACACTACGGACATAAAAGGGCATGAAACTGTATTTAGCAAATGTGTTGCATTTTATCTGACAAAAATATAAATGTGTATGCTTATAAAAAAAATATGCATACACATTTATATTAATAAATATGGGTTTAAGAGATAAGAAGCATAAAGTATTTTGAAAAATGGTGAAAATTAACCTTTTTTTTTTGCACCAGTATTATGTTTTGGCCGAATTACGAAATGTCACCCAAGAACTCGTCTCTGGGTTCATATGCTGAGGTAAATGTGCTGTTTTTTAAATGTTAAACTCTTGTATTTGAAATTAGTTTGTAGTGTTTAAATGCTGTGCTTGTGTTTTAAGTGAGAAAACTAATGTTACAAGGAACAGGCTACATTTAATTCATGTTGAATATCGTGATATTTACGGAACCGACACCGAGGTATCGTGATGATATCGTATCGTGGAGTGATGATCCTGCTGCTCGTACCTGATGGTGGGTCCGAGGCGGGACCTGAGGGAGGACACGGTCACGGTGCCCCTGCTGTCGTGCGCGTGCTCGCACCTGTCCACTCGCGCGCCGGCTTTCCCGGGAGAGCTCGCGCTGCTCGGTTTCCGGTGCGCTCCTCCCGCGGAGGTCTCGCTCACCGCCTGGTTCATGCGCCCTCCTCCTCCTCCTCCTCCATTCTCCCCCGCATTGTTTCGCTTCATCATGGAATCCGATCGACCCGCTGTTTGCTCGGGATCGAGTTGTTTTTTAAAATATCTTTAAAACACCGCGACCTGATCCACAGCGCTGTCAAGCCATTCAGAGTTAACGCTATTCACGCGCCTGGTTAAACACTAAGCGAGTCACACACGCTCTCCTGATCCTAACACACATTCCTGTTAGAAACCTGATTAATTTCTGCACAGATTAACATACACCCCACGCTCGAAAGATTAAGACCTACGCGACCTCCTGTGTGTGTTTTTTCCCCACCACAATAAAACCGAGAAGGCCACTTCTGACTTCGGATTGGTCCAGAATCTCGTCGCGGAATGATGACGTCGAATTCACCGCAGCAACCGCGACCAAATTATCGTTTATATTTAACGTTTCTGTGCATCACGACACTCCTACAAGCGCACAGACAACCAATCAACCTCAATAACAAGTTATTCGATTAAATGTTTACGTTAACCAGCACTCGACGTCATCAACGCGCGCCGTGCCTCACCATGCGACGGAAATACGTAGCAACTGCGTGTTAGCTTGTTGGTTAGCTGAAGTAAACATGCTGTGAAATAAACGTTGTCTCTTTGTTTTCTACAGCGTGTATCGCTGTGGGCGTAGTATGGAAGTGATGTGGAAAGTTTTAGAAATATATTAATGAATGTTTAACTGTGGGTTTCTGCACAAACACTGGATAAGTTCTTCCTCTGTGGAATTATGGGAACGAAAAGTTCCGCCTGGTCCTCCAGGCACGTAAAGCCACACAGGAAGTGAAAGTACACAGAGAAAAGCTGATTCTGTAAATCTGATCCACAGTTATGTTTTCTACCAATAAACAGGCCTTAATTTTTTTCTCCATATAGTATCATTATAATATAAATAACATCATGGTCACTGATCTGCAAGCATAACTTCTGTTTTTGCTAATAATTTCTTGATTTTGAACTTCACCTTTAAGTTTGAAATAAAACATGGTCTTTGGCTGTAAACATTACAGTAAAATGAATGATGTGTCCTGGTTCGATTCCCACCTCGGGGTCTGTGCCCATGGAGTTTGCATGTTCTCTCCATTCTTGGTGGATTTTCTCTGGGTACTCCGGTTTCCCCCAACAGTCCAAAAACATGCTAATTAGAATTGTCGTTCTCAAATTGCCCGTAGTGTGTAAATGAGTGTGTGTATACGTGTGTCCTGCAATGGATTGCCACTTTGTCCAGGGTGTATCCTGCCTCGTGACCTAAGTCTCCTAGGATAGACTCAAGGCCCCCGCGACCCTGTATAAAGGATAAAGTGGTAGACAATGAGTGAGTGAGAGTGAGTCTACATGCATTTTTACAATTCTATACAGTACCAGTCAAAAGTTTGGATTTATTTTCTACATTCTAGAACAATAATGGATTGAAAAAAAAAAACTATAAAATAACACACTGTCGTCTTGAACCTCCAGGGTCCAGGTTTGATTCCCACCTCAGGGTCTTTGTGCATGGAGTTTGCATGTTGTCCTTGTGCTCGTTGGGTTTCCTCTGGCGACTCTGGTTTCCTCCAACAGTCCAAAAAAATACATATTAGGCTAGACGATGACTGAGTAAGTGAGTAATCTCACTATTTCACAGGCAGTATTAGTATTATATACAAGCACGCTTCCGAAACGATATATATATATATATATAACCTCGGATTGCGAGTAACGCGGTTTACGAGTGTTCCACAAGACGAGCAAAGATTTTTAATAAATTTTGACTTGGAAAAATGAGCAAGTCTTGGTTTACGAGTACTGAGTATCATGTATCACGCATGCGCTTCTTGTTTTGACGACGAGCGTCACGTGATCACGACTGAGCCAACGTTTTTTCTCTCTCTTGTGCTGCGGAATTGTGGGTAATCGTCTCCCCTGCTGGGTCTTAGTGCTCG
>JAQMYJ010000017.1:18183367-18194445 GCA_030014305.1 Clarias laeviceps | reverse complement strand
CTGTCAAGCTGTCATTGCGGCAAATGGTGGAAACACCCGCTACTGACATTGTCAATTTTTGTTATTTGGGGCTATCACTGTTATTGTCTAAATTGTTGGGGTAATAAATATTAAACTAATGAAAATGGTGTTTCTTCTCATACATTATTAATAATATCAAAGGGAACTTTTACATATTTCATTCAAATTCAGAGCAAATAGGAAAAACACTCATGTAAATAACAATATCCCTAACTTAATGTGAGTAGTATACAGTAAAACCTTGGATTACGAGTAACACGGTTTGCGAGTGTTCCGCAAGACGAGCAAAGATTTTAAATAAATTTTCACTTGGAAAACGAGCAAATTAAAAACCCTTGCGCTGAGGATGTGTGCGAGCGCGTAATTTGACATCGCGCCAGTTCACACACACTCTCTCTCTCTCGTCTTTAGTGTGCGTCAGTGTTTGAGTGTGTGTGTTATGTGTGTGCGCGCGTGTAATTTGACACCGTGCCGGTTCACTCTCTCTCTCTCTCTCTCTCGCTCTCTCTCGCCTTTAATGTGTGTGTGTGTGTGTGTGTGTGTGTGTGTAGCAAAGAGGGGGTGCTTCACTCACACACAACCGGCACGGTGTCAAATTACAAACACACATAACAAACACACTCCGCAGCACAAGAGAGAAAAAAAAAAAACACAAACACACAAACACACACACACACAGCGCCTGTCCGCATAAATGGAAACACTTATCTGTCTGGATTTATTTTTACTTTTTTTTTAAGGTAAAGTGTAGGTTAATTTGTTTAATTTTACTTTATATTTTGTGTTAATTATTTTTATGTATTTATTTTTTTGGACTGTGGAACCACAGACCACATTATTTCTTATGGGAAAATGTGCTTTGGTTTTACGAGTGTTTTGAAATATGAGCCCGTTTCCCGAACGAATTATGCTCGTAATCCAAGGTTACATTGTATATAAATTTTTTTGTTTAGGAACATGGGAAATATTTAGGAAATATTCTAATATTTTAAGATACTGGATGTTTGATTTTCAAGAGCTTGTGTTTACAATGAGTACACCCATCACATTTCAGCAACTACTTTATTACAGCATATGTTCTCAAGTGACAATACTATAGAACTACAAATTTAATCTACTTTAGATTAGATTAGATTAAATTAGACTTTATACTTTAATTCTTGTGTAGCAGTACAGATTTACTGTCCTCTAACAATAACTCAACATGCAGACTTTATTGTCTAAATAACTGGCAACAAAAATGAGTACACCCTAAGTGAAAAAGTGAACAACTGGCATCCTCTTTCACTCCTCCATAATGATATCACGGAGCTGCTGGATATTAGACACACGGTGCTTCACCACCTTCCTCTTGAGGACACGTCACAGGTACTCAGTTAGTTTCAGGTCTGGAGACATTCTTGACAAACACATGAACATGATGAATATCCTCGAAAAGTTATTTTCAGAGGACAATAAACCTGTAACCTATACAGACTACTTTAAAATAAATCCAAGTTTCATTTCTGTATAGTATGTTTGGACATAAAAAAAGTAATAAAAGTAATATGATTTTTTAAAATCATATTTTAAAAACTACATTTTGTATTTACTTGTGGTTATGTTTGGTTAATATTAAATTTGTTTGATGATCTTAATCTCAATTTTGATAGTATGTGATAAAAATGATAGTGTGTGTGTGTGTGTGTGTGTGTGTGTGTGTTAGTATAAACAGTAAGTTTTAATGAAATCAGGATTTATATGTTAGGATCTGATCAACAGAAAGCTCCCGTTTTGCACTCAATCACTGCTATATTGAACACTGACATGTTTGTGGTCATCACCTTATTATAAAAGTAACACTTAGATGGCCTACATAATGAGACTGCCCATTATTGATCTTGACTTACATGACTTGAATGATTGTAAGACTTGAATTGTATTGTAACATGCCAAAAAAAAAACAAAATGCAAATTGTGGTTTAAGCAGCAGCGGTATGGCAGTGGCTAAGCAAGGCAAGTCTGTATTGCACATTAGCACCTCATACATGCATCAGAGTTTCAAGAAAAAAAAAAAAGGTGTATTAAGTGACATATGACTTATATGACCCCAGTAGAGCACTTTCTTGTGAGGTAAAAAAACAACTTGGGGAGGGGATAATAATAATAATAATAATAATAATAATAATAATAATAATAATAAACTGTTCTGAAAGTTCTCAAATCTTGCAATTATGTTACAGGCTACAGAAGTTTATTAATAGCCCAGATCTTGACTGCTAATGTTAAGGTTTGCCGCAATCGCTTTGCTTACTGTCATTACAATAAGACAAACTGATCTGAGGTCATTGTCATTCTTTCATTAACACATATTCAACATATTTCACATGTTCTGAAAACCAGGACATTTTTTCCCATAAAAATTAAAAGAAACAAACAAAAAACAGAGAAAAAAAACTGAATTTCAATGGAAGATTTTATCTTCATCTATGTTTTTCCTGAAGCTGCACAATTCATGACAAGACTGATTGAAGTAATTCAGATACTGAGTAAAAGATCCTTAAGAACAACAACAGCTTACGTATTAAAAAGGTCTCCAACAGTTGACAGGAACAACGCTGCTGAAAGTGTGAAACAACACTGTGGTTTAGCTCAGAGTGACCAAAGCCAAAGCTGCAGCATATGCATTTATGCGTATTGGTCATAGAATGGACATGTGTACTGTATATAAACACATGCACACTGGTTTTGCCTTTCAGTTATTGTCTGACTGATTGTGAACAATCATCTCCTCATCTTCTTGACTGGTAGTATTCAATTCTCTCCTGCTGGTAAGGTTAATGATCTTTTACTACTTGACTCAGACATTTATTAGGAGGTAATATTGAATCATTTTTTAAGCAACAAGAAATAGGAAGATTAATATAGAGTACATGAGGGTGTCCTTGGCTTGATAATCCAAACCCTGCCTTAAACATCTTTTAACATTTTAACATTTTTATAGGAAAAGTATTAGACAGAATATTGTGAAAATTGCTGGATGAAATGCAGAAGTGGCAAGTAACGAAGTACGAACGAGCTTATAATGAAGTGTAATGCTACCCACATTCATTTAATTAATGTCAATCTCTACTAGACTTGCACATTCATGTTCTCAACAGCATCAAATTCAATTGTCCTTAAAATACTTTAAAATACTGTTTATCAGTAACTCAATCAGATAGATATCCAGATAGATATTTTATTCTTTTTGTGGAATATTTGTACTTTTGTACTTAATGTATTTCAACTTTGGTAAAAAAAAAAAAAAGAAAAAAAAAAGTGGTACTTCTACTTGTAGTGGAGTAGATTTTTAGGCAAGTACTTATACTTGCCTAAGTTTTGAGTTTGCATACTAATAAAATACAGAGCTGCAGAGACTGCAGTAACTCATTCAAATATTTGCATCAAATTTAATCGTGTAGCACTTTTTATATTCAAAAGAACACTCAAAGATAACAGAGAGAGAGAGAGAGAGAGAGAGAGAGAGAGAGTTTGACAATCATACATGCAACACAATATTTCTGTTGTTATTTTGTGACCTTATCACAACTGTCAATGCCAATAAAGCACCATTTGAATCTTCAATTCTCTCTCTCTCTCTGAGGACCAGTGGCTGATACACTTTGGTGAACTTTTCTTTCCTACAATCTCCTAGAATTTCCTAGAATTCTCTTCCTTTTCATCTGTTTCTGTAGTTCTAAGTGCAAATTTTCTCGCTGCCCTCACATGTTCTCTTTGTTCCACGGCTCCTTGATGACTTTTGCACGTCACATAATAATGTGTGTGTGTTGTTGTTCTTAATCAGGTATGTTAGCCCCTGAATGTTCTTATGAATATAAATTGTGATACAATATTTGGTGTATGAAATCAAAGCAAATATTGTAATTTTCTCTGTCCTGCATGTAAATAGCTATACTGTCCTTAGGGTAGTAATAGGGGAAGTGGGACTGATGGGAGGGACCTTGTAATTCTGGAATTAAAAATGAGAGAAATTAATTATAATTATAAGGGGGCCCAAGTCAGGTCAGTTACAGTATGTACAGTATGGCTTTATTTGTATATTTTTGGGTGAATATCTCAAATGTCAGTTGTATCAACTGGAATGAATACAGTCACATGTATGGTTCATTTACAGTAACACTGCAAGATCACTTAGAGTTAGGTGTATGGTTAGTGTTAGACAAAATGGCTGGACATGTGTGGTCAAGTTCCTGCCCATGATTTCGAATGAAAGCCGATCAGAGCTTAGTGTCTGTTATATAAAGACTGTGGCTGCATTACATTTCGTATTGTACTTTACAGGGTGCTCCCTATTCCCTGCTCCGTTTGCAGGGAATGTCGGTAAGGAAGAAAACTTTCCTCGACAAAACTGCACCATTCGGAGTGAAGTCACCAGCGCAGACGTCACTTCTTCCTTGCGTTACCATGGTAACATAAGCACCTCGGATACCTGTCACTCTTGCCGTGAAGATTTTACACTACGGACATTAAATATTGAATATTTATTGAAAACGAATACCATTAGAAAACATACAATTGAAACTTGAATAATTTGTAAATAGATTATTGATTAATTATAATAATAATAATAATAATAATTGATTAAAGATGTACAGAGATTTATTCATTTTTTTGTACCGGTTATTAGCCTATATAATACTAAAGATTTCCTGATTAAATAAAAATTTTTGTGTTCTTTTAATATAATGTCGTACTCGATAATAATGATAATGAATATATAAATCCTATTTAAGCTCCAACGAGACGCAATGACTGATGGGAATTTTTTCATTTCCTTTTCTGGTGAAGTGAACACCTGTTGTTCACTCGTCTCCTACACCGTTCGCAGTTCCCTTTGAAATGAACATTTTCGCTCCCTGCAGTTTGGAATCACACTTATCATGGCAGAGCAGCCTGTGAAATATACTTCAGGCCATTTGGAATGCACCTTGAGATTCTGCTACCTGGGATGCATCATTGGTAGCTCCGCCCCTTGGTGTACGGGGGTTTCTGTTTAGTAGCTGGAATAGCATCTTGTTCCCGGCTTTGCGGTGGTGTGCAGGCTGTTATTGTACTGTTATTGTCAAAATCCTGTCAAAACAGCATTGCTGCCTCGCTGCTTTATTGTTTGTGCATTTAGGTTTTGTTTGCTTGTGTACGTCTAGGTGTCCCAGTGATTTGTAGTATATTGGGCTGGGTTGTTTCAGCTATATTTTAGTTTTTTTTTTTTTGTAAAGTGTTTTATTTAGTCATTGTAACTTCAATAAACATTTTTGTGTACTGATTCCATGTCTCTGTCCTCCAAGTTAACGATCCCCTTAATGTAAAGGGAGGGGGGGGGCATAATCAGCATAAAAAAAAATTTCTTAACGGTTTGGGTATTCATAGAAAAATAATAAATTTGGCGTCACCAAACATGTACTGTGTGTGTGCGCGTGTGTGAGTGTCCAATGCCCTTATTTTGAAAATCTTGAATGGCACAGCAGGTGTGAGAAGAACAAAAGTTTTATGGAAGATTTTTACATATAAAACACTCCAAAAAAAAAAAAAACACTTATTTTTGTCAATACATCTTTGTCAGATTCCCCAATATTCAAGATGAATATTACGACTTCATCATCTTGTTCACTTCATATTGGTGGACATTCTGTTTCTCATTTTAACATTTACAGTATAACCATATGCATCTAATCTTTATCTCAGTTGTTGGTAATAAGGAACGTCAAAGCCAATTGAATTCTTGACTCTGATTAGTCACTCCCAGGGTTATATTAATGTTATCATTTTTGTGATAACACACACACAGGGCCTTGTCTGGCTCCATGTAAGAAAGTGTGTATTTTTATTTGGCAAGGTTTTCTGTATGGATATATTTCTTTAACATATCGTTTTTGTAGCACACAATGGTCTTTAAATATCTCACAAACATTATCAAGGATTAAAATAAATGAATGAAAAGCCAAGTCTCTGAGAGCGAAGGACAGAAAAAAGACAATTACTTTTTCCTCTCACTCAAAATCCTGAAAGCTTATTGTGCAATCATATCAGTTTGTATAATAAGTTTGTATCTCTCTCCACAGACATCATCATGGAGATCCATGTGTTTGGCCTGCTTTTGCTGTTGGTGCTGAGCGCCGCGTGGCCTCCTAAACCACCACCAGGCTGGAAGATATTTAAAAGGCAACATATTTACCCGCAATTGAGAGAGGATGGCTGTACCACTGCAATGGAACGTGTTCCGGGCAGACCTACGAACAGCTTCATACGAGCCACAGACAGTAGTGTTATTAATGTTTGCCGGGGAGAGGGTAATAATGTGGGTTACAATCTTTTTGAAAGCAATAATCCTTTTAATGTAGTCAAATGCAAATTACTGCCAAATACTATTCCGAATACATATTCTGGTGATTTGAAGTCTCTATGCATTACAGTAGCATGTTCAGGTGGTTACCCGGTGCATTATGAGAATGAAAGACCTCCTAGATCACCTGATGAATGCTGATGAAAGGAAAAATGTGTAACTGATTTCTTAAAACCAATGACATCTCTCTCTCTCTTGCTCTCTCTCTCTTTTAAAAAAAAAATCACTGCTTATATTTACGATATACTGATTACCAAATGTCTGAGACAGTTGAGTGGAAAGTAGAAAAGAAATTAATTGCCTTTATAAGATTTTGTTTCTATATTGTGTAATCAAGCAATTGCTAGTGTGAGTTTTAACTTGTTTTATAATATTAGATCATAACAAAACAAGTTAAAACTCACACTAGCAAGTGTGACTCCTAACACTGGATCATGATAAAGAGAGTCTCATCGGTTTCACTCAGATTAGCGTTATGAGTGAAGAAACTGAACATTTGTATTCTATGATAATCCTACATATGATTTGAGGCTTCTCTGTGGACATGAATAACATATGGTGCAATTAATAAACAACACATACTTTACATCATTGACTTTTGAAATACATATTTTATAAAATTCCATCAATAAAATCTTTAAACTTAATTATTTTATGGATGTAATATGCATTAAAATCTGTCATCTTCATTATTCATTTATCAAGCAATGCAAACTTTGTTCTGTGCACAAATACTTTTTTATTTATCATATTTTTGTCTTTAATCCAGTAAAACTTATTTTCTTTTATTATCTATTTACCATTTCTTTAATAAAATTTCTTTCTTTCTCTGATATCATATGCTGCCTGGTGTTTTTGTTCTTTCAGTCATTAATCAAAACACTTTGTTTTCTTGCGTTTGTGTTCAGCAGGATTCTTACGTTGACATTAGTCCTGGACTTCAGTTCCCAGTATTCATTGCAACTCACCAGTCACAGTTACATGATGTCAGCTGTAGTCACCTGCAACTTATTTTGTCTGATTAGTTTGCCTATTTAAAGTCAGTGTTTTAGTTTGCTCTTGTGTTGCATCTGTTTCTGTTTAGTTCACTGTTGTCTGTGTTGGCTTTCTGACTCTCTTTCATTTATTATCAGTGTTAGTATTAATGTAAAAGCCCTAAAAGTGGGTATTTGTACAAATAATTACGGACCCAAACTTTCATCAAGTCGTGTGTAATGACTGAGGGGGAAAACAAAGTGCCTCGGAACATACATCAGTAACTCTATGCTTCCCTCTACTGGAATGCTTTGAATCTACAAATAACACATACAAAAAATCTGTGACTCAGCTGCGGTAACTGACATTAAGTCTGGTGAACACGAGATATGATACAGTTATGGGAATACCTAGATATTAGAATTCGAGAACACAAAGTATGAGGTCATTATGTGTTAATTTGCCTCCATATCTCATTGCCCAGCATCTACTTTACCAGTCAAATAGCTCTGATCAGAGACGGCAGAGGTACACAAACTCAATACTCAAGTAAAAGCACAAGTACTTGCCTCAAAATGTGTTCCACTACAAGTAGAAGTACAACTTTATTTATTTATTTTACTCAAGTACTAAGTACAAGCTCTGTATTTTAGTAATTTAACTTAATTTCAAGTACAAGTACTTCACAAAGAAATAGATTTTTCTGGATATCTATGTTCTTGATGTTCTATGTTCTATTTTAACGTATTTTAAACATAATAGAAATCAATGCTTGTTGATAAAAAGAATGTGCAAGTCTAGTAGAGATTTGTTTTCGGCAGAAATGTAAAATTTTTGTCAAAATGAAAGTATGAATTAATAATGAATAAATAAATGTTTCTGATGATTTACAAGTTCATGAATTTTGAACACATTATTTTAGTGATTTGACTGGTTGGTTTAGACTGGTTGGTTGGCTGCACAGAGAGGAGTGACACTGCATAAGTTTTTGGACAAAAACTGTTTCTAGTTTTATTTTAATAAATCTGTTGCTTTATTTAGGTGCTAATAGTAAATCAATGATTAAATTTTGCGAAAGATGAAAAAAAAATTTGCCTAGAAAAATTAACCTCTTTTACCAAGGCAGAAATTTATACCAGAGATATTATTGTTACTGAAGCTAATGACTTGACTAGAATGATTTGACATAAATTAAATAAACAGTGAGCATCATTGTCAGTGTCTTTAATTACATGGATAGTTACAGTAGACTAGTTACTGCCATTGTTACCCCATATAATGCAAACAGTCTACACAATTAAACATGGGCATAATACAAGCATAGAAAACACAATAAGGGTAAAACACCAACCATAATAAACACACCAAAATAACTCCAACCATATCAAATTTGCCAAAATGTTATAAGTTTGCTATAAAAAATTACATTGTTACTGGCATGAAACACAAATCAAATGCGTAACAGTTCACAACTCTTTTGATCAGTGTGTTGGATTATCTAGATCACTTTTAATCTTAATTTAACAAGTGCACCCCTTCCAGACACTCGAAAAAGGAGCGAGAAGTATATAATACAAAGCACAGAGACCAAGTGGGCAGGATTTGTTGCCCAGGTAACCATCAATCACTTTGGTGTGCTAATCTGTGCTTTCATAATGACCTGCCATTATTTTAGGATTTTTTTAGCTCAGTGTGAGTGACCGTGTAAATGCTTATGTTTCTTATGTTACATCATCTGAAAAGGAACATGTTTATTTTTAAAATGTAGAGAGTAAAAGTATGGGTTTTTCATCAAAAAAAGTAGTGGGTATACCTCTCTGTATTATACATCAATAATGTAAACAAAGTAACAGTAAGTTAATGCATTACTTTAAATGCAAAATAAATTCTCATACAGGGGCTAATGCTTATTTCATGCATGAAAAAAAATATATAGTGGAACCTTGGATTATGAGCATAATTCTTCCCAGCCTCGTAAACCAAAGAATTTTCCCATTAGAAATTATAGAAAAAAAAAATTATTCGTTCTACAGCCCAAAAAAATAAATACATAAAAATTATTAATACAAAACATAAAGTAAAAGTAAAAAAAATATCCTGCCCTTTACCTTTAAAATAAAAATAAATCCCGACAGGTAAGTGTTTCCGTTTATGCGTGCATACGCTGTATGTGTGTGTGTTTTTGTGTGTGTGTATGTCTATGAAGCTAAAGTAAGAGAAGAGGAGGAATCTCCCTTTTCTCGTCTTACAGAGTAACCCTTCTTCTTCTCTTTTTTAAGTTTTTCACACACAAACACACATTAACAGAAAGACTGTTTTATCTGGAAAATTAACAAGGAACATTGCTAATGAACACTCGTGTGAGCGCATACTAATGGAATCACTGCTGTAAAGTGCAAATTAACCCGCACTTTACCTTTGAAAAGAATCGCGACAGGGCAGTGTTTCCATTAGAGTGTGTGTGTGTGTGTGTGTGTGTGTGTGTGTGTGTGTGTGTGTGAGAAGGTGAGAGTAGGGTGTGTGTGTGTGTGTGTGTGTGTGTGTGTATGTGAGAGAGTGTGTGAGAAGGTGAGAGTAGGGTAGGTGTGTGTGTGAGTGTGTGAGAAGGTGAGAGTAGGGTAGGTGTGTGTGTGTGTGTGTGTGTGTGAAGAAGCACGGTGTCCAATGACACACATGCAGACAAAGTGCAGGCTGATGCAGAGAAGGAGAGAGAAAATGGATCTTTAACCTCTCTAACAAGACTTCTTTTGCTTTACATGCGCGCACACGTGTGTTATAATAAACAGTACACGAACACCGTACACACATGCAAACAGACACAAAATGAAATATGTTTTACGCACACACACGCGGTCACAGTGTTATAGTAAACATGTCACGCGTGCACGGATGTTGATTATACCAGTGAGAGACGAGCACTAAGACCCAGCAGGGGAGACGATTACCCACAATTTCGCAGTGCAAGAGAGAGAGAAAAATAATTGGCTCAGTTGTGATCACATGACGCTCAGCGTCAAAACAAGAAGCGCATGCTTGATACATGAAACTAAGACTTGTTCCTATGTTCCTATGTTTTTCAAGTAAATTTTTTTTTTAAAATCTTTGCTCGTCTTGCGGAACACTTGCAAACTGCGTTAACCGCAATCCGAGGTTTCCTTGTAACTTCATATAAATGAACATATTTTCAAAATAGAGCATGATCATCAAATGTTAATAACTTGCTGAACTTTTGCCTTTCTTATAAATTTTTTTACAAGTTTAACAACTGCACGATTACAACAGTTAGCTTACTGGCGAACATCCAGCCTTCTCTGATAACTTATTCTCACAATAACATTTTCCATGGGGACTCTTGTCTAACTTCCTCCTCCACTCATCAGGCATACTCTTATTTTATAAGATCTTGTTAAATAATCTAGTAAGCAACTCCACTGTTACCTTTCTTAAACAATTCCATGCCTCTCATAAAATGTCATCAACCTCCTTTCGACTTTATCGCAATTCTTTTTTGCAAGCCTCTTTCTCTTGATGTTTTCCTGTACGTCCTCATTCCATCACCAAGTTTCCTTATCTTCCTTTCTCTGTTCTGATTTCATGACAAATATTAAATCTACAATAATCTGTCTTTCTACAAACCGGATTCCAAAAAAGTTGGGACACTAAACAAATTGTGAATAAAAACTGAATGCAATGATGTGGA
>JAQMYJ010000017.1:18166109-18178011 GCA_030014305.1 Clarias laeviceps | reverse complement strand
TATAGGTGAGAACAGCTGATTCACACCTGGGGAGGGTGAATAATTTGCATTTGAATGTTGTCTGGCATTGTAAAGCAGACACAGTGACACTAAAAGAACAACCACCCAGGATTAATAGGAATATGAGGCCCTGATTATACTGCACAAATATTATTTAGCACAACAAAATTCCTCCGGGCTCTGGAAAACTTTGTGTGTGCGGTTGACTATAGGAAATTAAAGAGGAGGATTTTTTTTTTCACGGGCAGATGAGCTGTGAGCATAATACACATGTCCAAGCTATGAACATCAATCATAATGCAAATGCAGCATTTAAAATTTTCCACTCAGAGCTAAACCACCACATGGTTTTACACCTTCAGCAGCTTTTTTGGTGTGAACCACTGGAGAATTATTTTGTGCCATTTCCCACACTTTAGCTGTTGTTCTTCTTATGAATGTTTTACTCTTTGCTTTTGCAAATTACCTAATGCCATGTGTTATTTCATATTTTTGAAATCGCTAATATTGTTCTAAATTTGGATGTAGAAAATAAATCACAAATGAAAAAAGAAACAAAAAAAGGCTTAATTATCCTTACTTGAAGGAGAGCATTAAAGTATGAAAATACTTTAATAAACTGTGTTTATCTACAAGTCTATCAGGTATGTGTGTTTATCTACACGTCCATGCTATGACCAGTGCACGTTTTGCAGCGTTTGCAGCGGTTAAATTTTCTCACTTAGCACTAAAATGTAACACCATGTGGTGTTACATTTTCAGCAGTTTATTTTGTGTGAACATGTAAAGAACTTTTCTTCTGTCATTTTCATTTTCCAAATTTCAGCTGTTCATTGTGTGCATGTTTTACTTAGAATATCAATTCTTTCAACTAGTCCCCTCTTAAAAGTACTTAAAGTTCAACATGATAAACAAAGGCCAGTTGAAATCCACATTCAGTTTTTTTCCCCTATTTTCAAATGCATTTTATTTATTTATTTATTTTTGAATCTGAAGGATGGCAAGCAGTTAGTTTACTGTATTTGTTGCAGTCCAGAAGAAGGAAGAAATCCAGATGTCTTGCTTTAGATGTTTTATGTGAACTTCCCATGCGTCTGGTGCTGACTGATGCATCAGCTAAAGCTCTGTGCATACAAAGAAGCAAAAGATTCACATAAATTCCATTCTGATCGTCCTTATTCCTTATGATAGTCATGACTGTGTATTGCATACATATGTATCCATTCTAGGACCGAACGCAAACGTAGCCGGGTATTTTTTAAAACGGAGATTTTTTTGTCTGAAAGTGTGGAAAATTAAAATCACCCAGAAGAAAAGTTCTCTACAGGTTCACGGAAAATAAACTGGTGAAAGTCTAACACTACATGGTGTATTAATGCTGAGTGAGAAAATTTAATTGCTGCAAAAGTGTTTGCATTGACGATGACACCATAAATATGCGATTTACCATGTGACATCATTAAGCGGCATCTTGAGACTTTTCCAGCAGGCTTGAGCTACTCTTAACCAGACTTTGTGCATATTAAGTTAAAGGGCAAAGAAGGTGTACAGCCCACGTTTACATTCCTGTCTCTTCTCAAGTCAAACACCTGGCACCAATTCGGTTTGGACAAATGTAACATGCAAATAACACAGCAGTTCAGTTCCATTTTCCAGTTTGCACTGTGAATAATATGAGGCCAGTCGTCTACATAAAAGCAAGATAAAAGATGGGTCTTGAGATAAGTGATTCAGATTAGATGTTTAAATAACAGACATTATAAATGTATTTGTGTGGTTTAAGATTCAAGTATGTGATGGAATTCTTCACGTTGGAAAAACTGAAAAATATGTTTTTCTTACTTTTGGTTAAAAGTGAATTATGTAGGTTTGGTTTTGTTGTATTTAAGTTTATCAGCATTTCTGACAAAATGATACAGTGACTAAAAAGAAAAATGAAAAGAAACAAATAAACAAACAAAACAACAACAAAAACAATATTGTGTCTGCTTGTTATTCACTTCAATAGATTTGCACACCGTTGCAGTATTATCGCCTTTTATAGCAATAGTTAGTGTTTTGGTCCAATAAAGATATCTTAATATAAACAGTAAGGGTTAAAGAAATAAAGATTAATGTTTGGATCTTATATCTTATCAACAGTAAGCTCCAGTAAGTTTTGCATGCAATTACTGATGTATGGAACATATAGTACAATAGACTCATGTTTGCTGTCATCAGTTTATTATGAAAGTTGGCTTACTGCACATTACTGATCTTCTTTGTGATTTTTTCTGAGGATTCTTGAAGATACTAAGTGCAAAAATGTTAACTGCACAGATGCTGAAAAAGCAACTGGCTAGCATAGACTAGTGATGCAGGAAGAGCTTCTCTAAAAAAAAAAAATAAGTTTATAACTTTTGGAGACATGATTTTATATGTGACCTGAAAATAGCAATTTTTCAGTGTTATACTGTTATAAAATGCAAATTATTCATATTTCATTATGAGTATTGATACTAAAATTAGTGTAAGCGTCTATAAGCATATGATCTTTAAAAATTGCTGCTTAAGGATTTTATTTAAAAAAAAAAAAGGTTATGGACACTGCTGTACATAAAAGAGATTGTAGTCAGCAAATGTTTTCCTTTTTATCTGCTAAAAATATAAAATGTGTATGTATATTTACGTTAAGCATTAAGTATTATGAAAAATTGTCTTATATGATCCTATTATATGACTTTTTCACCTGGGTGAGACACTTTTAAACAACAACACCATGTTTTGGCCGATATGTATATATTTTATTTCTTTATACATTATACAACAATGCTGAAGGCATCCATGATATGCAATGATCTCCTTTGAAAAGTTGATATTGAGATGTGTTTGCTACTTACAGTATGCTCATAACGGCTCTAATCTGTGGTGCTGTTTGTTAATTGATGATTGCTGAGGCTCTGCAGCAGAGGTAAGTTTTGGTCTTGCTTTCCTGGGAAAGGTCTTCATGAGAACCAGTTTCATCATGGTGCTTGATGGGTTTTGCAAATGCACTTGTAACAACACAGTTCTTGCAAGAACCATTCCAGAACAGCTGACCTTTATGTCTTAGAATAACAACTAACTGTTTTTTAATGAATTAATTCCATACATTATTTCATAGTTAAAAAAAATCCATTATTGTTCTAGAATGTAGAAACTAAATCCAAACTTCTGTCTGGTATAGTGTGTATGTATTTCCTATATATGCATTTCCTATATATGAAGTCGTACTATTCAAGATCTTTTAAGACAAAATTAGTTGAAGAAATTCGGATTCTAAGTAAAATATACACAAGAACAACAACAGCTAAAGTATTGAAAAGACGGAAGAAAAGTTCTAGTGGTTGACAGAAATGAAGCTGCTGACGCTTCACACTGTGGTCATAGCATTGACATGTGTATATAAACACATGCACACTAGTCTTGATTAGCCTTTCAGTTAGTCTCTGACTGATCGTAAACAAGCGTCTTTTTATCTTCTTGACTGGGAGCATTCCAACCTCTACTGCTGGTAAGGTTATTTATCTTTTACTACTTGACACAGACATTTAATTGGACAAAATGCTGATTAATTAAAAAGAAAAAAAGTTATAAGGGATTAATGAATGTGTCCTTTGTTATCCAAACCCTACCTTAAACCTATGTTTCTGTATGAAAAAAAAAAAAAAAAACTACTGTTAAAATAAATGACCAACAAGCCAATTCTCTCAGAGGAAAGGGCACAAAGAAAGACAATTACTTTTGCTCTCACTCAAAATCATGAACGCTCATCGTACAATCATCTTAGTGTGTATAATTTGTTTGTTCCTCTCTCCACAGACGTCCTCATGGAGATCCATGTGTTCAGCCTGGTTTTGCTGTTGGTGTTGAGCGCCGCACTGCCTGCTGAAGCCCAGAACTGGAGGGCATTTAAAAATAAGCATATTTACCTGAACATGCCTGAGAATAAATGTACCAGCACGATCGAAGACAGAGAAATCAATACAGGTAGTGCCTGCAAAACTATGAACAGCTTCATATGGGCCACAGAAGATCAGGTCAAGGCTGTGTGTGGGAAAGCTGGCCATCCTGTTGGTGGGAATCTTCACGAAAGCAACCTGCCTTTTAGTGTGGTCACCTGCACAAAGATCAAACGTAACCCGTGTACATATGACGGGCGTCAGAGCGCTGTATGCATCACTGTAGCATGTGAGGGGGGTTTGCCTGTGCATTACGAGAAAGAAAGAGCTCCTGTGGCTGGGAAGTGTTAAAAAGGATAAAAAGGGTAAAAGTATAGTTCTTATAATTCTTAAAACCAATGTAATCTCTCTTTCTCTCGCTCAAAAAAAAAAAAAAACACTTATACATATACAATATACTGATTAATGAATCTCTGGGGTGAGTGAGTGGAATGTCTTTATAAGCTTTTATTTCTTTGTTGTTTATTAACCCACTGGTTACTCCTTTTTTTTTTTTAGTTTTTTAAATTAAGATTTTTTTTTCCGGAGTTCCTGAAATCAAAGACGTTTCACCTGTTTGACTGAAATTAGTATAATAAGTTAACAACAAAATGAACATTTGTATTCTATAATAAACACATACTGTATGTATTTGAGTGTTTTCTATGGATATGAAAAACATATGGTACAATACATATACAGCAAGTACCTCTCTGACTTTTGGAATGCAGGTTTTATATAATCCTACAAAAAAAAAAAAAAAATCTTTACGATGAATAATTTTTATAGACTAACAAATACCTGTCATCTTCATAAAAGCTTTCAAGAATTGCAAACATTTTTCTGTGCTTTTTGAATTCTAGATTCATATAAAATAAACAATTTATATGCTTTTTAATTTGTATGTTTTTTCTTTCTTTAATTAGATAAACTATATATATATATAAAATTTTTTTCCCCTTGCTTTATAAATTTTTCAATAAAAAAGCATTTCTTCTCTAATATCCTACATTGCCTGATGTCTTTGTTCTTTTGGTCATTAATCAAAACACTTGTCATTGTTTCCTCTGAGTGTTGTTTGTGTTCAGCAGGATTTTTACGTTGACATTTGTCCTGGACTTCAGTTCCCAGTATTCATTGCAACTCACCAGTCACATGATGTCAGCTGTATTTCCCTGCAACTTCTCTCATCTAATTAGTCTATTTAACATCAGTATTTTAGTTTGCTCTTGTCTTACACTTTAATGTTACTGTTTGGTTTTCTGTGATGTTATCCTTTTTAGTTCACTGTTGTCTGTGTTGGTGTTCTGGCCCACTTTGGTTTATTATTAGTGTAACTACTAAGTTGGAGCTCTAAAAAGTACTCAAGAAAGAAACTGTAATAATGCGGCTCCCATGGAGTTCTGAACAGACAGAGGTGCGAGCAGGTAGACACGCGGTTGCCAGACAATGCCGCCGCAGGGCAATCAGTGTGACCATGCCACACCTGTTGGCATGTTAATTTAAGCGTCCTGATACCTCTGCACTTCATGCGATCGTTTAGGTAGCACTGGTATCAGGGCCAAAGAAAAGCGAAAAAGTAAGAAAGAAAAGAATGGAAACGAGAGGAGAGATAGATAAAGCACGCAGAAAGTTGAGAGACAGAGGCAAATACCAAGCCTCTGTTTCCAGTGAAGGAGAGAGAGAGAGAAAGAGAGAGCGACACCTATTAGTTAAGCGTGAGCTCTCGGTTTGAGTTAATAGGTTTAAACACAAAACTCTCTCTCTTGTATAAATCCTTGTTAAGGGCGAATGGCCTGAGAGGATCTTAAGTTTTATTTTTAGTTACCAGTGCCCTGTCCGTTCTCACGCAAATGGCGGAGCTCTGTTCATTTTGGGTTTTCAGTTTCCCTTTCAGTTTCTGATTAATAACCCCACACTATCCCCAAACAGGAGGGTCTTCTCGTGTGTTATAAGCACTCTCCCAAACTCCTATTTCATTGACCCCCTGTTAAAATATCATGAAGTTGTAAACCATCTGATACATTTATTTTCATTCTGGAATTTATTTTTATTTTTGCAGAAAACAGCTCTCTGCTAGACTTACACAGTAATTTTTCATGTCTTACAAACATTGTAACATCTCCTGGTGTGGCTCACCATACAGTACCGCACCACGTAACAGAAAACTGTATATCGATTCTCCCGATTTAGTGTAAAACAGTATTTTGAAGCATTTTAAACACAACTGAAGTTGGTGCTGTTAGTAAAATGAATATGTATGTCTAGCAGAGAGGTGTTTTCTGCAAAATTCTACAATGTTTTTTTTTTCCAGAATGAAAGTAAAATTTACTGTATAATGAATAAATAAATGTTTCAGATGATTTACAAGGTCATGCTATTTAAACAGGTAATGTTAATGCTTTGAATGGTTTCTTTAGATATGGCTGCACAGGGAGGCGTGAACACTGCTTGAAGGGAGCTGTTGCTTTGCAGGTGCTAAAAATAAATCATTGACTAGATTTGTTAAAAATGTAAGGGTTCACCATCTAATGGTCAGCGCTTTTGTGGTTGGCAATACTGTACTGTGTGTCTTGAAAAAGAAAACAGAAAGGTGCTTTTTTTTTCACAAAGGCAGATAAAAAAATTACAACTGAGTTATTATTACTGTAAGTTACTGAAGCTAATGTAAAGGCCTAGACATAGCACCATGACTTGTTGATAACACCAATGATTTAACATGAATTAAAAAAATGGTGAGCAGCATTGTCAGTGTTAATTAATTACTTTTGTAGTTAAACTAGCTGCCCTGTATAATGCAAGTAGTCTGCACAATTAAACATGTGCATACTGTAAGCATAGAGAACCCAACAAGGGCAAAACGCCAACCATATTAAAGGCGCCAAAATAATGCCAACCATAGAAAATTTGACAAAATATCATAAACTTGTTATTAAAAAAAGACATTATTATTGGCATGAAACACAAACCAAACATGAAAGAGAACTCTTTTGCTCAGTATTTCACCTAGTCATCCAGATTACTTTTAATCTTAGCTTAATAAATGCAAACAAACAAGATACTTGAAAAAGGAGCCAGAAGAATATGCAGAGAAAGTGGGCTGGATCTGTTGCCCAGGTATCTGTCAATCACTTTGGTCCGCTAACCAATCTGCACTTTCATAATGACCTGCCAGTATTTTCTGTAAATACTGTTGTTTCGTTCTTGTCCTTCTTATGTGGGGTGTAGCTCAGTGTGAGTGACAGTGTAAACGCACATGTTTAGATTTGAAATCAATGCACTTTTGTGATCATCATCTGAAAAGTAATGATTCTCGATTTCAAATGGAGGGAGTAAAAGTACAGGTTTTTCGTCAAAAAGTGTAGTGCGTAGAAGTAAAAAGCATCACATACAGAAAACAAGTCCAGATACAAAAAAAGTACTGTAGTGATGTATTTGTTCACCTTTGTAATCATGATTACTTTCATATAACATCACACCTAAGTATTGTATTGCTTATGTAATTAATGTAAACAAAGTAACAGAATAAGTTAATGCATTTCTTTACGTGCAAAATAAATACACATGCACAAGATAATGCTTATTTTTTTCCATAAACCAAATGAAAATTCTTATAAATAAAGGCTACAGCATTCACATTGGTCATGGGTTTAATTTTACTTTTTAATAGTTGGAACATCTGATCAATTAAGGAGGTTAATCAGCTTACTGTAAAACATCCAGTCCTCTCTCTAGTGTACAAACAACTCTCTCTAATGCTTCATCTCAAAATACTAACGCACAAAAATTAACAGGGATTATTAATTTCTCCATCCTCCATTCCCTAGGACACTGAGTGCAAGTAAAGCCTCGCTCTGTAAACGCCTCCAACTCGATGCGATATTTGAGGTTAAAGCATCTTGGGTTTGTCATGTTAATTTCAGAGGCGGTCATGATGCGTACACATAGTTAAATGCAAGTATATTTCTGCCCTGTGGTGCACCACCGCTATTTGGACATTTGACAGACATTCGGAGGCAGTATTTTAGGGACCCGTCAACAAATTATGTAAATTTCATTCCTATTTACCATGACATGCACCTGTTTTTTTTCCCCCCGATTTTCTCCCCATTTCTATAGCCTATAGTCATGTCCAATTCCAACCTATCACCAAGAGGCTCCCACATTAAGCTACTACACCTCAGTCGGGAGGGCCGAAGACTATCACGCATTTCTTCCGAACCATGTGACATCACTTACCGCTTTTTTTAAAAACTGATTGGCTGTAGAGCCGTGATTAAATAACTCTTGTACTAAATACCTCTCACCCCACCCCTGAGAGAGAGCTCGGCCAATCAGCTCTCTCTAGACCTTTTATTATTATTATTATTTTTATTTAAAATAAGATAAAAACTATTTCTTTAATACCTTGAAGGTCAGGTAACCCTATGACCTCAAATTAGTATAAAAAAATCTACGTAGTCACTCCCAAGGTACACCTCTTGATATCCTAAAATATGTCTTCATTGATTGCTCAGTGGTGGATTTCTTGCCTGCCATGTGGAAGGCCCAGGTTCAATTCCCACCCAAAGCCCAAACCCCAGCCAGTGGATGCAGTGCCGATCCCAGGCCTGGATACAAAGAAAGAGTTGCATCAGGAAGGGCATCCAGCGTAAAACCCTCCAGGTCATATGACCCTGTGACCGCAAACTAAAACCTCAATAATCTGCTTGGTGAGCCTAAGTCAGTTATTAAAAAAATAATAATAAAAATCAGCAAAGACTGAGTTTGGAATGGCTTAAGGCAACCGGGGTGAAATCATCGGGCCAGAAACTGTCACAAGCTGGGCCTGAGCTGTTGCTGCCTGCTGGGATTGTTGAAATTGCTGTTGTTGTTGAAAAGCCTGAAGAGCCTGCTGGGCCTGCTGGATCTTCAGTTGCTGCTGATACTGTTGCTGCAGGCTTACTGTACATTAGGTTACCATATGGGCTGGTGCTGCCCAGGGGGCATCTGACACGAGGCAAGGTATTAAAGATAAATAGGGAAGAAAAAGGGTTAAAGGATAAGCCCAGGATCATTAACGGTGATAGCTCAACAGCCGTGCTTAATTCCGCGGTCCCACTCCTTCGCAGACCTGCAAAAGGGGAGGCTGCCCCTAGTGAGCTTCGGAGTGAGCGATATTCAATGTTGTGTGCATTGCAATATTTTAACAAAACTGTGCTGTTACTCTGATAATTGAACATTGACATTCTGCTCCAACTGGTGGAATGTGCAAGTAATGAAAATTGGCCACCAGGGTGGTCAAATTTAGCCATTAAACATCCAACAGTAAATTGGCCAGTGTTTCAGTTTCATTGTCCAACCCCTGTATATAAAAATGAGCAAAGACATATGTTGGGATACCAAGAACTTTACCTTGTGGGGTGACCAAGGAGATTACTTTGGTACTACTTACTTGCTACAAGTGGTTTGTACAATGGAGGAAGAACCATGTACTTAGCATAAACTAGGAGTTATTATAAAATAATGCAGACAAGGGAGAGAAATGTAATCTGTAAGTGAGTGAGAAATGAGAGTAAGAGATGACCTGGCTGTAGTTGGTGATAAGTAAGCTAGCTATTTAATCTAACTTGCTTGCAGAGCAAAGTGTGCAGAGGCTATAGTGATATTATTATATATAAATAGTGATATAAATTAGCTTTGAAGGCTGGTTTATTTAGTACAGAAAGGAAAAGATGCAGAAGAAAAATTGTCCAGCGGCTGAAAGGAACAAAGGTGCTGAAGGTGTGAAACCACACTGTGGTTTAGCTCTGAGTGAACAAAGCCAAAGCTGCAGCAGATGCATTACGCTTAATGGTCATAGCATGGACACATACAGTATACATAAACACAGGCACACTGGCTTTAAATTGCCTTTCAGTTATTCTCTGACTGATTGTGAACAAGCGTCTTCTTATCTTCTTGACCAGGAGCATTCCATCCTCTACTGCTGGTAATGTTAATTATCTTTTACTACTGTGCTTGATACAATCATTTTAAGGGAAGAAATGTTGAATCATTTTTAAGCAATACAGTATGTTACGAGAAATAAAAAAAAAAGATTATTAAATAGTACATTAAAGTGTCCTTGAAAAAAAATGTGACCCTTTTGGAATTTCATGGTTTTCTGTCAAGAGGATTGACAAATATAATGTGCCTAAAACAATAACACAAAATTCTGATCTTTCATGTCTTTATTGAGAACAACCATAAAAACCTCATTGTGTTCGTGAAAAAAGTATGTGAATCCTTGAGTTAATAACCTTCCAAAAGAATCACATTTGTTTTTCTTGCCACTGTATTAGAGCAAGTACTTGGTGTTTAAACATGAATAAAGCAATTTGAAGTGATGTGTCTACATTCTTAGGCCGGTACTTGTACTTTTAGATTTTAGGCACTCACACTTTTTATGAAATGGTATATGAGGTGTGAGGAGGGACAAAAGTTTTATTTATTAAAGATTTCTACAAATACACTTAAAAAAATCACTTATTTTCTTATTACAGCTTTGTGATCAGATCATAATTTAATCCCCTTGTTCACATTTTACTGGTGGACGTCCTGTTTCTCTTTTTAACATTTACAGTATATCCATATCCATCTGGCTACGTCTTATCTTCATCTCAGTTGTTGGTAATGATGTATACCAAAGACAATTGAGTTCTTGACTCTGATTGGTCACTCACAGGGTTATATAAATTTGTTCAAAAGCATTTATTCATTGATTATAATTTCAGTGGTAACAATACACATAGGGGCTTGTATGGCTCGATGCAAGAAAGTGTGTAATTTTTTTTGTTATTTGGTAAGATGATCTGTAAGGAGACATTTCTTAAACATAAAAAGTGCTTGTATGACACAAATGGTCTTTAAATCTTATAAACATGACACGTAGGATTAAAATAAGGTGCCTAACAATTAAAATCTTTGAGCAGGAAGGACACAAAAAAAAACAAAAAAACAATTACTCTCACTAAAATTCCTGTAAGCTCATTGTACAATCATCTTGGTGTGTGTAGTTAGTTTGTTTCTCTCTCCACAGACATCATCATGGAGTTCTGTGTGTTCGGCCTGGTTTTGCTGTTGGTGTTGAGCACCGCTCTGCCTGCTGAAGCCCAGACCTGGGGGGAATTTAAAGAGAAGCATATTTACCGGAACATGCTTAAGAATAAATGTGCCAACATAACCAAAGAAAGGAAAATCAATACCGGTAATAAATGCAAACGTGTGAACAGCTTTATAGTGGCCACAGAGAATGATGTCAAGGATGTGTGTAAGAGAGCTGACAATCGTGTGGGTGAAGATCTTTATGAAAGCAGCCAGACTTTCAATGTGATCACCTGCATAAGGAAAAAACGTAACCCGTGTCAATATCAAGGTCGTGAGAGCCGTCTACACATTATATTAGTATGTGAGCATAAGGTCCCTGTGCATTTTGTTGGACAAAGATCTGATTAATTATCATGGCTGCCATTTGGTAAATGTGTATTGGAGCACTTAAAACCAATGCAATCTATCACTCTCTCTCTCTCTCTCTCTCTCTCTCTCTCAAAACCCCCCCCCCCCACAAAATATGAAAAAAAACAAGTCTTACATTCTGTACACAATCGACTGATTTATGACTCCCTGAGGCAGTTGAGTGGAAGGTAGAAAGACGATTCAAATGTGTTTATAGACTTTTATTTCTCTGATGTTTATTCCCCAACTTGTTAGTGCCATTTTTACTTTTTAATTTCATGTACTTTTTAATTTCACCTATTTGACTGAGATTAGCATTATGAATAAAGAAAATGAACATTTGTATTCTACAGGGTGGGCCATTTATATGGATACACCTTAATAAAATAAGAATGGTTGGTGATATTAACTTCCTGTTTGTGGCACATTAGTATATGTGAGGGGGAAATCTTTTCAAGATGGGTGGT
>JAQMYJ010000017.1:18154072-18166009 GCA_030014305.1 Clarias laeviceps | reverse complement strand
CATCTGTACTTTTAACTTTTACTCAGTGAAAGGTTTTTTTTTTTTGATGGAAAAAAAACTCACTTTTACTCCCTATATTTTAAATATAAATATATACGGTTGTGCTGTGTTGTAGATCATGCTAATGTTTTGAGTTGTCATACGTCCTGGCTAACTATAGGTGAAGTAATGTCCCAAGCTGAATATGCCACTGATATAGATTACTGATAAGGATTGCAACACGACAGGAGAAGAAGATTTTCAAGACGCTTCTCAAGGCCCTCGCAAGAGGAAGTTCAGAGTGGACCTCGCCAGCTTTCAACCGCTGTGGAGAGATAAGCATCAGAGACAGTTGGAGACATGGACAGCACCTTGAATGTACTGTGAGGGGTAAGAACTGTGGTTATTCACACCTCTGATGAATATGTTCAACTGCATAAAGAATTTTGGATTTGCATTTTAACAACAATAAAAGTACCCTTGCATTGTGAGGCTGCTGTAGTGCAGTAATTGCTTTCTTGGAGATTGGAAGAGATGACTCTGGGGGCTACGTTCTCAAGGTGAGTGCTGAATTATCCTCACAATGATCTTTATAGAGTTTGCCACATAGGGTGGTTCGCCTTTACCGGTAGATATTCCTGATTGGTATTGTAAGGAAGGAATATTTATCACAGACAAACGATAGCCGTCACCTACACCATATCATGATCGAGCTCCACCCCATGTGGGAAGGACAGAAACAAAACAATTCTACCAGTCAAAGCAGTCCAGGTGTAAAGAAATGACTGGCAGGGAATTATTAAAGTGCAGATTGGTTAGCACACCCAAGTGATTGATAGTTACATAGGCAACGGATCCCGCCCACTTGTTTGGAGTGGACGGAATATTATGGAAAAAAAAGTGTGTTGCAAAACTGGGCTGCTGAATCTGTATATAAAGATGTGGATAAGCAGAATAGATAATGATTTTAACCTCTGCTGATTCCAGAAAGAATACATTACAACGTTGTGATCGTACAGATTCCTCCCCTTTAAGGTAAAACTTTTTTACTTTATGGACTCTTTCTATGCATGCTCAGCATTATATGCATTATTGTATAGGTTATCCAGTATCTTATCCTATACACCTCTAATGCAATTTAGCCAAATTTTTGCTAATATTCTTTGTTTTGAACCTGCTATTGGTATAAATAATAAAAAAGAAAATAAAAACAACAATGAAAAACAAAAACGAAAGTTGTCATGATAGTGTTGATGTTGCAGGTGAGGCATAATCGCAGAGGTTGAGATTTATATGTTTTTAATAAGAATGAACAAACAAAAAACTCTAAATATGAACAAACTATACCTAGAAACTATGTCTAACAAGAATTCCAGCAAAACAAAAGACAGCAATATTCCAGCATATAACCAAAACAATTTAACCAAACAGATGCAGGACCTCGGACTCCAAACATGGTTACTTAAAGCCAACCTAATTGGTCATCTGGGTTCAAGTGAGTGCTCTTATCACCTGACCGAGGTGCATCCTGGGAGATGAAGTCCAAGAGTCCAAAAGCAGGTGGTGAAATTCAAACTTTAAAATGCTACTGTGGTTGTGTAATGCACCAACATGCTAAATTGTTGTGAAGTAAAAGTACAGATATTTGTTGTAGTATTTAGTGGAGTAAAATAAAGATGTCTTTTAATAAATTTACTGAATCAGAGGATAATTTCTTTTTTTTTGGGGGGGGGGGGGATTTGCTTGATATTTAAGTACATTAACAAATAAATTTACTTAGTTACCTTCTACTTTAATTTAATCAAATGTAATCTAATCTTTTAAACACCATTTGGGTCACAGAACAATATTACAGTATCAAGTTGGGGTGAAAGCCAAGCACTGGATGGCATGAGATTAGCTGTATGCAATCAAAAATCAATTAATAGAATTCTGAATCACAGTACTAACATTACAGTACAAATGTAGAATTTAAATTAAATTAAATCTTATTATGATCGAATTTAAGCAAATTAAACATTAACACAGTGAGACTTTAGATTTTATCATGTGTAATTAGAAAAGCAACGCGTGTAGGGATTTTGTCATCTTATACTTTGTGTTCTTTAAATTTGTAAAGGTAGGAAGTAGATTTATTAACTGAAATAAATGAAACCCATTGACCATGAAATTAAAACATTGTCAGGACGTGTTATTGCGTCAGCAGATGTCGATGTCATTCAGCCCTGCTTGTGTTTTTGCGTTATTATAAGAATGAAATGCAGTAGGCTGTTATCATCATAATTTTCTTTAATAAATAATGACCCCCATTGCGCTGTACCACCACTGGCAAAATCTTATGAAATACAAGTGAAACATTAAATGAATTTACAATAACATTACTAAAATTACAGTACAAATTTAGGATTTTGCAGCTGAGCGCTGATTAGACTACGTAGGAAATTAAAGAGGGGGATCACAATGACAAATTAAAATCCCGAGCCAAAACCTAATTTAAATGAAATTAACAAAGATTATGAGTAAACAACAATAGCCCACGTTTAGAAACGTTTAGAAATTCTTTCCCAGATGTGGCTGTGTTGGGCCAGTGTTATGCGTAGACTGCCGGGGGATTGCCTAGAGCATTTTTTTTTATTAGACGCTATCTTTAATAACCAGCGAAGGTTTTAAGCTGTACACACATGCATTCTCGCCTAAAGAACTCTTAAAACTACACTTGTGACACAATAACTAATATTTCGAACAATTTGCAGGCTGCCATTTGGAGAAACCAGAGAATAAAGAATAAAGTTGTTGGGTTAAAATAATACAACCAGATGTTCATTTGTAAATGACTCATCATCTCATTTGACCCAACATGAGCAACACAACTATGTGTTTAAAGTACGCGAAATAACCCACAATTTTGACCCAGCATAAACAACCCAACAGCATATTTAAAAAAACACAGCATTTTTTTTTGAGAGTCTCCATGATGATGGTTTAGAGAGTCTTTTTTGAGTTATTCTAATGTTTTATTTAAAGTTTGATGTTTTTTGAATGTATTTTTTAAAATAAAAAATAGATACAAACAGAGAGGGGCTATATAACTATTATTTATTACTTTATTTATTCTTTGTACAAATATTAATTGTCAACTAGTGAACTTGATCATCCGTCTAAACAACATTTAAACAATGTTTTTCTTTTTTTACTTATTGTACAGTAAATATCAATAGCTCTGATTCAGATTTTTCATGCTTGTTGTATAAAAGTAGTATTTCATCGATACAACATATGACTTTTTTTGTAACTTCATTTTATTTTAAAACTGCAGCGAGTGAAAATGTCACTTTGCGCCACCTGGCAGTCATTTCACGAATGACTTTGAAATGCAACTGATTTATTTTGGCCGTGATGGTGAGCACGGCGGTAATAGGCATTCCCCTTGACTACCTACTGTACTGTACGTATGATGAAGTTTTCTGTAAGGAGATGTTTATTTAGCATAAACATTGCTTTCTGACATATAAACTGTCTTTAAATTTGAGATTAAAGTGATTTTAGATTAAGAGATTCTGAGGAGATCACACAGGAGATATGACATTTACTTATACTTTTGCTCAAATTCCTGAAATATAAACATACAAATTTAGTTTCATTCATTTCATAATGTCTCTCTCCACAGACATCACCATCATCATGGAGATCCGTGTGTTCGGCCTGGTTTTGCTGTTGAGCTCCGCTCTGCCTGCTGAAGCCCAGAACTGGACGGCATTTCGAAACAAGCATATTTACCTGAACATGCCTGAGAATAGTTGTACCAACACGATTCAAGACAGGGAAATCAATCCTCCTGGTGCCTGCAGACCTACCAACAGTTTCATACGGGCCACAGATAATCAGGTCATGGCTGTGTGTGGGAGAGCTGGCCGTCGTCTGGGTGGGAATCTTTATAAAAGCAAACTGCCTTTCAGTGTGGTCACCTGCAGAAACATAGGAATTATCCCGTGTAGATATTATGGTCGTCAGAGCACTCAGACAATTAAAGTAGCATGTCAGGGGGGTTTCCCTGTGCATTATGAACCATAAAGATTTGGTTAATTACATCAAATAAGGCTAAATGAGTGAGTTCTTAAATCCAAAGCAATCTTTAAAAAAAATACTTGTGATTCTCATTAAAGCTACGTATTAAGCATTGCAAAACCAATTTTTCATGTTGTTTGATTTGTTCTCCAGACTTAAATTACTGAAACATGTTGAAGCTTGCCAGGACAATATCTAGGTATCATACAGCATAAATTAATGTGATTTCTATGTTTTAAATGTCAAATTTATTTAATCCCTCTATTGTTTTATTAAAAAAAGCTGATTTTTCATTTTCATAGTTGACATTATGCCCAACTACATATACTTCAGTATGGATTCTGTCCCCCTTTTAAATTTATAACAGCAGCTTCTACTCTTCTTGGAAGGCTGTCCACAAGATGGAGTCTCTCTGTGGGAATTTGTGCCCATTCACTCTGTAAAGCATTTACTGTATGAGGTCAGGCACTGATGTTGGACGAGAAGGCCTGGCTCACAATCTCCATTCCAGTTCATCCCAAAGGTGCTCGATGGGGTTGAGGTCAGGGCTCTGTGTTCGTGCTGGAACACAGCTGTGTTCGGTGAGTTATTCCACATTGAACTCAACAAACCATGTCTTTAGAGTCCTTGCTTTGTGCAATTGAGAACAGTCAAGTTCGAATAGAAAAAGTACCTTCCCCAAACAGTTGAAAGCATAGCATTGTCCAAGATCTCTTGGTATGCCGAAGCATTACTCTTGCCCTTCAATGGGGATAAGGGGCCTGATTGAAATATCAACAGTTGTGTTCAAAATAATAGCAGTGTGTTGAAAAAAGGTGAGTAAAGCTCCATATCCATATAATAACTTTTAATTAAAAATCACACAAATGCATTGCACACCCTGTACATTCTATTCTGAATCACAACATGAAAAGAAATGCACTAAATGGATTATTAGTTTACAAAAAGTGAAAAACAAATATTGGTCTGTTCAAAGAAATAGCAGTGTCATCATTCATCTTTACAAAGTGATGAATTTACTGTTTAAACAAAAACACTTGAAGTTTAATCTTTCTTGTGCATCTTTGAACTAATATTTAGTTGTATAACTATGGTTTCTGAGAACTGCTTCACATCTGTGACAATTGTACTACAAGCCACAATTCCTCCGCATTTCCTGGTTTTGCCTCAGAAACAGCATTTTTATTGTCAGGCCACAAGTTTTCTATTGGATTAATGTCTGGGGATTTGGACTGCCACTCCATAACGTCAATCTTGTTGGTCTGGAACCAAGATGCTGCTCGCTTACTGGTGTGTCTGGGGTTGTTGTCTTGTTGAAACACCCATTTCAAGCATGCCTCCATGCTTCACTGTCTTCACAGTATACTGTGGCTTGAATTCAGTGTTTGGGGGCCTGACAAACTGTCTGCAGCCCCTAGACCCAAAAAGAACAATCTTGCTTTCATCAGTCCACAAAATACTGCACCATTTCTCTTTAGGCCAGTCAATGTGTTCTTTGACAAACTGTAACCTCTTCAGCATGTCTTTTGTTCAACAATGGGACTTTGCGGGGGCTTCTTGCTGATAGCTTGGCTTCACATAGCCGTCTTCTAATAATAACAGCACTCACAGGTTTGTTAACTTTGACCTGCTGGAACTGATCGTTGGCTGAGTCTTTGCCAATTTTGTTATTCTTCGATCCATTTGAATGGTAGTTTTCTGTTTACTTCCACATCTTTCTGGTTTTGATCTGCATTTTCTGCCATCTCTAATCAACTTTTGAATCAAAAGTACACTGTTGTTCTGAGCAATGTCTGAAATGACCCGTTTTACTCTGATTTTCAGAGGGAAATGCACAGGACAACCTTTTCTGCATTTATCCTTAAATAAGGGGAACTTGTTTGACACCTGTTTTTCACAGAATAATTTACCTCTCCAATTGAACTCCACACTGCTATTATTGTGAACACGCCCCATTTCAATTAAAGATTAAATTACACAGAATCAGGTGCATCCAATCATGACTGTTGGGTCTGTTGGTTTTCTATCACTCCACTACACCTACAAGTAAAATATTTACCATGAAGAAATATAATTTATCCCAAAAACAATTATTGATCTGGTTACTGATGTTGGCCTGCTATTATTTTGAACACAACTGTATATAATTTTCCCATGGTGTCTTTTGTTCTTTGGTCATGATGTAAAGGAGCTTCAATAAATGTTCACATCAAACATCAGCATTTTGGTAGAAATATGATGCCTCTTGCATAACCAAGCAGTTAGTGTCAGGTTAACTGATCTGACCCAAGTTGTTTAGCAATCACAATGTTTCTTTAGTCATTGCTCAGATTTGTATGCCTCCCATTTTTGGTTCTTCCCACGCATCAATTTTGAAAAAACTGTCTTATTACTTGCTATCTAATAAAGCACATCTCTCCAGTGCTATAATCTGGGGTTGCTTCAGTTGCTCAGGTCTAGACTCAGCAATAAAATGAGTCAGCTGACCTGAATGTATTGAATGACCAGGATTTCACATCTAAGACATTTTTCTCCCCTGATGCCATGGCATCATTAATACAAGATCTCAGCCAAAAATTCATGCCATGGAGGGACATACAGTACATGGCATAAGGCTATCAAAACAATGATAAAACACAATGTAATCAAACCTAATGGTGGTTCTATTAAATATTAGAGTGTTTTTGTTCAACCTGTGTACCACCACATTTTATAGGAAAAAAACACTAATTCATCTTTAAAAAAAAATAATTAATGGAAATAGATAAAGATGCCCTTTGTAATTTAAACACTATACGAGGTCAAGGAAAAGTTCAGGATTTGTGCATTACCATGTGGTCGGACAAGAATTTATTCTAGACTGAACAAGTTTCAGGGTGTGTTTTAGACTTTTTAGAAAATAAAAAGCTGCACAAGCTCAGGAGCTCAATTTAGAAGCATATATTTGTGTCATAACCCTAAAAGTCCCTGTTTTTTGGACATTTAGTCAATCTGATGGTGATAGAACAACCTGACTATATTAAGCTTTGGAAGAACACTCGAATATAGATATTATTGCCACTAGATTATTATTGCACAGCTTATTTTTCATCTTACATTAGGTGTGACATCAGGCATCATCATCATCATGGAGATGTGTTGGTTTGGTCTGCTTTTTCTGTTGGTGTTGTGTGCCACGCTGCCAGCTGAAGCCCAGTCCCCTAACATGATGGCTCGTTACCAAAGATTCGTGAATCGGCACATTTTCCAAGGCATGACCAAGGCAAACTGTACCAGAGAAATGTACAAGAGAGGAATCACTGATGGGAACACCACCAAGTGCAAAAAGGTGAACAGCTTCATACTGTCTACAACAGACCAGGTCCGGGCCGTGTGTGGGCAAGACACTGGAGTTTACACAAGCATGCAGCTCTTTCCTGTGATCACTTGCAAACTACATGATCAGATGGTCAAATATTAACCAACCAATTAAATCTGTACCTGTTTGATCAGATTTTTATAATCATCTTGCAGATTTTTTTCTATTTCTTTTAATTACACATAGATATGTTCATATTCATATAGTATATTGTAGTTCAACCAGTACTTTAACCGAGGCCGGCTCTACGGGGGGCAAGAGGGGGCAGCGCCCCCTCAAATAAATGTCTTGCCCCCTCAAATCAAAATTTTTAAATGTTGAGAAAGCACATGTGAATATATTACAAGTTGATAAAATAATCTGCGGTAGCGGAAAAATCTGACGAAAAAGGGACACTACACAATACGGTATTAGATTTCCCTCATGTCTCTGTCCCTCCGCTGTGTGTATTCATTTACAGGCTGCAGCGCACGCGCGCACACACATTCCTCCCCTGAGCCCTTGGTAAACATCCAATCACCGTCCGTATGCAAATGAGTCAAGACGTAGCAAGAGTGGATTGGAGAGAAGAGAGAGAGCTGTTCATTTACTATAAAAGAAAAAAAAATATATAAAAAAAAATATATGAATTGTTCTATAGCCCATCTGCTTTAATTTAGTTTTTTTTTTTTTTTATTATTCATAAGACAGCCTTTCAGTTTTGTAAATATTCTAGTTATAGTATTTTAAGTCTTACTTTAGGTTAAACGTTTTTTGAGAATTAGACCATCCAGCTAAGATAAATATTATGTCGTTGATTGATAAAATCTGGATTAAGGATATTTTATTTTATTTTTTAGTTTCCCCCCTGAGGGATTGCCACCTTATTGTGGTCAGGGGGTTTGCGTGCCTCAGTGACTAAGATCTATACCAGCAGGAGCTTAGTCTTCAAGTGGGACAGGTCTGAAGGTAAAGACCTGAAAGTGCAATCCACTTCTCCAGGCTTTGGACGCAGCTAACACCACAATTCAGCAAGGACAACACTGTTACTATAAGCACAGGGGAAAAACAGTGCTTGAACATGATGTGTCCACATGATGCCCCCTTCATATTTCTGACTGGTAGTAGTTGAGAGTGCTCAAAAAAATTATAAGATTCCTAAAAAAAAAGATTTTTTTTTTATTCTATGGAGCTTTCCTGTCTTACCTTAGCAACTTAACCATACAAATTTAATTTCAAAATTACAAAATTATTTCACTCTCAGCTATGTGCTGATATTTCTTAGCTTCATTCTCATGTCTTGAAGCAAACTTCAGTCCACTTGATGGTTCATTTGAAACTGAGCATTTTTGCTACTCATGTTGTTCACCTGCTGAAGCCATGGACAAACACCATTGCATGTCAAGCATATTAGTGGCAATATTGCAAAAGAAACTTGCGCTCGCTTGCACACTGCAAAAAAATGTTCAGACTGACTATATTGGTCATATGAGGACTCAATGCAATACAGTAGGAAGGGTCAGATTCCTGTTTTTGGCTGGCAGGAGCGGAACCTTTTTTTTTGTGGTGAGAAATTGCACCCGTGTCTCCTAACACTGAATAAAATCCTCTGAAAAGAGCATGTGTGCTGAAAAACCTGGCTGTTGATACTGTGTATCTATAGCTGAGCCAGTTTTTGCATGCACAAGTAGAGCAGGTACAGAGTTATCAGACACTTGGCTGATTCCACCAAGAAAACAACCTTACATCTTTGTAATTGTACTGATTCTGCCTCTTCAAGGTAATTCATTCTGTCTTGTCTGTGTTAGCTTTCTGGTTCTGTTTATTAGTAGTGATATTGTAAAAACCCTGAAAGGGGGTATTTGTATGAATAAAATATATAATAAAAACTTCTCATGTGTGTAATGACTGTGGCAAAAAGCAATTTGCCCCGTAACATGCATCAGCAACTCAAAACCACCCTCTACTGGAATGCTATTATAACTACATTTACTCTTGGTATAACCTGTATTGTGCTTACATCTAAATAGGATACAACACACACGCACACACACACACACACATACACTACTGTGCCTCAGCTGCTGTAACTGGCAGTAAACATGATTAACACAAGCAATGATACTGTCACAGGAATGTCCAGTTTTTATATCTTAGCTTTTAGGTAATTAGACATTACTCTGCTACAGCAGACTACAATGAGGGCTACAACGCCAGGCTGGGCATGCCAGCATTCAGCTCAAATCAATTCAAGTCAATTTTATTTGTATATGGCTTTTAACACTTGTCATTGTCGCAAAGCAGCTTTACACAATCAAAGGAAATAATGGAAGTTTGTATGAAATGTGAATGTGAGCAACTGCGGAATCGAGCGACTAACCCTAGGTCACACATCTCCGTGGTAAAGTGGAACTGTCCCCAGTCAACACACACACATCCCAGGCAGACCACACAGAGCATCCATGTGATGAGATCGCCAACCAGAAATGGGGCACCAGGACAAGTCAGACAGCTCCAGAGGGCAGGGGGGGTCTGGATAACTGGCACCTCAGGAGCGACATGTGTAGCTCAACAGAGACGGGGAGAGTGAGAGAGAGAGAGAGAGAGAAAAAATGTACTGTATATTTAGTGGAGAGTTCAAGCTGTAACGCTCAGATAAATTAGTCTTAAATGAGGCTACACTAAAAGAGATCTTTATCTTCGTGTCCATGTGCTTTAAAAACCAGTGAGCAAGTATGACACAAACAAGACCAATTCAAATCAACCAAAAGTGTATTATACAAAAAATGAATCAAAAAGGTGGACCAACCAAGAAAAACAACAAATAAAACAATATTTACAAAACATATACAATGAAAAACTGCGTGTGTGTGAATGTGTAAAATGTCCAAAGTCCAGGTTATTGTATGAGTGTGTGAGAGAGTTGACTCGGTCTCACCGGAAATGATGGAATAATACCGGGAGGCCGAAGTCGGAGTGAGAGAACCGTAGCGAAGCAGTCCAGTCGGTGTATGTCCGGAAGACCTGGAAATCCCGCAAGTTAAAGTCTCCGTTCGTCTCTTTAAAAACTCCGATAATCCAAACATGTAAACAGCGTGCTGTAACTCCTAACTCCCTCCTCGAGTCCTTTCCCGGGTCGGCTTTCATATCCGGGTCATGTGACCAGATGCGTCACCGCCTTCCCGAATACGCTGTACTGACAAGCAGCCTGCATCCTTTGATCGAAGTAGGTGTGGCGGATCGTAAAACACTAGGAGTTCACTCAGATACTGCAGCGTGAGACCATTTAATGCTTTATACATCAATAGTAGTATTTTAAAATCGATGCGAAATTTCACAGGGTGCTAATGCAATGTGGATAAGATAGGTGTGATATGCTTGTGTTTTCTGGTTCTAGTGAGAAGTCTCACTGCTGCATTCTGGACTAACTGAAGCTTGAAGGCGTTACAATAGTTCAACCTAGAGGTGTTAAAAGCATGAACTAGTTTTTCTGCATTGTTTTGTAACAATATCTTGTCTATTATCTTGACAATATTTCTGAGGTGAAAAAATGCTATCCTGGTAATATTATCTACATGTGCTTTAAATGAAAGACACTAAATAAATCTATAATCAAACCGAGGTCTTTCACTGTTGCACTTGATAGAACAGAAAGGTTACAGTTACAGTTTGATTAAAAAGCTTGCTTCTAGCTGCATGTGGTCCTATGACTAGAACTTCTGTCTTATCAGGATTAACACTAGAAGCGCCGCGCCAGTGTCACCTACTTTTAACGCGATTCACCGGTCATTCGACCGCCTATTGTTTTGAATGGGAAAGCTGACGCACAATGATCGCTAGATGGCGCTTTTACCCAAAGGAAATAGTTTAGATACAAGATCAACTTGCACTTGGACAATGCCAACACCATTCATTCCCGTGTTGATAATCAGCGATATTTTTTTTTCATATTCAACTGAGAAAACCTACAACAGAGTCTCTAATGGGACAAAGGAAGAGAAAAAAAAAAAAGTCATGTTTTGCATTATAACCCAAATCTTGACTTTTTTCTGCCATTTTTTTCTCCTCCTTTGTCCATCTGGGGGCTTCGTACTATAACAAAAACTCTACTTAATTTTAAAATGTTTTGAGAAAATTCATTAGTTCGTTCATTCAATTTGAAGCTTCTGAGCTTCTCGGATGTTTTAGTGTGACAGTGCTTTAGATGGAGCAGGAGCAGCGATTTAGTTCTGAACTCGCTTCTGTAAAATTATCGCTAAAACTATGTAGTGAACCTTCCTGAGGATATAAAGCTTTATTTATGATAAGTTGATAAGTGTATGTTGTCAAAGTATTTGTGGACATATATGTACAGAGGGAGCCACGTCAAATAGCCGTGTGAATGGTGTGCGAATGGCGTACGGCTGCTCTATGGACGGCGTAGTCCCCCTCCCTCTCCTGCCAGAAAGGTGTGTCAAAATTTCACAGTAAACACGTCCTTTCAAGCCCTATTTATTAATTTACCTGGTTCCACCACTAGATGGCGCTTTGTTCTCAAGAACACGTTAACACACGCC
>JAQMYJ010000017.1:18124467-18134919 GCA_030014305.1 Clarias laeviceps | reverse complement strand
TGTGAGCAGTGTATATATATATATATATATATATATATATATATTTGTGTGTGTGTGTGTGTGTGTGTGTGTGTGTGTGTGTGTCAGTTTTATGTTTTGGCCCTGTTGTCCCACAAAACATTGCAAACATTGTCATACAACATTGTGGCAAAATTCAAGCACTGACACCTGACTGCTTTCACATTCCTCCACACTTTCCCCCTGTTTTGTGAGAATCAATTTTTATTTGCTCCTATTCTATCGCATTTTTCATGTTTTAAATTGGGGACCGGATGCAATAAATATAGCTTTGCGGTTCCTTATCACAGCTTATCAAGATGGCCAAAAGACTCTCTGTCCAGAAAGACATTGCAATTGAACTTGGAAGAGAGAGATTCTTATGATGATGTAGAGGAAGAGGATTACATTTCTGAAAAGAGTCTGACCAAGAGGAGGTTGAGACTGAGCATCAGCTAGTTCCAAAACGAAGATGAGACACAGGACCAGGCCATCAGCAGCCAGTCAGTGGAAGCACCGCCTCCCCCTATTTTATAACCCTGGGCCTATTATTCTAGGTTCTGTCCAGAAACAACAAAAAGAAGTGCTGTGAAGTGTGTGGACCCAAGATGGACAGAAACACACTATGTAGATGCATCAAGAAATACATATGCATACACAGTAAAACTCTGCCCGTCATGTGTTGTATAGGCTGGGTTAGGGCTGCTGTGTTGGCTGGACTGACATGGTTCAGCTTGTGATGACGTAAAAGGGTTAAACTTCTAATTAAGTTCATATGAATCAAAATCAATAGTTGCTTAATTAGTAAATCAGATTTTTTTTCACTTATTGACAATTCATGTTTTTATTACATTTTATTAAAAAAGAAAAAGAAAATGAGTAGCACTTTTTCATAAATGCGATCTAATAAAGGTAAAGGGCAAATATTAACCATATATCCCATGTATAATTCTTGTAATCCGGATGAAGTAAACATCTGTTAATTATTTTAACATAAAATTGAATGATTGTGTTGAATTGAAAACTACAAAATGAAGCGAGTCCACCAGACCTGGAACACTGGCTGAGTAACAAAAATATGAACACCGCACAAGGGTTAAACTTGTCGTCGTTCGTCATTTTAATTTCAGTAAGTAAAGGTATGTAGGTATAAACTTGAAAAAAATAGTATTTTAATTTTGAAATATGTTAGTTTAAATCCTAATGATACATTTCTATAATGAGGGACAACCCAGCCATCATTACAAATTTTCCAAAGACACGTTACATTATATTAAAAAGAACAGCAGCTACTTGGTATCAGTTGGTGATGTTTTTCCCGGTCAAACTTTGCCCGCATTGATATTAATTAACAATATTTTCGTCAAGATTTTGTAAAGATATGATTGAGAAATCAACTTCATTCGACTTTTAAGATGTAAATACTTTTTATTACACACAGTTATAGTTTTATTTTCATTACAGTATTTATCATTGTTTAATTTTGCTCAATAGAGGCATTCAATATGCTGTGCCATATGTTTTATTCATAATTGCACAAAGCTGTAACAGTCCAAAGTAGTAAAAGCATAGTCAATTCAATTTATAATTAATTTTAAATTTCAGTTTAATTTTCAGGCGGCATGGTGGTTTAGTGGTTAGCATTGTCGCTTTGCACCACCAGGGTGTCTGGGGTTTGATTCCTGGCCAGGGTCGCCATGCTTCGCAGATTTCCTCCCAAAGACATGTAGGTTAATTGCAGTTCCCAAATTGCCTGTAGTGTGTAAGTGAGTTGAATTTTCAATTAACTTAAATATTGTAAGTAAGTAAACTTAATAGTTTTAGTGCATTTTATAAAATTATAAGTTTGATGGACTTAATCATTTAAGTACAGTCTACATGAGCACCAAGTTAAGTGATCTTAAATATACAAGTTTTGGAAAATGTATTACTCAATTCAATTAAGGGAAGGAGTTTACTCAATAGGTTAAGTTCATTGAACTCATTAGGGTTTCCCTGCATAATGCATAACTATTACACAAGCCATCCTGAACTGATCACCCAGATGAAGATGGGTTTCCCTGTTGAGTCCGGTTCCTCTCAAGGTTTCTTCCTATTGCCATCTCAGGGAGTTTTTTCTTGCCACTGTCGCCCTCGGCTTGCTCATCAGGGGCTATCTGACCATTTTGATTCATACACATTCACATTGCATACAAACTTAAATAATTATGATTATGTAAAGCTGCTTTGACAATTGTTAAAAGCGCTATACAAACTGGTTGCCAATGCTAATAAACGCAATATTTTGACTTTAAGATACAATCAGTTTTTTATCTTTCAATTTTTTCTGAGACAAAGATGAATTCCTATCAGGGGCAGATTGTGATGATTGCAGATTGATCCAAGTATTGGGACTTGGACCCTCAACCTTCTGAGCCATCAAGTAAACCAACTAGAAAATAAATGCCAAAAGTACAATTCAATATATTTTAGAATGTCGCAAAGAAAACTCCCTGAGATGGCAATAGAAACCAGGCTCATAGGGAACCCATTCTCGTTTAGTTGATATCAGATAGAAATAGCAGACATATAAAAAGAAAAATGGCAAACATACTGTATAAAAAGAAAGATGTTTAAGATAATATAAAGTAAATGTGTGCTGTTGGGTACAAAACTGCTTGAAATTTCAGTCCTAAACAACTGAATAACTGCAGTCACAAGCCATCTGAGAAAAGCTGCTTGCATCAGCAGGATCCAAGACCATCTTCATGGAAGAAACAGCCTTTGTAATTGTGCAGCTGTGTGTGCGCGCACGTGTGTGCATGTGTGTGTGTGCATGTGTGTGTAAAAGAAAACACACACGCTGCTAAAAGAGTAAAACCACACCGTGGTTTGGAAGAGCTGAGTGAATTACTTTAAAATAGCAGCAATTGCAATGTGTTTAACGGTCATAAGATGGGCATTTATATACTTACACACACTCAGGCTCTGAATGGGAGTGTAGTTTTAGCTCCTCGCTTACTTTTATTGTTTTGATAGTTTTTCATTTATCACATTATTTTTTCTTTTGTTAAATTCTTTGGAAACTGTCACTCTTAGCAATTTTCAATTGCCTTTGATATTTCTTTCATGTTATTCTCTGAATTACTGTACAGTACCTCGTCATTTCGTTATCTTCAATCCTCTCCTGCTGGTAAGGTTATTTATTTTTTGCTCCTTAACACACATTTAAAAGGAGGAAATGTTAATTTATCTTTAGGTAATAAGATATAAATGGCCAAAAAAGAAAAAAAGATTATTACAATAACTAGTACATAAAAGTGTTCTTGGTAATTTGATCATGGATAAAGTGTTCAGCATTTGTGCACTTGTGAGTAAATCTTTTAATCTGATGCTAAATAAGTAGCAAATTTATAACATTTTACTTTTGTCCTAAAAATCACATAGTAATTTAAATGATCAACAAGTTTATTTAAATATAAATTTACAGAGGATCAGGAGCTCAGGTTCGAAGCTTCACACCATAAACATAAAACTTTATTATTATTATTATTATTATTATGTTAATTAAATAAAATAAGCACATTATTACAAGTAAAATGTGTGAAAAAATGTTTTATGGGTTAAGTTTAGATATTAAGTGGGGGAAAAAATTCATTAATGTAATATTCTGTAAAAAATATATATATAACAACAGTGCTACCAGTCACTTGGTTTTCTATAGAAAAGAACCATGAACTTTTAGGCACCACTGGAGCATGTGTAAAACTTATACACTACTAAGAAATTCAAATTAGTCCTATGATCAGTTTTTGTTTGTGCCTCTGTCCATAGTTTTCATCATGGAAATGTGTCAGTTTGGCCTGGTTTTGCTGTTGGTGTTGTGCATCATGCCATCAGCTGAAACCCAGCCCCCTTCCCTGATACAACGCTACCAAAAGTTCCTGAATAATCATGTTTACAAAGATATGACTGAGGAGAATTGTACCAGTGTGATCTACAGGAGGGGAATCACCGCAGATAACAACAAGTGCAAACGAATGAATACTTTCATACTGACTACAGCAGAGCAGGTCAGGGCTGTGTGTGCGAGAGGCGTAGGTTGGTATAAAAGCAGCAGACCTTTCAATGTGATCACTTGCAAGCTATACAAAGGAGAAAGACGTCCAGGGTGTGACTACGGCACAAAAGGTTATAAGAGCACTCGATACATTACATTACTTTGTATACTGGGTTTGCCTTTGGATTACAAAGAAGACAACGTTGTTGTACACTGAAATTTTAAAATGGTCAGATGTTTAGTAATCTGAAGATTAACTAATAGTCCTTTTTTGTTTTTCAACGTATCTCTAAGGTAAAAGGATTATTTAATCATATTGCTGATTACATTATATAAATAATGTAATGTTTTAAATGTAAATGTTCATATGTTTTAACTTACGATCCCTATAATGAATTATGGTAAGAAACATTTGTGATCTATTGTAAAATGATGTGTTTGAAATGTAATCTCTCAATCTGGAAAACATTTTCTTTGATAACTGTTTATTGGTAATCCTATTGCAAAAAATAAATTTTTTTAAATAATGTTTTTTTTTTTTTTTTTTTTTCCCAATTTTACTTGGTTCTGTGTAAAATTACTGTTTCTCATTTTTATTAAATCATTTTAACTCCATTTGCCGCGTTACGTGTGTTTTATGGAGACGCTTTACATTTCTGGAAAGCAATGAACCTCATCACATTATATTTCCAAAAAAAATTGTAAAAAAAAAATTGTCCATCTTGGGTCCACCATGAATCTCTAGACATGAGTTTTTGGATAAAAAGAGGAAGCCATTAAAATTATTTCTACAAATAAACAGAAATAACAAAAACACCAGAAATATAGACCGTTTGTAGTTTTGCATATTCTTTCTATTTGAGGCAATTCGATTTATTTTTATAATAACAGATGTGCTATTAAACATATCCAAGCCATATTTTTACAGCAGACACTACTGATGCAGCAAGCAGTGATATTACTATCCCTGTTGTTGCCAATAGAGGCAAGTGCGTTTTATTCATAATGACACTCAAGTGTCAGCTGTGGCTGGGTTTTAATTTAACAGTTTAATAGAGTGTGGGTGTATGATTTTTGAATTCATTGTATTTAGCGATGCCTCATCACATTTCTATATCACTGATTATTTTATTACATCATACCTCTAAGTATTATATTGCATCAAGAAGTAAACAAATTAACACATTTGTTTTCAATTAAATACTTATGCACAGATGAATGCTTAATGATTACTGCATTTTCCAAACGTTAATTTACGTTCAGTTTTTTGTTCAGAAGTGTAACACATTGTGTTACTGCCATTTTTAAACAGGATTTTCTGTGGGAAAACTGTAACGATGCGGGTCGCGCGAGGACCAGCGCCGAGTATAAACTGTTCAGACCGGGCAGAGCCGCAGGCTGTTACCACGCGGAGTTCTGAACAGGCAACAGGCAAAGGCGCGGTCATTTATACACGCGGTTGCCAGGCAACGCCGCCGTCTGTCAATCAGCCTGAACGAGCTGCACCTGGCGGCGAGCTTATATAAAGAGTCCTGATAATCCCCGCACTTTGTGTGAATATTAGGTAGCACCGGTAAGGTATCAGGGCCAAAGACCAAAGACAAGCGCGCTGAAGAGACAAAGGCAAAGATCCAGCCTCCCTAAGACGTCGGCGAGAGAGACGCGCCAGTTCAGCGTGCGCTCTCAGTTATAGTACAAAGCACAGAAAACAGTCTCTCTATAAATCCTCGGTAAGGGCGAACCCCCCGAGAGGATCTTTAGTTTTTGTTTTAGTTTCCAGAGCCCTGTCCGTTCTCGCGTAGACGGCGGAGCTCTGTTCATTTTGTATGTTTAGTTTCCTTTTTAGTTCCCAATTAATAACCCCACGCCGTCTCCAAACGGAAGATCTTCCCGTGTGTTGGGTTTAAAATGAAGAAACGTGTCCGAGCCAAGTTTTAAGCTAAGAGAAGTTATTTCTTGTTGTGTCCGCTGCACCTTGATACACTTACCGGTCCGGGTCTGATCGACCGGGAGATAAAACCACACACAGGCATGATGTCTGAAGATCTCTGTTTATTCTCAGCAAAGAGAGCACATTTAAACGATGCTACGTCCCGAACATCAAAAGAACCAGTCATTAACATGTCAGTCATAGAGTCCCGGAGACAGACAGGAGAGAGGAAATGCATTTACATTCTCCTGATTAAACAAAAGGGTTCTAGCAGACAAGAGCCATTTGGAGGTATATTCATCTGGATACAGGATATAGGTGTTGCCACATATAAAGCATGAGGAAGCACAGTGAGGGGTCTGTTCTCAAGGCACAGGAATCTTCTTATTAGATTACAATGCCTTACCATATAAAACCTTACACCATGCCTGTCATGAGCACACTCTCACTCACCCCCTCTAAAACCCTGTGTCAGGGCTCTTATAATCTTTAAAGATGTCGTGGTGCAGCTCTCCATATCGCACATGTAACAGAAAATTATGGGAGTTTCTAAAATGTAATGTTAATTATTAATTTGTATTTATTTTATTTTCCATTCAACTTACAGAGAATTATTTCCAATTTAGTTAATAAAAAAAATAAAATAAACAATTGGTACTTGATGTATTTGTTCCTTAAATCATAATGACAGCGACACCAAGTGTTTATACCAAAAGCTCCTGTAAAAACAACCAGGGCTGCGTTTCCCAAAAGCATCGTAAGCCTGAGAAGTTCGTAAAAATGATCGTATGACTGTTTCCCAAAAACATCGTAACTTAAGCAGCATTTGAAAATCTTCGTAGATCTACGAGTGCTCTGGAGTAATTTTAAAGCCTCAAGTGCATCATATGGAGACAGAGTTAAGAGGGCACCTGCTGGACAACTGGCAAATTGAACCTAAAATGTTCTTCTCTTCCAAGTCATTTTTTAATTTTATTTGTACATATTTTTATTAATTTCTATTTTTTACTCATTACACAATTTAATATAGAAATATACGCATGAGCCTCATTAAAATGTGCCTCACTGTTACTGACGGGATTAGCAACAGGGGTGAACAAATATGGCCTTGATGGATATCCGCTGTCACCAAGCAGCCTCTACTGTCCTCTTGAGTTTTGGGCCTCTTGACCCACAGATGAGTTGGTAAAGATATGAGTCATGTGTGCTCCCAGGCCACCTTACAACAATGTCTGTGATTAAACACTTATGATCACAGATTACTTGGCAGTTGATTGCTGGATAACCTTTGCGGCATATATATGTATGGCCATCCACAGAAGGCATACTGATGGGAATTAAAGTACCATCAATGACTCCAATGACTTGTGGTATATGGTAATGTGTTAAATACTCCTGAATGTCTGACATGGCCTGTCTTGATGCTGGAAATTGGATGTGTTCAGCCACAAGTGGAAACAGTGCATGGGTGACTGCTTGTACAGCTCTGAACACAGATGGTTTACTAAGTCTAAGTCCATCTCCAAGTACCTGAGAAAAACTGCCTGTTGCAAAATATCTCAGAGCAGCTAAGAGTTGCACATCAAGGGACAACGTGAAATTCCTCCTTGTTGCACGCATCAGCTGAAGCCCAATGACATTGAGCAGCTGGATTATTTCTCCTTGTGGCAGACGGTATCTGTCAATGACAGTCATATCATCAAGCATATCCAGAGGATTTTGATGCTGCCTGATGAAGGCATTTATAGTACATAGTGTATTCCGTGGTCGTCTCCATATTTGCCTTCGCCTTTCTCTTTTGCCTCACTCTCAGCTGGAAAACTCGCTGTAGTGCAGCCATGATTTCCTCTCCAACACTACTGAAGTGTGAACCTTATATACTATCCTAAAATTGCTCACAGGAACCATACTGTATGATTAAAGTTTTTCAGGCTGTGATAATATTCACTGTCATCTATTTCACTAATTGCAGAAGGCCCCACTTGAAGAAACTGAATCACCAATTTTAGAAATTGCATTAATTACCTCTTCCCTGATTTTTTTTTCCCCTGTTAGGTTCATAATGGTCAAAGGTTGTGCTTTTATAAATGTATATGGAGAGTACATTTATATAAAACAGTGCTGATAAAAAAATGTGCACATTAAACATTTTTTTCTGGCTAATACAAAATAGGCTAATAGATAGGCCCTAATACTGTATTGCCAAACACACCCTCAAGACCCTCAAGGCTTAAGCCTAGTCCAGACTAAAATGTAAGTCTGAGCTTTTTCAACTGAAGGACACTTGCACTGACTGATCATAAAATATCAGTCCCTTTGTTTCGTCTCAAGATGGACGCCAGTAATTATTTTATTTTTTTTCCTACGGCACATTTTATAAAAAAAATATTTAAATCTAATTGAATCCTGGCCCTGTCTGTGAAACTAGACCATAGGGCTTTCATGCTTATTTTTATTTTTACCACTTATAATAAGAATTCTTCTGCTTTATAGTATTTCATTGAGCCTTAGGCTTTGAGTGGATTAACGAATATCAAAACATTGCATTTAAACAGTTTTTTATTGATTCAAGTTTGTAGTTTGTTCCCCAGGATCTGCAAAAGACAATGCAAAATGTGATGAGTGTACATATGGAAAACAGTATTTCATGTTGCACAACATATTATATTAAAACATGTAATTATTAATGATTAAACAACATTGAACAATGTTACCTGACTCAGGTAGACGGCTTATCTGGCAAGATAATTGGCCTGAAATGGAGGGCCTTGCAAATCTCATCTCCTCCAGTGAAAGTCTCCTCTCTTCCAAAGCCAGCTTGTCCTTCTTAAGTTCAATGATTTGCTTCTGAAAGTTGTTGTTCATCTCATTGGTCTCTTTAAGAGTGTTTATCTTTTAGAACATCTAGTTTCTCTCGCTCCAGCTGTACTAAGTTCTGACTACAACCACAGACATTCTCAAATCGCTGAGGAGTTGTGGCTGTAGCCTGAACAACTGAAGATGGAGGCTGGGGCATGGATGGACTGTTGGGAGGACTGGGATATGGTAGGTGTCTGTCAATAGGAGGTGAACCTGATTGCTCTTGCGAACATGATGGACCTGGTTCAGGTTGATGCAACTCTATTCCTCCATGGAGGTCAATACAACCACAAATCCCATCTGAGGCAGTTGCAGTGCCTTTTCTTCTTCTGCTGTAAGAACGGGGGCGTCATTAGGCCCACCACCTGTTTTATTAATTGTCACCTGCAGTGCCAGTTTCTTTTAGCGAGGCTTGAATAGTCCTGCCACTACTTCCTAACCTCCTTCCCTGATCTTTTAATCCCCCTTGTTGCAGTAAGTTTTGTAGCAATATCATCCCAGATTTTGTGTTTCTTTATTTCTATGACTGCCCTTAAACATGCTGATGCTAGTGTCTCCACCCCTAGGTATGTGCTTATTTACATTTTTCTCGTATTAGCAAATGCACTAAGATAATATCAGGTGAAGATAATTAGGCTAAACTTTTCAAAAATAAATGTAAGAGCTTATTTATTTATTTATTATTGATGTGAGATAAGCAATTCTTGATTAAGAAATTGATAAATAACTCTACTTAAATAATTAAGGTTTCATATAAATATACGTGCAATTGTGTTAAGTTCACGTGAAACAATAACGAACGTTCGCAAAATGAGCCATAGAAAACTCTAAGCGCTAAGATCAATCATTATCGGGGAAATGCAGCCCTGCACAGCCAACATGATGCTGACAAAATAATGTTACTATAAGAATAATCAGAGAGGAATATCCTGGTGAAAACGTCAAAAGTATAATAATAAATTTGATTGCTTAAAGGTCAGAGGTCATGTCAAAGGTCATGTGAAAGTTGATATTATTTATATTACAATTACTATATTTAATTTTTGACAGCTAAAGGTCAAAGGTGTCATATGGAAGGGTAATTTAAAGTAGTTGTGTCTTAAATGTTTATACATGTTTAAGTCATTAAGAGTAGTTGTATAAAGGTATAGTCTTTGTATTTGTTACACCGAAACGTCTTAAACTTAGCAACACACCCGTCTCCTTCGAACATCCACTCCTTTCCATGAAAATTAATACAGCATAAGTAATTAGCTATATGAGTTCCTGTTTTCTGTCTCGTTTCAAAATCATAAAATATGTATTTGCTATTTGGCAATTCTTTTTTACCGGTTGTATGAAACAGCTATGTTCAGTGTCGCTGTCAAGTTTTTCGTCGCAGAGTTTACACATCCTCTCATGACACACATGTTTTTTACGGTTAAAAGGGTTCTGGTGTTGTACGCTATTGCATTTACTACAGTAGAAAGCCGTTTCACACAATGAATATTCACCATCGCTCGACTGAAGCTTTGCTTTATGTACGTCAAAACAAAATTCGGACCTACATAACCTCGAACAGTCTGGGCATTTAATTACCTTTTGAACATGTTTGTTACAATCCGAATTACGACAAATGTTAGTTAAA
>JAQMYJ010000017.1:18066537-18076740 GCA_030014305.1 Clarias laeviceps | reverse complement strand
TGACCAAATCCATGTTTTGATATCTTTTATGGTTGTTTCACAAGAGCAGTTTAAGTTTTATGAAAATTTTGATTTTTCATGAAATGTTCGTGCCACTGTCAACTGCTCTAAAAACAGAGTGTGGAGAATAATTTGAAAAAAAGGGCTTTCTCCGTCACTGCTGGCCAAACCTTTTGCCCTACATATAATTATTGATACACATTCTCTCTCTTTCTCACTTAGAGTTTAACACTTAGCACTTTACTTAACTATATTGGCATTTTGCTCTTGACATGATTAGCATGTAGCTAGCATGATGCTAGCTATATTAGCATGTTGAGATCCGATCTACGGTTTTCTCACAAATGCCATCGGAGCGCGGCCTCATGCCTCTCTTTCCCCCATAGACGACCATTGTAAAACTGCTCTCAATTTTCCTCTCAAATTTAACATCGGAGGGTGTTTTTACACTGTCACCACGTCAATATCATACACTCTACGGGCATGAGAATTCAATATGTCGTAGTCTGGACTTTCCTGCCACTCAGGGTGAAAGAATTGTTGAGATCGGACCTACGGTTCTCCAATGGGAAGCGTTTGTTTGAGAGCTTAAATCCTGTTTGCCGTACTCTGTGTCTGTCATTGAGGAGTGTGCGTGAACATGCACGACCCATCCCCCATTCCTCTCACCCCCCTCCCCTCACCCCCACTGACAGGACTTATATGAATAAAGCCAGTGAATAGTGACCCGGCATGCGCATAGACACACTTAAAATTTCTTCAGGAATTTTCCCTCTCTAGTTATTATTATAATCCCAAAGTCCTCTTTTCCGTGAAAGTAATTTGCATTTCATTTGAAAATTCGGATTTCTAATACTTCTACAAAATAAATAAATAGTATATATATCTTAAGTATTTATTTCTTTGAATTTTGATGATTATGGTTTACAGCTAATGAAAAACCATGTTTTCAGTATCTCAGAAAATTTGAATATTGTGAAAAAGTTCAATATTGGAGTCACACTCTAATCAGCTAATTAACTGAAAACACATGCAAAGGTTTCCTGAGCCTCTAAATGGTCTCTCAGTCTTCTCTCATGGAGAAGACTGCTTGATAGTTGACCAGAAGATGATCATCGACACAAAAAGTTATTGCTAAAGAAGCTGGCTGTTCACAGTGTTCTGTATCCAAGCACAAGAAAGTTGACGGGGAGGAAAAATGTGGTAGAAAATGTTGCACAATCAATAGGAATAACCGAAACTTTGAGAGGATTGTGAAACAAAGCCCATTCAAGATTTTGTGGGGGATTCACAAGGAGTGGACAGCAGTTGGAGTCAGTGCTTCAAGAGCCACCACAAACAGACTTATCCAGGACATGGGCTACTACTGGCTCGCATTCTTTGGTGTCAAGCCACTCTTGAAGGTAGAGTCCTCTTTAGTCCCAAAGTCCTCTTTTCAGATGAAAGTAATTTGCATTTCATTTGAAAATCAAGGCTCCAGAGTCTGGGGGAAGAGAGGAGAAGCACAGTGTGGACAGTGTGGTCAAGTTGCTTGAGATCTAGTGTAAAGTTTGCACAGTCAGTGGTTTCGGGAGCCAGGTCATCTGCTGAAGTTGGTCCACTGTACTTTATCAGGTCCAAAGTCAGCGCAACCATCCACCAGGAAGTTTTAGAGCACTTCATGATTCCCTCTGCTGACCTGCTTTATGCTGATTTCATTTTCCAGGAAGACTTGGCACCTATCAACACTGCCAAACATGCTTGATTGACAAGCAAACTCACCCAACCTAAACCCCATAGAGAGAAGTGGGAAGAGGAAGATGTGAGACACCAGACCCACCAGACCCGAGGTTTTGAATGATGCTATCAGAGCAACCTGGGCTTCCATAACGCCTCTGCAGTGCCATAGACTGATCGCCTCCATGCCCGCCAATGTTTAATAGTCTAACACTTCTGTGTTTATTTTTTTACTGGTCTTAAGTATTATTCTTATTTTAATTGCTGAATTGTGTGAAGTTTTCATTAGCTGTAAGCCATAATCATCCAAATTATAACAAACAAACGTTTGAAGTACTGAAATAAGTCAGCTTTTCAATGATATTCTAATTTATTGAAATACACCTGTGTATAAATAGCAGCAATCATTTAACTGTGACAAATGTTTATTAAAAAATAATAATAAATTGGAGTGCAGTAAAATACTACTTGAATGAATCATTTCATTGTGATTTAAAAGGGAACTCTTTCAACCTTGGATAATTTTAAGTCCAGTTTTTTTTTTTACTTGGGTCAGAAATGATTAAAACCTTTCCAATTTTGAGTTGATACACCAAAACCAGCACCTGCAAAATGAATATACAAATGTACTGTACGTCAAAATAAACTGCTTGTTTTGGCTGCTGCTATATAACAGTGAGCATCTGACAACATGAAAAGGATACCTGTAGATATAGAGTTAAACAAACCCTAGTCTATGTAGGGATCATTTCCACATTGTCTCACTAATAACCTTTATGCGCTCATCAATAGTGAAAAATAAGCTGCTTACACTGATGTACATGCTTATCTGGTTGGATTGCATAGCCACTTTTGTGAATGCTGGTTATAGTGTTCAAACTTGACCAATTACGAATTTGTTCTCCCAAATGCAGCCATTTGACCATTTTTTATAATTTCTTTTTACAGTGATAATGCACCCTTTACTTTGAAACTGCTGGATTCCACACACTGCATGATCTTTTTCAATTCTCAATTTTTTCAATGCTCAGGAAATTTAAGCCTTTTTTTCTGATTAGCCTCACTAAAAAGTGCTTTCCTTAAGTCTATACAACTTTTTAGTCCCAATCATGAGATTTTTTTGGCATTGTACATATAAAAATGCTTTTACTTTCAATACGAAACACACAGATTTCTAGTTTTTTTTTTTGTTTGTTTGTTTGTTTTTTAATGCATTGGTAGTTTCAGCAATCTTCTTAATTGTTTTCTTAGCTTGATGCAGGATAAAAATTTGACCTTCTGAAAGAGTAAGCATTTGCCATGACCAAAGGTCATGTCTTCTGACATGGTTGTTAAAGAAATGAGAAGCTCCTCACTGCATCAGTTGGGGTTAAATAACTTGTTGCAACTGAAACGTACTAATTACTGCAGTAATTATACAGTGGAAGGGCCATGCAATGTAGATTTTGATGTTGCAGAATGACATCAATAAGGATGTGGCCTTAAACAACATCAAGCTCAGAGGATATCACACATTACCTAGGCTAAAGGCTAATATGTAGTAAATTTCTTGATAAACTCATAATACAAAAATTGACATATACAAACACAGCACTAACACACACTAACAGGGCCCAAGGGCAGCGGCCCCGCTGGGGGGGCCCTCGCGAACGTTTTGCCCAGGGGCCCACACAACCCATAATCCGTCCCTGGCACCAACACAGACACTGCAGTAAAACAAACAAACACAAACACACACACACACACTGCACTCAGCACAACAGACACTGCTGTCACACACACTAATACAACACAAGCACAGCAAAAATCCCATCACAGCACTTAACACACACCAACAGAGCACTAGTGATGAGTCATTCATGAACGATTTGTTCTTTTTGATCGAGTCTTTAATGTGACTCAGAAGAACGAGTAGCCTCAGAGACTGATTCGTTCATTTTCTACTAAACGCGCATGCGCAAAGCATCGCAAATCTTCTGTAGGTTACGTACAGGATAGAACGAAATGATCAAAACAACGAAATGAACTAAATGACTCAAAAAAAGATTCGTTCATTTTTATGAGTCATTAAAATGATCCAAACGTTTCATCATTACAGAGCACTAAAATACACCAACACTGCACTAACACAGACCGCCGCGCTGTCTATAGGCTCTCCTACCCACGCTTACCACGCATGCGCATGACAAAAACGCACCACGTTTCACTGCCCCACCTACATATCCATGCTACTACTTCCAGCGACTTGTGGGACTATGTTTAGTAATTAAAGTTTTTTTTTAAAAATCGTTTTGTGATTTACTGCACATTTTAAATGTAACAATCGACTAGACTAGTAGAAAAATCATGCTACAATGCTTAAAGTGTGGCGCGCTCCCCCCCTCCTCCTCCTCCTTTCTCCCCTGCCTCTCAATGTGAAAGTGAAAGTGTTTTCGACGCAGAAAGCAGCCAAACTGCGCCATAACGCTTCCGGATTTAGTCGAGTAAAACTATACGGAAAATATTGTAAAGCTTTAAACATCATGGTAAACACTTAACCTACTGTAACTAGGTTAAGTCTAGGTTAATACGAGACGTTCTGAAATCCAGATACACTTCAGCTAAAGCAGCAAAAAGCGCTTGTATGAAGAACAGAAAAAGGTAAGAGTAGTTAGCATCATGCTAAAGGCCGTGTTAGTTAACTACGCGGTAACCTGTTCATATGCTCCAACATACACTTTTCTATTGAAGTATTTTTTTTAATGATTTCTATTGTTCACACTTCTAACTATCTATTTGTGCGGGTTCAGGTGTATTAATACGACGACTCTCTTGCTGTGTTTGTGTTTAGGATTTTATTCGCTTGACCGTACAGGAAGAGATAAAGATGTCGACTGCAAGCAGAAGTAAGTAACTGGGTTAAAGTTTGCTCTGTGTTCTATATTCCCAGACATTTGGCAATAAATTTGAATAAATGTGCACTTTTGAACAGATAGGAAAGGAAAAACAAGCCCTATATTTTCTTAATTTTATATTACCAGTATTTGTTGTTAAATATCATTTATCTGCTAGATAGCACAAACTCCTTCAGAATAAAAGTCACGGGCGTAGAAGCAACACACAACATTAATTAATACATAGGTTTTGTACGTTGAAGATGTACTTAGATGAACTTAGTGTATGTATACTTATGATTTTTATTTTAAAAATCTGATTAAAAAATACATAAAAATTCTCCCTCGCTTGATTCTGACGTTTAACAAATGCAAAAAAATATGTTAATATTAATTGATCTAAAACAGGAAAAGTTTACTCTGATTTAATGTTTGACAGTAAAGAAAAACTTTTTTGTCTTTTTCTCTGAAGTGTACAGGTATGTAAATATCTGTTGTCTACTGTAGGTAGACATTCTGTTTGATTACATTTTTAGCATTGTAATTATACAATCAGTTTGATTCAGTAGCACTAATGTTTATTTTTGAAAGCAGCTTCATTTCTTACAGGTTTTACAGCATTAAAACCACTAAAATTCTCTGATAGACAGAATATTATTTTATTAGTCTAACTTGTATTGGTGTTTATTTAAATGTCATGTTTTGTATAAAGTGATACTCTTAATTGACAATCTTGGGTCAAGTGTTAATTGATTCTAAATCGAAAACTGACCCATTGAGTTGAAAAGAAAAATACTGCTTCGATTGCATAATTGATAACCACACAGCTACATGGTTGGTGGTTTAAATCACTGCAGTAAAGGTGGTTTGAAATTTGCTAGATACATTTCATTCAAAGTTGCATTTCTCAGTATAAACGAATAGGAACATGATGTGCCTACCCTCATTCACATTTTATAAACGTAATAAGAAAATATTTCATCATTATGCGTTTTAAAGGAGGTCAGAGAAAAGGACATACATTCTTGTTTTATTAGAATACAAGTACATCTAAAAATAGAATACTCTGACATAAATTATTTTGATTATGGCTTACAGCTCAAGGAAAATCAAAAGTATATCTCAAAATATTAGAATTTTTCTTCTGAACAACAGACAAGTCAGCAGCGTTCCTCATGCGTGTACTGAACTAGACTGAGAATAGTAATTCACTCAAACCCGAAATTAAATACAGTTAAACCTTGTATTGCGAGCATATTTAGTTCCATAAGTGTCCTTGTAAATCAAATCACTTTTATATCAAAATTAATTTCCCCATAAGAGATAATTGAATCTCTGATGATTAATTTCATTACCCTGCATTTTACCTTTGATGAGAATAGTGGCTGAAGTAAGACGAGGGAGGAGAGGAGGAGGGAGGGAGGGGGCGGGCCTACTGCATAGGACGACTTTCTCACACGCACACACACATGCACACACTAACAACATCGCTGCTCTGTCAGAAAACCTCTTTAACAAGGAACATCTCTAATGACACTTTTGTTTGCTTCCTTTTGAGGATTTCGTGGAAATGTGATGTTGCTCAGCTGTGATCATGTGACGCTTGGCAGACAAAGCACATGCATGCTACTCATATACCAAGACCTCACTTGTTTATTAAGTTAAAATTTATTTAAAAATTTTTCTCATCTTGCAAAACGTTCACAGACAAAGTTACTCACAATCCAAGGCTCCACTGTTTATTTTCAAAAACTATATATTTTCAGGAAACTGAATTTTTCATGAACTGTAAGCCATATTCATCAAACTAAAAAAAAAAGGCTTGAAATATTTGTTTGTGTGATGAATCTGGAATAAATGAGTGTTTCACTTTTTGACTTGAATTACAAAAAAAAATTATGATATTCAAATTTTTTGAGTTGGGCTGTATATCTGGATAGTTGTGTTAAAGATTTAAACGAGCCTTAATATGTATGTGGTGAAAATTAATTGCAAAATTAAGAATTACTATGTACAAGTATTTCCTGGCGAAATACAGTATATTTATTATATCTTAACTCAGCTTATTATGAATTCACTGGAGATTAAAAATTGTTTTGTGTGTTTTTGTTTCCTACACAGATGAGTTTAAACTCATTGGTCCCAGTGGTACAGAGGAGTTTGATCGCTCTGCTGTGACTCTCTCGTGTCGTCTGTCTCCTGAAATCAGTGCTGTTAACATGGAGATCCGGTGGTTTAAGGAGACAGACTGTGTTTGTGTCTATAAGAACAGACAGGTGACAGAGGGGAGAGGTTACGAGGGCAGAGTGAGTCTGGAGCTGGAGAGATGCGGAATGAGTCTGTTCTTTCGGTTGTCTGGGAGAGAAAAAGCCTCCTTGAAGCTGAAAGACTGCAAAGAGTCAGATTTGGGACATTACCTGTGTCAGGTCACTGATGGAGACAGAACAGAGGAGATTACAGTAGCTGTTTGGCGTAAGTAATCCTGAACTCCATACCACATAAACTCAACATCATCATCTGTGCTTCTCATTACAGTACAAGAAACACACAGTCAGTATTCTGTATGAGGTTCCATTTTGTCATGTATAAAAGTTAGTACCTCTCATATAATTCTATCATTTTTTTGCATCAAAACCTAATAAAAATCACTTGATCGTAGCAAGTCTCAGTATTAGAAAAATACAACCTCAGATAAACAACGACATACATTGGCAAGAAAAGGTATGTGACAAAATATGTGGAATTTCATGGGGTTTTTTTTCATTAATTTGACATAAAATGTGATTTGATGTTTATATCTAAATCAAGAGTATTGACAAATATAATGTTCCTAAAATAATAACAAAATAAATTTCTGATCTTGCATGTCTTTATTGAACACACTCACTCAACATTCAAAATGAACCCTTGGAATTAATCACGGGTTGTCCCCGCCTTGGCAGCAACAACTTCAGTCAGGCTCTTTCTGTAACTGTGGATCAGACCTGCACATCGTTCAAGAGGAATTTTAGCCCATTCTGTCCGGCAGAACTGCTTTGCACATCTCATGTGTACGACTCTTTTCAAGTCATTCTATAGCATCTCTGTTGTGTTGAGGTCTGGGCTCTGACTAGTCCACTCCAATTTTTTGATACGCTTGGAAAATCCTCTTCCCTTCTATGACTGCAAGCTGGCCATGCCCTGAGGCAGCATTTCATGATGATATGCAATGCCGTTTTTACATCAGATGTAGTGCTGGGTGTTCTTTCCAAATAGTTCAATCTTAGTTTCGTCAGTGCAGAAAGCATTTCGCAAAAATACTGCTGTGGAGTGTCAGTGTGCTTTTTCGCGAACTTCAGAATTGAAGCAACATTATTTTTAGTAAGCAGTGGTTTCCTTCGTGATGTCCTGCCATGGGCACTCTACTTGTTCAATGTTTTACAAACTGTAGACTCATGAACACAGGTGTTAGCCAGTTCCATTGATGCCTTCTAATGTTTGGCTGTCACTCTGTGTTGTGTTTTACATCATTGAAGAGTCTTTGTTCTGCTCCTGGGGTCATTTCGACTGGGTGCCCACTTCTTGGAAGAGTAGCCTCAGTCCCAAAGTGTCTCCATTTGTCTAACTATAGACTAGTGAATTTCTTAAGTCTTGGAAATCACTTTAACCCTTTCCATCTTCATGTAAAATCAACTATTCATGATCATAGATCCTCTGAAAGCTTTTTGGTGAGACATGGCTCACATTACATGTCTCATGTTGGGGCATACAGTGGTGGCTCAGAGGGCTAAGGCACTGAGTTACTGATCGGAAGGTTGGCAGTTTGAGCACCAGCTCCACCAGGTTGCCAGGACCCTGCGCTCTAACCCCAGCTAAAGGATATGCGAAGAAAGAATTTCACTATGCTGTAATGTATATGTGACACATAAAGGCTTAACTTAACATTAACATATTCTTCTTGTAAACTCTAAATATTTGAGTGTTTTTTTATCAGTCAAATTAGCTCTAGCCCAAACTCACTTTTTTAAAGACTCCAGGCAATGTAGGCCTCTAATTAAGATAATTAACACAAGGATTCACATACTGTTTCTACTAGAACAATGAGGTTTTTACGATTGTTCTCAATAAAGACATGGAAGATCAAATGTTTTGTGTTACAGTATTATTTTACGCACATTATATTTGTCCATTATTATTGTCAATATTTGACTAGGCCATTTAAAATATTTAATTATTTTATTGTTCAGCCATTCTGATGTAGTTACTGATGTGATTCAGATCATTGTCCTGTTGCATGACTAGATTTGACCAATTTTAACCAAAGTTTAGCTGTCAGACAGTTCATCTCACTTTTGCGTTTAGAATATTCTGGTGGTTAGAAGAGTTCATGGTCAGATCAATGACTACAAGATACCCAGGTCATGTAGCTGCAAAAACAAGCCCAAATCATCACCTCTCCACCACCCTGTTTGACAATGGGCATGAGGTGTTTCTGCTGAAATGTTGTTTGGTTTTGGACAAATATGGTGCCGAAAATGAATAAACATCTTTCCATGTCCATAGGACATTGTTTCAGATGTCTTGTGGTCTGTTTAGATGCAGTTTTGTGAACCTCAGTCATACTTCCATGTTATTCTTAGACAAAAGAGGCACTCTCCTGCCAGCTGTTCCAAGCAAACTGTCCTTGTTCAGTTTTCTTAAAATTTTGCCACTATGGACTTTAACATTTAACATGCTCAGTAGGCCTTTTAGGGTCTAAGATGTAGCTGTTGCGCCATTGACCTTGGGTCGAATGTGCTGGGACGTTCACTCCTGGGAAGACTGGCAACTGTCTTAAATGCTTTTCACTGGTGAATAATCTACAGAGGGAACACTGTAGAATGTTAATCTCCAAATGGTTTTATAACCCTTACCAGACTGATGTGCAGGAACAGTTGCTTCTCCATTGCCTATGTCTTGCATGTCTGCATGTTTTTTTCTTTTGGCTTAATTTCTGTTAAATGAAGGTTTGGGGTCTGAGGTTGTATTTGCCTAATACGACTATGCTTAGATAATTTTTCTTATGTTTTTACACAAAAAACAAAGAATTACAAGAGAAGAAATAACTTCTACACATAACTGTAAAACAGAGTAATGAAAGAGAAATGTGTGATATAAATTAAAAACTTTCTCAAGATCTAAATCAAACCAGAACTTTTGAGAAAGGACACTTCATGGAGTATTTATTTGTCTAAATGTTAAATATTTATAATGATTCACTACATTCTATTATATAAAAGTTGTTAAAATTATGTCTGAACATATTTGTACTGAAAACAGAGTAAAGATGGTTTAAGAGCTATTCTGACTGTAAATCATAAGTTTCTCTCATTTTATTTAACATACTTTTTCTATTTGTTGTTTTATCCAGCACGTACCCCACCGGTAAGTAAATAACTTCACTTCACACTTACAGTATGTTAAAGGCTGGTGTATGTACCTAATCACTTACAATACATATAGGCAATCATAGTCTCTTTAAGCTAACAGTAGTAAGACATGTTAATGCACAGAGCATGAAGACAACCTGACTGAACTGAGAACAGAAGTCCTTCACTTCATTTATAAACTTCTATAATAGGAGAGAGGGATTTAG
>JAQMYJ010000017.1:17950094-17963720 GCA_030014305.1 Clarias laeviceps | reverse complement strand
AAACCCACCCACACCCTCACTAAACCCACCCACACCCTCACTAAACCCACCCACACCCTCACTAAACCCACCCACACCCTCATCCACTCACCTGTAAACATGGCTTTGAAGTAGTCACTAGAAGATGCCATCATAGCTCGGTGAACAGGAAACGCCTCATCGCCATCGCCAGCCACCAGTGTGACGTCGCACAGCAGCCCCTCTATCCTCAACTGGTCGAAACCCTGACACACAAAACAGCGACAAATTGTGAGGACCAGTGAGCGATAAATGAATCAGCATTAAGAACTAAACAACGCTCTGGAAACTTATACCGATTCCTGTGTAAGGTTTGTAATGAAATAACACAATGGGGACATAAAATTCCACTTTGAATACTCATGGAATAGTGTAACTCAAAGCATTGATAACCAGATTGCTATGATGAACATAAATCTACAGGAAATGCACAAGAGTCAACGAGTGCACAAGGGACTTTTGGGTTCCCCCTGACAAGTTTAAAAACTCCTTGACTGCATTAATTAGAGAATAACAAACTTCATTTCAATAACAACTACATTTTCAAAGCTTAGGAGTCTATTTCAGGTCAAAAGTTTTTTTTTTATGATGAAGGTGTAAATCTCTCCCACTGGCTGAACGATGCGGGAAGCGGTGCGAGGTGTGCGCGTTCCCGAGCTACTGGCCCAATTCCACTTTGCGATTGCATCACCGTGGAAACGAGACCATAATAATTCAGATGGCCTAGTTTGCGTGTTATGATTAGAAAGTAATAGATAAAGAGTTAAGGAGAACGAATAAATAGCACAAGCGGCATGGGATGTTCGGAAAAGCGTGAAGCGTCGCGGAGAGGATATCGAGTACGCCGCACGAAAACGGTTCTCCGTTCGTGATCTTAAAGGTGTTTTTTTTTTCCCCCTTGTTTTTAAACTTCCTGGACTCTCGAGGGTCCTTTCTTTCGCTGTGCTGTGAGGAATTGAAGAAACATTAACTAGCCGAGATGAGAACCGGACACGTCCCTTTAACCGTAAACGCTCTCCAGGCTTCAAATATCTGCTGGAAGGAATGAAGACAAAATTTCTATCTTTTCTCGCTCGTTCGCGTTATCGGATTCTCATTGGACAAATCTGATGAAGCCCTCTGTGTGTCCATTAAAAGGAACACAAACACAGTAATCCTCACATGGAAGCTGTATTTTCACAAAGCGGAAATCCTTTTGCCGGCAAAGACAAAGAAAATAAGGAAACGTCTTTGGTGTCTTTTTTTTTTTTTGTCTACCTTGCCCGCGGGATCACAGATCACTGCAGCGTCACGTGTCCGCCGCACACCGCAGAGCAGATTAGAGCTCACGCGTAATGACCGTGACATCAGCTTTCATCCCGACACCACAATAGATGTGTACAGGAGTGTGAGGGCGTCTTATATGTAGACCATTATGTTCCCAACTATGATAAACTGCTGGACATGGCAGCACGTGAGCACACACACACACACACACACACACACACACACACACGTTGATTAATATTGATTTAATTAAACTCTGATTAAGCAGCCAATAATTGTGTGTGAGCACACAGATTAGTTTCAATACTTCATTAGAACCCATCGGTCTCCTCTTTCACACACACACAGACACAGACTGCAGGGCCGAGTGTCGCATGTTTCAAGACGGCGAGCACCGGAGAGATACGAGACACGTTTCTGTGTGATGTAAAATTCTTTTTAATATATTCTTCACTAAAATTATGTACAAAGAAGCCACGCCTACTTCACTAAGATCTGCGGCTTAAAAATAAAAAGGACACGCCTCCTTTAACAACAAAGTGGAGAGGCCACTCTCTGTTCTCTGAGAAAGCTACACAAACAAGACACATCCCCTTCACTAAGACCACACCTTGTTATGGAGAAGTCACACAGAGGCCACGCCTCCTTTACTGAGAAGGTTAGACGGAGACCACTCCTCTTTTACCGTAAGTGGCATACAAAGTCCAGGTAACCTTTACTAAGAGCGACACCCACAGGTCATCCCTCACGTACCAAGTTTGACACACACACAGAGGACACGCCCCCTTTTCCACGATCAATACACACACACACACCTCCTCTACCAAGATTGATGCAGATGCTATGTCTACTTATCTGTGCCTATTTTTGAGGGAGAACTAGATGTTTTTCACCTCCGTCTGTCATTTTCTATTCCATCCATCGTGATAATGGACTGTGAGGGCTTTCAGTGCTGTCGTCATAGAGATCGATAGTGTGATCTCATCATGGAAACGGCAACCGCCTTGGCCGAGGACATTACGGGCATGTAACACTGATTTCTAAACAGCCTGAGGGCAGTCTCTACCTCTCTCTCTCTCTCACACACGAAATGGCAGAATGATCTTTTAACCAGATTCCTAAATGTCACACACACAAGCCATCATGTGTCCTCCTCTTGACCCCATCACAATTCTTACACACACACACACACACACGGTTGCCAGGTGACCTGCTGGTAGTCGCTAATGAACTTCCTCATGTGCAACCCAGCCATGATGATAATGACAATGAGAAAGGTTGAGGCGTGTGCGAATGCGCCGGGATGCCAGACCACACTGTGATGACCTTCACACATACACATACACACACACACACACACACACGTTCCCATGGCAGGATGCCCGTGAAGGCAGATGGTTGTGTTCTGTCCACTGCTTGTTGTGACGCAGTGTTTAATAAGAGCTGACTGGGGGACGCGGTGCAGTTATGGCTGAGGTTCACGAAATAAGGCGGAGAGTTCGACAAGAGTAGAGGCGGAAACAACAAGTGAATGACGTGTGGACGGTTACCTGTAGGACGACGGAGCTGTGCGTGTTACTGGTGAAGAAGCGGGTGTTGCCCGTCTTGGATGCCTGCAGGTGGGCCGAGAGCCCCATCTCACCAGAGCCGAGAGACACCTTCATATGAGCATCGTCATCCTCCACCAGGGATCTACACACACACACACACACACACACACACACACACAGGAAGATGGTTAAAATAAAGGGTACGACATGGAAGGTTACTGTGACAGCGCCGAGTCTGAGTAGCACGTCATTCAACAACTCCACTCCTGTGAGATAATACAGCATGATAATCACACCTAAAAATAGCCACCACACCTTCGCTTCAGGTCAGAGGTGCAGAAATTCCATTCTACAGTACAGTTTAGGCTGCTATTTGAAAGACGTTGAAAGATTGTTCACAGTTAAATAAACCCAAAACAACTTGGCGTAGACCATCACAATTACCCCTCATCTGCATACCCGATCATACAGCACACTGCTGGTTTGGCAAGAGTTGGCTCTGGGTCCGTTTGCACCCTCAATTCTGACCCAAGCAAAAAAAAGTGAACCTGCTTTTTGATATGAAATGGATATTTCTTTTTAAATATGATAATGCATCATAAATTTTACTATACAGAATGACTCTACAAGCAGACGTGATGGTGCATTATGATTTTAGGAATGTAACGTTCTGTTAAATGGAAATATTACTGCACTACGGAGAGACTACAAAGCACAGCATCGATGTACTAAATAGAAAAACAAATTAAGACTAGGGTGCGTGTGTAAAAACAGAACAGGATATTTAATCATTTAATGCTACTAAATCTAAAGGCAATTTTAATCCAGGTTCATTTGGGGATTCAAGATATTTCTGATGCGCAACTCACCAAAAATCACACGTCAAATGGAAGCTGGTACACCACTGAAGACTGAACGATACTGAAGAATAAAATCTAAACACTATCGTTAAAACATGATGCTGAATTGAGGTAAATGATCAACATTCTAAGCATGCATCGGTACATGCGTCGGCGCTACTCAACACATTTTCTGAGATCTAAACAAGCCAAAAAAATAAACTATTCAAAAAATCTGTATATCATAGCAGAAGTACAGTCATAGCAAATCTGCCTCAGCAGATAGAAAGAGTTTGTGTTGTGCCTCCGCCCTGCATTGAGCACCCTGGGAGGTCGCCTACGTCGCCTATGCCCATCAATCCTGGAGGGCCACCTGTTCTGCACATTATAGCGTTTTCTCAGCTCCTAGTAGACCTGGTTTAATTTAAAAGTCTAATTAACAACCTTTACTGAACAGAAATGAGTGTGGTAGAGCCGGGAAAACACTAAAATGTGCAGAGCAGGGGGTCCTCCAAGACCAGGGTTGGAAACCAGTGGTCTATGTCACGGGCCGGCCCTGGCTCTGGCCTTGATGATTACATGGTGTCTGTAAATGGGAAATATATACAACTGTAAAGACTCTTGTATTTAAAACCTCCAGTACCAATATTTGATGCAGCATACATGAGGTAAAAGTCAGAATACGCTGGTGACTAAGTGCATCTGTCAAGTTTGTTACCACAGACCATCTGTTACATTACTGGTGATTAGAATTTAGAAATGCTATGAAGTATGGGATTAATTTGTTTCTGACTGCGTGCTCATTTATACAACATAAATGCAGCATGCCTGTCAGGTCTTAGTGAAGGAGGTATAGCCTATGAACTTTTCAGTCTTAATCAAGAGGTGGATGTGTCACCTATGAAACCTGCCTCAGCGAAGAAGGCAGAGGCATGCCCTACGAACGGGTCAGTCCCGAATGAAGAAGGTAGCGTTAAGGCTACAAACCCGTCAGTCCCGGTAAAAGGGGTAGTGGTGCACCTATGAACCAGTCAGTCGCGGTCAAGGGGGTAGTGGTGCACCTATGGACCCATCAGTCCCGGTTAAGGAGGCGTGCCTGAGAACCAGTCAGTCCAAGACAGAGGTCTCATCCGAGTGCCTAACCGATCCAGTGAAGAAAGCTTGGCCTCTGAAGTTCTTAGACTTCAGACGTCAGTATGTACCTACGAGGATGGTGTTCTCTGTATAAATTATTTACCCTTCCTTAGTAAGAACACTGTGTTTTGATTAAAATCGAACTGCGGGATTAATATTCAAAGCTGCAATGCAGTGGGATTATCACATCATTCTGAACCACAGACTTCTTATTATATCCATCTTTCATACGTCGTTTCATCTCAAAAGCAGACACGCATACGCCTCGATTCCTCACTAGCGATTAGAGCTGATGAAACGCTTCGGCAGCAAGACAGACTCGCAGATCGACAGATGATGCTATTGATGTCTTCGTCCTGCGCGGATAAAGTCCGTCCTGCTCGGAGCGTTACAGTATTACTGAGATAATGCCCTAATGATGTTAGCGAGGACATTTAATCCACATTAATCCTTGCATGGCCGCCTAGAGCATCAATACCGAGCCTAATCTTAAGTGAAGCTTCGGCATCATGACCAAACCCCCACCACCAAACAAGACGGCCTTTGGATCAATAATGAGGTCGTTGAAACATACTCTGTTTTTTTTTTTCCCCTTTCCTGTTTGACATTAAAGAGTGATTGCAATGATCTGCAGCCCTAGAGGAAGTCCATGGTAATAAAAAGGGATGCTATGACAAAGCAGAGTGAAAGGGTATTAGGTTGGGAGACAGAGGGAGAAAAAAAAAAAAAAAAAAAAAAAAAACCTATAGCAACATGATGCTTGAATTTATGCAGCTGTCAAAATAAATAAATAAAGGATTTTAGGAATTGGGAGGTAGGGTATAAATTTAACTCTAAAAAGGATCAAGGTATAGAGGTCAGGCCTAATGAAAATACAGTGCAGGTTGAATGCCGTATAGCGCAAAACACAACTGCCGGTTTATTTATCGCTGACGTCTGAGAGAGAGGAAAAGAGAAAGGAAATATCAGACTCTTCAACCAGCTCAAGAGAGGATGAAACGAGATCTCGCTTCCTCTCTCTACCCATCACTCCATCCTGCTCTCCCGCTGTGGCATTAGCATAACATATTCCTTTAATAATTAATCATTAAGGGACACACAGACCCAGACTGTCATTAGGACATGCAGGAAAGGTGCTGCAGGTACTGGCCTAGAGAACATCTGTTATTACCACACACACACACCTCGAATCACTCTGCTTTTATTAACCAAGCATCCCTTTCAACTCAGCTGGAACGCTTCCAAGCACAGACACACACACACAAATGCACCTTTTGCTCTTTTCTCTCTTTCAACTCGAGGCGATGGGATGCGGTTCAAGCAGACAGGTCACCGAAGGAAATGTCAGAAATGTTTGATGGCTTGTCTTGTAAATTCAAAAGACCAAAAAAATAAAAAAAATCAAGCAAGAGAGACAAAGACTACAAGCTTTTATTAGGAAAGAAACCTGGCTTCCTCGGCATCCAGTCTGTCGCACCGATGATGGTCAAGAAACCATATTAAATTCCTCATAAGACAATATCTGATGAAGTCCACTTCCTGAGTTACGCCTTGCATTCAAAACTGGAACTCCTTCATGTCACCATGGAAACTGTGAAGTTTGGGAACCTTCCTAAATTCTTGCCCACTCATTTACTGAGTAGAGATGGTCATGTGACAATGCCCAGTAGAGACAGGGATTTGTTTTGCCAATTTGCGTATCGTTTTTATATACGATTGCGCATTGGAGGTGGTAAATTGTTTCCGTTCCTCTATGATCCTGTAGGAGGTGCATTCTAAATTATTCGCACATTGATGGGTAGCACAGCATCCCACGTAATAGGAGCAAATAATTCGCTACATTTGTTTAGAATTGGAAACAAAAATCTGATTTACGGAATCGCAATACAAATCAAATCTGAACCTGGGTTTCGTGATGATCATATTGGCTGCTCCCTGGTGGTTTCTGTCCCAAATGTACAGTGTTTCAAATGTTACACTAATAAAACTGGACAAAACTAGTAATATGCCATTTTCTAGTCCCCACGTATTTACGAAAGACATAACATTAATAGCATCTACATATTTACTAAACACAAACGTTATGCTAATGGCTACGACGCTCTTTCTCGGTCACCATGACATCTCGTGTCCATTTCACCTCCACCGCTTAATAAGCTCTCTCCATCCTCCCACCTTAATCTTTCATGTCCACCACTCCAAAAATGAATTAGCAGGCCTTCACTTGATTTGAACCCTCCCTCCACCAGAATGTTTTGTTTTCCCTCCTGATACAGATTGCAGGTCATGTTAATATGAGCCCATCTTCAGTGGAATGTTCTGGACATGTAACCTGCCCAAAAGCAACTTTTCCTTGTTTCCGGGAAATAGGACAATCCCCTTATTTGCTCAGGCATTATGATCTTTCAGCTCACCTACAGTCATGTATAAAAGTTAATACAAAATAAGTTTTTGTGTACTAAACATAATGAAGATCTGATTGTGGCAGTGTTGGGCAAAAACAACCTCAGATGTACAACATATAACTTTTCGCAACATGCCATTATTTGTTTATTAAAAATGAACTGCTTCAACAAGATACAAGAGGGTAAGTTGAAGCGAGGTGCTTCTAATCATCAGCCCTTTATCAATTGATTATCAGCAGGTGTGCAGACCTCTCTAAAAGCAGAAGTTTTGGCAGTTTGCTGGTCAATCAGGAGTGCGTGTTCAACATTCTACAGTGAGAGATTATTCAAGACAGTTCCCAATCTTGACAGAAGTGAACATTCCAAGATATTAACTTCAAGGTCAGACCATACAATGCTCAGAGAAGTACAAATAAATAACTAAATAAATAAATAATCCAGAGCCTGCAGACCTCACTAAGCTGGTTGACTGGTAAAGTCCATGACAGCACAATTAAAAGACTGAACAAGTACAGTTTGTTTGGAAGGGTGGTCTGGAGAAAGCCTCCTGCTGCTAAAGGTGGATCTACAAGTTATTAAAGAATGAGGGGTATTTAATCTTGCCCACTTTTTTCTTGTTTGGCATCATATTTGTTACATAAATAATGGCACTGTGGGAAAAGTTGTGTTGTATTTGCCTAATAATAAGAAGATCCTCTACGATTAGCTAATTATAGAATTATAGAAGGGTTACAAACTTTTGCAAATGCCTGTAGATGGTGAAGTACTCAGTTTGCATTTCTGGCTTTTGAGGTGAATGCTCACATATCTGCATCTTTCTGCAAGCTATTAATATTTATGGCATTAGGCAGCTGGACTTATCCAGAATGACTCACAAAAGTCAAAGGACATTACATTTAACATTTACCACACTTACACAACTGAGCAGTAAAGGGTTAACGGCTTTGGTCGAGGGTCCAGCAAGTGGCAGCTTGGTGGTGATGGGACTTATGACCTTTTCATTCAGAAGTTTTAACCACTTGACTTAACCAAAATGTTACACTCTGCAAGGTGCGAACCATGCCTTTAACTGAATTCCATAAAGAGTCACCTGGGAACATCAGGAGAACTGGAGTTTATGGCACCGCTTTCCCATCATATCCAGGCTTCCCAGTAAAGGTTCGGGAGGCAAGAGATTACATTTACAGCATTTGCCAGACACCCTTATCCAGATTTCACAAGTCTCCATCAATAAATATATTCTTACACCTGTTCACAGGGTTACCGACTTGAAGTACCAGCAGTCGAACACTGCTGGGATGTTCTTTTTTAGGTAGGTCTTTAGACGTCGCTTAATGAAATCCGTAACGTTACTAGCAATCTAAAGGAAGTTCATTTCAAGATGCCTGTTCAGAAAACAGTCTAGATGCAGGTATTCCTTGATCCCTGAGAGGGGATAGGACCATTTGAGCAGTACTGGAGGATCTCAGGAAACATGGTGCTTTGAGGCAAATGGGTGCTGGACCATTTTTGCCTTTGTAGGCAAGTATCAGTATTTTTAATCTAATGCAGCAGCTTCAGGAAGCCAGTGGAGGTAGCAGAGTAGTGAGGTGGTGTGGCAGGCCTGCCAGGAGTAAACTGTAGGGCAGTGGTAGCGCAGATGTAAATGAGCATGGCTACTACTGATTGGAAGGTCTGAGGTTCTAACCCCACCACTGCCACATAAAAATGTAAGTTGCTCTGAATAAGAGCATCTGCCAAATGCTGCAAATGTAAATGTAGTCCAGTCTCAAACTGAACAAACACTGAAGAAGCACCTGAGTGGCATGTGTGGAGAGAACCTGACAAATCCTACTGATGTTATAAAGAGGAAACCGAATTGAGCATGTAAGAGTAGCAAGGAAAATGACAGTTGATTGTCCAGGGTTGTTCAATAATAGTAAAATTAACATGAAAGAAGATGGAGCTTCTGTATGGTCTTTCCTCTCAAAGGTTGCTTAAACCAGGGCACTGATTGAAAAAAAAAAAAAAAAAAAAAAAACCCAACCCAAGCCTGATTAGTTTAAGGGTATACCCAACAATGCCAGCACCAAGATTTGAACCCTTAGAGTTTCCTGATGTCTTTGAAGAACATCCTAGATCTGTAACAATAATATACCATGCTCTCATACCTGCATATAAATTGTGACAGGTCTTTACTTCTGGCCACTTAGCGTTGTTAATCCGAACATCTTGTGGAGTTTAATTTTCCCACACAGGACCAATCGTACAAAGAAACTGCACACCAGGGGTCAGGAATTAAGTTTGGCAACAGGCCACACTTTATCAGAACTATTCTCGTGGCCTTCTAAAACGGTTATAATGATGTGCTTTTCATGCCACAGGCTGTACACACTAGGCATCCTAGATTTGTTCCTGCTTGTTAAGCAGAACAGGTAGAACACTCTTAGGGCAATCACTTTCATGTTTCGTTACATAATCTTGTAACTATAGTACCCTTTAATAAACCACTCAATGTTTTGACAAGTCCCTCGAGACTGATTAGAGTTATTAAAAATCTGACTTTGACACCGAGTTAAACATGAAGATTATAAATAATGTCGATACTTATGAGAAACATGGTTCTTTACATGAAAATGGGGTTAAACTTGCATTTAACAAAAACATGTAAAACAATCAATCAATCATCGATACAATAATTTAAGCCACTACTACCACCCTGGAGTTGATTACTTTCCTTTAACCTGCTCATCATTTTGCCAACCACTACAACTGTTTATTTATTTTTTTAACATTATAGAAGATTGTAGTGTTACCTCGGCATAGAAACATCCCATATTTTTGTAAATTTTCGCCTTAAGAACTAAAATTTACCTTGGCATGCCAAGCATTTTTTCGGGGCTACGAGCAACTGAACCGCTTGCGCGTACATCTAGTAGCCAATCAAAACTTGTTTGCGTCAGTGGAAAGCCAAGCAAAGCATGTTTCCATATTTTTGTGGGGTTTTTTTTTTTTGTATTTTGCACAAGATTTAGTGAAGACAAGTGCGGGAGCAAGAAGAAAAGGGAGCCGCTTTCAGTTTTTTTTTTTTTAAAGCAGTCGGTGCCAAGAGGAATGATGAATTAAGGTTAAGTGATGTTTAATGTCTATTTATTACATAGTTTACTTGATGTACAGGTCTTTTTTTAATATTTTCATTGTTTTTATATACAAAAATATGATTATAGTTTTGAAAATGGGTAGTATTGGAAATAGTTTTGGGTGGCTGGAACAGATTATCTGCATTTACATTATCTTCTATGGAAAAATGTGTTTTGCAATACGAAATTTCGCCTTAAGAACTTGCCCCTGGAACGGATTAAAATCGTAGGCCGAGGTACCGCTGGATAATTACAAGTAATTGCATAAAAAACATGTCCTGAAAATTTTTTAATTAAATAAACTGGTTTGCCTCATGAAAAGAACTACCGTTAAACCTACCGTCCAACCAGAACTGAGGATTCACCTGATCTAATTTAATGATTAAAAATGACTTTTGAAAATTGGTGCAAGTAAGAAGGTAGTTCTATATTTCAGGTGCTGAATATTAAATCACGGCCGCTTTAAATTTCTATGTGAATCCCACAAAATGATTGGAACGGATACGCATGAAGAAGCAATAAACGAGACACCGTGTTAGAAATATATTTTTTAAATGAGTACTGCTTTGTGTGCGTTTGCGAGCACGTTTTGTTCTGATGTCAGCATCACAAGTTTGAGGTGAAAATTAAATCCCTGTGTTTCCTTTCATCACTGCAAAATTAAACACCTCTGTCCATGACGCTAGAGCTAGGTGTAAAGTGTGCGAGTGTGTGTGTGTGTGTGTGTGGGGGTGTGATATCAGTCATCCTCCTCCTCTCTCTCCCTCTCTCTCTCTTGCTTTGCCAGAGTAATGATAGAGGAGGAAAAGACCCATTACATGATAAATGTGTTTTTAGAGGAATAACACGAGGTGTGTAAGAGAGCGCCTCTCGCTCACAAGACATCCATTTTCGGTTACTTAATGGCATCCGAGGGCACAGAAGTGACAAGAGAGGATGACACACGTTATGGTTGCGGCAATTATGCTAAAATGGTTATGTGACAGTCAGTCAGCCGAGACGTGGCAATTTCGCACGTCTGTATTCAGGAGGAGGAGGACGCCCAACGTCGGAGCGCTGGCTTAACTGGATCAGAGCTGGTTTCATTTCGGTTGAAATCAAGCAGGACTAAAGAACAGCCTTTTGTTGTTGCTGTTGTTGTGGCTTAAGGAGCAGAGCTTGACTTTCAAATGCACATTTCAACCAAGATATGACAAATTAAAATAATAATAATAATAATAATAATAATAATGACATAAATTATCCCCCCAAAATTGCTATTCAATAAAAAAAAAATGCAGCAGAATGAGATCTCTAAGTAAATTAGCCGCGCCCGATTGTTGACCATCTCGGCATAACTGCGTCATCCCTTCTAATTATGAGCTGATTTTAAATAAATAAATGTAGAAATACAAACCGTGCTGCAGCCTATTAATTTTTCAAAACCTGAACACTATAGCTGTGCAAGTTAATTGATTATTAAATTTTACCAATGCTTTTATCAATGGTAGGTCGATCACACTTTTTAAACTTTAAAATCTTATAAATTTCTTTAAAATGTACCACAGTCACTGGGGGAAAATGCTTCTATGTTCTGGTGTTCTGCGAGAGTGTATTTTAACTTTATGGGAGATTGGTGCCATACCGCCACCTATTGGACTGGAGTGTGGCGTAGAATATTTATTCAATAATTTTTTTTTTTTATTTTTTTTTTTTTATAAATGGTATGCTTTTGTGAGATTGGGACTGGTTATATGTGCACTGCAGAGAAACACAGCTTCACACAGTGGACGGCTCATCTTCAAAAAACCCAGGAGGATTAACTCTTAAAACTCAACTATAAAATTTCTGATACTTTATGTAAAACCAAAGTTATCATGCTATTAGAATATGGGAATGATGTCACAAAAAATTTTTACTCACAAAATAAATAAAATCTATTATTATTATTAGCAGTAGTATGTCAAAGAAACAATCTAAAACTACCATAAAATATTTTTTCTTATTTCTAGGTCATCATGTTAGCATTTCACTTCATATCATACTATGTATGACTGTGTATATGACAAATAAAATTTGAATTTGATCTTGTGCATCTGTGCTATTTCTTTGCCCATTTCTTTGCCTTGTTTTTGCTCCGTCTTGTTTGTATAGCTGGTGCCATCGAATTGAAAAATCGCAACACACAAAAGAAAAAAAAAAAGGAAAAAATTATCGACAGTTAACACAAGATTCACTGCTCTAATGAGCGCAATCACACATACTGAAAAAAAATGATTAAAAATCAATGGTTAAACCAATAACGCTAGCAAAAACAATAACGTGAACCTGACATTAAAGCACTACCTTCTTACAGGAATAACGAAAACCACCAACAAATACGCACCAAAATCAGAAATGTTTTAATAGAAGAATCACAAAAACAAGTCAGTAAAACTGTTTTCTGAAACGACATACAGGACCATCCAAGTTAGAAACACCTCTGACGCATGTATGAGACAAACAAATAATAATATCAATTAATCCTTGGAAAAACTTGTTTCTTACATAAAGTTGTGTCAGTACTGTCTGAGGGTTTCCCCCCCCCCCCCATGTGTGTAAAAATCCACCCTTGTGGTGAACTTCTGTTAGCAAACAACGCTAAGTGTAATTACTCTGGATTTTTAATCAAACGATGCATTTTCTTAAAAATGTATGTACACATCTGTGTGAAATGTTGATATTGCGGACATTTCTGTCACGTTTTTAACGCGATTCTGTCCTTGCCACGCCTTCGTCTGAGGAAACGATCAGCTAGCTGACGGGAACATAAGCTAGCTACAGTGTGAGCAGAGGGATTAACTGGTTACCTAGCAACAGAACTCTCACAGATTTTCTTCATTTTGAACTACAATCTCGTTTTCTTTATACATGCGCAAGTGCACACACACACCATATGATATTCCAACTGTCATGGGTGTGTCAATCAAAACTCATGCATCATAACAGCTTTTCATGGTTACAGATATCAAAAAGGTGTGTGTGTGTGTGTACACATAACCCTGCTCATCAGATACATCCCAAGTTTATAATCACAGATGGTCTACAATTTTCAAAGGTAGTTATCATTATATTGCAGTGTGTGTGTGTGTATATATGTACACATGCATGTGAGAGGCAGAGAGAATTAATTTAACCACGTGTGTAGGAAACAGATAGATCTAGAAGATTGGGCTCTCTAAATATAGCCCACCTAACCCACTATGCACTCCCCTATACACACACACACACACACACACACACACACACACACACACACACACACACACAAAGTCGG
>JAQMYJ010000017.1:17924240-17943104 GCA_030014305.1 Clarias laeviceps | reverse complement strand
CTCCCTGAGATGGTAGTAGGAAGAAACCTTGAGAGGAACCAGACTCAACAGGGAACCCATCCTCATCTGGGTGAACAAAGTGCCCCCTACTATTTCTTCATGAGTATTATTGGAGTAAAATTGGTATAAGCTTCTAGAAGCACATGACCAATTAGAAAAAAAAAAGAAAAAAAAACTATTATTGCTTTTTTTTTTTTTGGTAAAAAAAATCTGTAGTGTCCATAACCATGGCAAATGCAAAATTGTTAAGATATCGCAACATGAATTTCAGAATAATACACTTTTTCAGGTTTACTGTATGTCTTTCCATGTGAAATCTAAATCGGCCAAGTTTCATCTGAGAAAGATTTAAAAAAAATAATAATAATAGTAACTAAATACAAACAGCATACAATTGCATTTAGCAAATGTGTTTCTTTTTATCTGATGAAAATATAAAATGTGTATGCATATTTATATATATAAAAAAAATAAAAAAAACGAAGCATGGATCATGAAGCAGACAGTTAATTCAGCTGAAGTTCCCGAAATGTCTCAATTTTCCGAGGCCAAAGCATCTCAACTTCCTGTTACTGATGATTGCCTAGAGCTGGTAGTTTCACTGTGCAACATCAAAAGTGTGTGTTAACAACATCACTCACTGGATTGACCAATTTACAGGACATCGGGAAAGTCCACAGAGCTCTGAGAAAGAGGATCTTAAATTTACACAATTTATGAATGTCCCTCAGAGATGTTTCTAAACTAACTACTGCAGATTCCAAGATCAGTTCAAACTATTGTATGGAAGTAGAAGTTAACAGGAGTTGGAGGCACTCTGCCAAGGTTTGAAGAAGACCCACCCTCACCAACACCCTCAGCTGAGAGGAACAATTGAGGAACCACCAAGGTGCAGGTTTGCCATAAACTGCTTGAGGACAAGTGATGTCACTGTCTGGAGTCAAGCCAGTTTTACATCCACATGACCTGAAGGGCTGCTGGGGAAGAAGAAACCCCCTGCTCCAAAATCCACACCCTTAAGCTCGACTTGTTTGCAGCTGACCATGTGGACAAAGGAAAAAAAAAAAAAAACTTATAGGAACATTAAGACAAAAAGTTACGTTAGGAAGAGTAAAATTGAGACACTCAATCGCAAGAATACAGTACCAGCCCTTTAGCATGGTGGTAGTAGTATCATCATGCTTTGGGTCGGTTTTATTGCCCCGTAAGTGGATAGAATAATAAAAATAAATAAATAAATAAATAAAATAATTTAAAAAAAAGGAGGACTACCTCAAAATCCTTCATCAGGACCTCAAAATTTCAGCTAGATGGTTAAAGTTTGGACAAAATCGAGTCTTCCAACAGATCAATGACCTCAAACAGACATCAAAAGTGGTTGTGGAAAGAATAAAGCAAGCCAAGTTCAAGCTTCTGGAGGGTCAGCACTATTTTGGATTGTGTATAAAAGTCAGGTTGGTGCCAGAAAACCAACAAATTTAACTCAACACTACAAATTCTGCCAAGAGTCAAATATCCAACCAGAATTCTGCTGACAAATGTGTCTACTAAAAGGTGGGCATGTAAATACAAAGGATGTATTTAAACATGATGAATGATGAAAAATGAACAAAAGATGTCTCTCTTTTTTTTTTTTTTTTTCTTTTGATGTAGCAGTTTAAACAATATATTATTTCCAAACAAATGTAATTACATTGTTCTCTGCCAATCAATTTTCTTTTTTAACATAATTCAAAACTAAATGATCAAAAATAAAATATTAATAATATTCACTGTAGAGTGATTTTTTTTAAATCCTAAGACGTTTATAAAATCTGGATATGACCCCTTATTTGATTCACCTTGATAAGCACCTATAAATATCTTTACAATTGGGTCGTCAAAGTCTGTTTTACTTTTGATGCTGTTTACAAAGTGATTGCGTGGCTGGAGAGATCTATAAAAAAATCATGTTTCTCAAGATAATATTCTTTCTTCAAACTTTCAAAGTCTTTCAAATCTCCATTTTTCATAAGAGAGTAGAATGTTGTTATTCCTTTTGAGACCCATGACTTGAATCTATAATCCATTCTATTTGGTTGAAAATCAGGGTCATAATTCAATTCACACCATTGAATTATTTGTAATTTACAACCCAACTATACTCTTAGTTGGGCTTTAATCCAGGAGTTTTGCACCATATCTATAAATCTTCAATTTATAGATAAAAATCAAATCTTCAGTTTATGTGTAAATACTGCTTGAATTGGGGGATCATTCATTATTGTGAGTTCAATATCTTTCCTTCTAGCTTTATACGCCGGATTACATATGTTAATTAAATATTTAGTCTGGGCCGCATTAAAATAAATCCTAAAATGGGGTAATGCCACACCTACTTCCTCTTTTGAAAGCTGTAATAGTTTGAATTTAATCCTGGGTTTTTTTCCTTTGCCAAATAAACCTGGAAATGATCTGATCTAATTCAGACCGGTGTGTTGAGGGAATCTCTACAGGGAGAGCTTGAAACATATAGAGATACTGTGGAAGGATGTTCATCTTTATTGAGTCAATTCTATGACTGAGGCCAAGGAAAGAGACGGCACTCCATCTATGAATATCATCTTTGATTTTTCTTAACAGTGGGTCAAGATTTGCCTCCGCTAGCGTTGAAATTTCTTTCGTTAAGTGTATTCCCAAATATTTCAGTGAATTCTGATGCCAATTAAGTAGGAACTTATCTCGAATATATTTTGGAGGTGTATAATTCAAAGTTAAAGTTTTTGCGTTTTTTGTATATTTAATTTATATCCTGCATATCTGCCAAATTTTTCTAGAAGATTCATTAATTCAGAAAATGAGTTAGTGGGTTTACTTAAATAAATCAAAATATCATTAGCATATAAGGCCAATTTGTGATCTTCTCCATTAATACTGATGCCTTGATGAGCGCAAAAAGCAGTGGTGAAATTAGGCATCCCTGTCTAGATCCACATTCTAAAATAATGGTATCTGAAAAGGTACCTATTTATTTTTATTCGGGCAGATGGTTTATTATACAGTATATTGTGTAGATGCTCCTAACAAAAGTTTTCTGAATGCCAAATCTTTCAAGAGCTTTATATAGGAAAGACCAACTTACGGAATCAAAAGCCTTCTCCGCATCCAAACTAATTAAAAGAGCTTCCAGTTCGTCTTGTCGAATATGACATCTTGTTTAATATCTGCAGAGATCGTTTAATATTATCATGAGTTTGTCTTTGAGAGATGAACCCAGTCTGATCGTTATGTATTAATTGTGGGAGAATCTTTTCTAGTCTTCTGGCAAAGACGCTTGTATATAGTTTGTAATCGACGTTCAGGATCGAAATTGGTCTCTATTAAAGATATATTGAACGCCAGAAGACGACTTGGTATTAATTCAGATCGAAAAGTCTTATACCTGGCCATCAGGGCCAGGAGTCTTATTCGTCTCGAGTCTGAAGATGGTGTTATTTAGTTCTCTCTCAGTTATCGCAGCCATCAATGTTTGATTTAGTTCCTCGGTTATAACTGGTAAGTTGAGGGAGTCGAGAAATAGTCTAATCTGTTGCTCATCCTCTAGGCGTGGTTGTGTAAACAATAACTTCTAATATTTTTTTAAACATTTTTTGTATGTTTGAAGAGTTTAAATCCCTTATTTTATATACTGATTTATATATTGCCAAGTAGATAATAGCGCGACTTGCTCCTGATCCGTATTAATGGACGACTTCACCACTGTAATGGAGAATCCTCGTGAAAACCATGTCCCTCGTTGCCTCCGTAGCATCCTGGTACAGCCGAGTGCCGTCATCATAAAATACGCGCATCCTTGTCTGTACCTTCGTTATCTTCGGCTATTCTGTAAATCCTTAAATGGTCTCTACGAGCGCGACCCTCCTGATCCCAGTCTGGCTTCCGGATTGTCGTTTGATTAGCATTGATGTAGCTTGAAGCGCTGTCTCGGTTTCCTTCCTTCCTTCCTCTGCCTCCTCCAGTCTGTCATTTGTTCCCTTCAACTTTTGTTTAATATCGGAAAGCTGTACCTTATTGTCCCTTCCGAACCCTCGGAGTTCGTTGAGAATGCATTGCAAGCTAACTTCGGAGTTATCTTCGCCATGAGGGAATGATGTCGGAGAGCTGCTTCTGCTATTGTGTCTTGCTTCAGGGTCATTTTCTGTTACATTCACCGTTATCCTACTTCTAGTAATAACTCCTTTCTCCATGGTTGTGTAAAATATTCACAAGGTGTCACAAAAACATTTTTTTACAAAACCGTCGGGGAGCTCGAAAATTAGAATGTCACCCTCTTGGTGGCGTTACCGAAAAAACGTGTCTTATTTTCTACATGGATGCAAGTGCAAATAGCGCTAGTGGTCATTTTGTTTCAGCTGTTTAAATTGTGAAGTCACACATTTTGACACAACTATCTCGTTGCAGAAAAGTAAAACACGACACTGGAAGCGTCACAGTTATTTCAGATCAGGAATCTTGAGGGAGAAGATAAGACACCATCACCTTGGGAATGAAACATCAGCACATGCCTCGCGCAAAGAAACTAAGACCAGATTGGAGGGGTTGATGATCTGGTCTCATTCTATGCTGCGTGTTGGGTGTCTGATCCGGTATGAGTATTTTTGGCGGAGCTTAAAGGAAATCCTCAATTAATCTGCATTCAGCTTTTTCAAAACGGTTTGGTGGTGCGAGAGAGAGAGAGAGAGAGAGAGAGAGAGAGAGAGAATCATCCGTGTCATGACTGCTCAGATTGAACGAAATGGTTACAAACACTGTGAAGATAATAAGTAAATAAAAGGTACGAGTAAGAAGAGGTCTTGTGTTAATGTTCAACCACTCGTTGCCGTTCCTCATTTCATAAAAAGTTATTTACCTGGAACTGAAATGGACACTTTGAGAACACCATCGGTGAAGCACGGTGGCGGCGGCATCGTGTTAAGACTTGGCCTTGGTTTCCTTTGGTACACACACTTCCGTACTTGCAAACTGTGCTTCGTTTCATCAGTGAGAACACAATCATTCCAGGCTCGGGGACCATGAATCAGACATGGACCTACTCGGCCATAGCTCATGAGGTAAGAAGGCTCACGATAGCGTTCGGCCTTGATGTTTTTTCCGAAAAATCAATAATATTAAAAACGCATAGCACGAAGGTTAACTTCCCTGTTCCCTTCTTCCCTTGTGTTTAATGATGGCTTACAAACCAAGTAGATGGACAACAGAGTCAGGAATCAACAGTGTTCACCTGATACGATATCACGATACCTCAGTGCCGATTCGATTTATTTAAAGTATCACGATTTTATGAATATCCCAATTCTGTATTGCATTTTTCCTCCATTTTTTTTACAATTTTAAACCTTTAAAAAAATATTACTGACTAATTAGATGTAGCCTGTTCCTTATAACATTAGTCTTCACAGTTAAAAACCCAAGCGCAGCATTTAAACACTACAAACTAACTTCAAATACAAGAGTTTAACATTTAACTGAGCAGCGCGTCTCTCTGTCACCAGCCATAATTATTATTTCTCAACAAACTTCCAAATTATTCACTCCTACCACACGGGATAGAAATGTGTAAATAGTTTAGAGTGCGCCACCTGTAGGATTATAAAGAAAGAGCTGCAACTTACCGCCTCGGACGCCTCCAAACTTCTAACACGTGAGATTTTTCGACTAATTAGCGCTGGTGGTGTTGTGAAACTGGTGTAAGTGTGTGTAATGAGCAGGTCTGAGACTAATTCTCTTACAGAGTTTGGAGAAAAAGCAGATGGGAGGATTTTAACGAATGTAACGTCATAAAAATGTATTTCTGTCTCGCCACTCGGAAGCTTCTGCGCTCGAGACAGGATCGATTATGGCTAAATCTAATCGACTGATTATCGGTCACGTCCAATCAAACTGAAAACCAGACAATTCTGGTCACGAGCGGTTCATCTCCATTATAAACGTGAATAAATTTGAATAGCTAAAATGTTTTTTTTTTTTTTTTTTTTTTTAAATAATGAATCGCCACATGAAAGAATCGTGTTTCATAACTGAAATTATTTTTTCCCTCCATTTTGAACTACTTTAGTTAGAACACCAAAGAAAAAAATAATACATTTATTAAAATTTTACATTTTTAATTTTAAAAGTTTGTTTTATTTTTCTTTTTTACATAATATCCTTTAAGCGCATTATTACAGAAGTCCAAAGTAAACACACCCACGCCTGTATAAATATGCCCTGCCCAAAAAGTTCACATCACGAGGAATTGCATCGTCTTATTTCACAATCTACATCCAAAGTACCTTCAGTACCTTTTTTTTTTTTTTTCAAAAAAGTACCAAATATTCTTAACAATGAATAGTGTAGTTGTAGGAGGAAGAGCTACTGACCATTTAATCAGTCCACTCACACCAAACCTTCTAGCACCCACACACACAGTAAACACCTCAACATATAAACACTCCAATACACAAAAACACACTCACACATCCTCCTCAAGGCTTTGACTCACCACTTGGAAGGGGAAAAAAAAAAAAACAAGACACACACACACACTCCACTGAAGAACATCTCGAGCCACCGTAAAGGATAAACAGTAATCAGCGCTTTGAGACTCAATTTACTTGGGCCTTGTTCAAATAAACGCCTTTGCCTGCTGTCTGTTCCCTCCCACTACTGTACTTCTCGACGGGATTTAAAGTGATCTGAGAAAAACAACTTCTATATGATCCAATCTCAACGTTTGATCACGTACACATTCCCACAGTTGGTTTCAGATTTTAAAACCGACAGCATCATGTAATAATTTGCTGTTTGTTACTCTTGAGTTATTCATCGGTTGCTACGGTAACATTCAAATCAGTTTCCATGCATACGATGATGTGGAGGTTCTTGTAAGAAAAAAAACAAATCATGATAAATCAGGAGCAGAGATTATAAGAGTTATTCAGTGTTCAAGGTTATAACATTTCAAACTGTAAGACATTAACCCGAATTCCTTTATCGGAAATACAAAGAGAGGAAAAAAACGACATACATTGCACAGTACCTGTCGTGCAGCCCCAAGGCCATGGTGTCCCCTCGATGCACAGGGTAGTCCATTCCCGCGCACTCAGCCACAGTGCACCACTGCAACACAAACAAATAGAAAAAGTTTTTTAAAAAATAAATAAAACTCACATACTACTGTGAAGTTGTTCAGACTGCCATTCCTAATGCGATTCTTGGCAGATCCAGATCGGGATCAGATTACCTTCATGTAGTCTGAACAGTTTATATTGGGGTAAAAAATAAAAAATAAAACTAACAAACAAACACACACATTAAAACTGACTGGATCAGCAAGTCCGATCTGAAGCACATCCAAAACTGGTTTGGAATCTTATTGGTAATGAGGCGTCCCAGTCTGAACGCTGTCCACTAGGTCACTCGCAATCCGACGCGGAAGCTCGAGTCCACATCGTGACATAATCTCATAGTATGGGAAGTGGATTCAAGGTTGAAAAAACGAGCGCGGAAACGATGGAGGAAATTAAAAGATTTTATTTTTTTTTTTTTAACTATTTTTACGTTTATAACGGAGATGAATCGGTCATGACCAGAATTGGCCGGTTTGATCGGACATGACTGGTGGGAGAGATCGGCCTCGGATATAAACGAGCGCAGAAGCTTCCGAGTGGCGCAACAGAAACGCATTTCCTGTACTGAGAAAATGTAAAACATCGCCGTTTCTTTATAATCCAACAGGTGGCGCTCTCTGAACTATTCACACCTTTTCATTCCGTGTAGTAGGAGTGAATTATTTGCAAAGTTTGCTTAGAAATAATTATTACGGTGGATAACAGAGACACATCAGTTAAATGATAAACTCTTGTATTTGAAGTTGGTTCTTAGTGATTAAATGATGCGCTTGGGTTTTGAGTCAGAAAACTAATGTTATAAGGAATGAGCTACATTTAATTACTCATTATAGGCTTTTAAAGGTTTAAATATGTACCAAAATCAGAGGAAGATGTAATATTGAATCAGGGTATTTAGAAAAACATGATGCTTGTAGAATCGACATTTTAACCAGAAGGACACAGAGGTATCGTGATATCATCGTATCAACAAAATGGAGATGGAAATAAATTAATTACAAACCGTTTAGAGAAAGTTAAACTTCGTAATGACACAGTAAAACATGGGACCTTTAAAACTGAGAAACTTGCAGCCACATTTATTACAACATGGTCCAAGTGATTTTGTTGCAATAGCGGCCTATTAAACTCAGAACCTCACAAACACTTTGTACTTTATATAGTACAAATGTATACAGTCTAAATAATAGTCAGAGTTGCGTTAACGATCCTGACTTCATCATTCCTTCTCCATGATCTCGTTCCCCTTTCGGTCTCCGCTTACGCTGGAACCCTGGACAGCATATGGCACATCTATTAATATTGTGCTGCTCATATTTTGGGGCGTTGTCTGCCATCTGGGAGTCCAAACATCCTGCTGGGTTACACGAGCAGGGTTCACCAGTGAGGGAGGGAGAGACAGAGAGAGAGAGAGAGACAGGGTTTGGGAAGGAAAGCGTCCAACAACTCTGCAGTAATTAAGTCTAGCAGAAAGAGAAAAGCTCTAAACTTTTAAGCATTACATCACCGTCAACCAATGCCAAGTGACCTGATTGAAACTTGGCCTCAGGTAAACTTTCTCAAAGTTTTTTTTTTTTCTTTTCTCTCAAATGTAAATTGTATTTATAACAGATTTATTGGTGGCTTTTTCCCTTACAGGAAGTGTGAAGGTGTGAAAAAAAATTCAAAAGCACCAGATAAGGACACGGCCATAATGTCCCAGGTTCAAACTCCGGAATTAAACACTGTAGTGGTGTTAACCATATTGAGTTCTGTACAGTATTAAAACATGTACATTATTAAACATATACTTCATTAAAACAAACGGCAGTCGTGTCTTGAATAGTGCGTCTGAAGTAACCCAGTAGGTTCTGTTGACGTTTATTTATTTTTTTGGCCCTTGACCCTTTTATGTGCCTGGTGATAATCTGTAATTCAGCACGGTGTTTATGGACCGTTATAACCGGCTGCTTTATTTATAATCCGTGTCTCTGGTCAGAGGAAGGAAACCAGCCGCGTGATCGAATAGCGAGCGGTTTGTTAGAATGTCCCGGTGAGGTAATCCGCGTTTATGGCCGTTTTTAAACTCGCCGCCCCGTTCAGGTCGAGTCTCCAGACAGCAGCCTTGGGGAGAGATCGAGTTAAGGGGTAACGTTTCAGGCTCACATGCAGGAGCGTGCTCATACTCACGGTGCAAGTCAAGTCCTAAACCCGGTCACCCCTGGGGATCAAAACCGGACTCTAATCTGTCAAGTTCCAGTTCCTCAATCAGCAAAGTCAAGGCAGGCTTGTAGACATGACTCTTGATAGTAATGTGGCCAAGAACCAATGACTTTCTCGAGAAGAAGAAATCTGATTAACAGTCCTGAATCCCTTTAGCAAACGTGGAGTTTTTCTCATTTACTCGCTCTCATTTATAAAATGTTATTTACTCAGTTTCCAGACCGAGTGTGTAATATCACTCCAATAAAGAGAGCAGAGATTTTCATCATTTGGATACTAAGACACAGATATATATGTGTGTGTGTGTGTGTGTGTGTGTGTGTGTGTGTGTGCGTGATTAGAACTTGCAATCTTCTGATGATCGGATTCCACCTGGGACCCCAAACAAAACCTTTTTCCAACTGTAGTCGACCACATCCTGCTTCGAAAAGCTCAAAATGGGAATATACGTGCCTCAAAAATGGCTATTGTTCAGTATTATACAGTCTTGCTTCAAACAATAATCGTTTAAAATTCAAATTATTAATAATTTCCTTATGAGTATTGATACTAAAATTAGTGTAAGCTTCTAGTATCATATGACCTGTAAAACTGTTGCTTAAATTGTTTTTTTGGTAAAGGCTTAAAAAGCAAAATAAAAAATCTGTAGTGTCCGTAACCATGTCAAATTCTTGTCGCAATATCTTGATTTTTCATTTCAGAATAATACACTTTTTCAGGTTTGTGTCTTTTCATGCAAAATCTAAATTGGCCAAGTTTCATCTGAAGGACAGTTAACATTATTGAAAGATTTGAACAAGATTTAAAATCTTTTTTAAAAAGTTATGGACACTACAGACTTAAAAGGGCATAAAGCTGTATTTAGCAAATGTTTTTCTTTTTATCTGATTAAAAACATAAATGTGTATTCATACTTAAAAAAAAAACAAATAAGCATGAGATAAGAAGCATTAAGTATTAAGAAAAATGATATATGATTTTATCTGAAAATTCACTTTTTTCACCATGGATCAGACACTCAAAATATTACAGATGGGAATCAGCAGTCACCTCCAAATATATCACATCACGATACCTTTGATGCCGATCCAGTTAAATTTGCGATTCTATAAAAGTATTGATTTTATAAATATCCTGATTCGATATTATATTTGTGAAAAAATTATTTGGGGAGATGCAGGATGAGTAATAGAACACGTCGAGGTGTTTTTTGGAATTTGTGTCTGTTTGTTTGTGCATGCATAACGTAAAAACTACTAAACTAATTTTAATGTGGTTTTCACAGTTGTGTTTGGCCGAGTTTGAGGTAACATTAAGGCTTTGTTTCATCGCAATCGGCCCAGGGGAAGAAAAGATGTGCTACTTTGAAATCTAAATGGAAAATGGCATTATATCATATTAAAGAAAAAAAAATTTACGTTGGGAAAAAAAATAATAAAAAATTGTTCATCTCAAAATTCAACAGATGGCGCTGTAAATTTTTTAATATGCACTTATGATTGTGCAAGTGAAATTTAATTAATGAATGCGACCTCACACCTTCATTCTGCGCACTTCACGGCAACATAAAAACTAATTTGTGCGCGCAATTAAATTCATGGGTCACCTATAAATTTTCCCCAGCGGTCATCGACTTAGGAGAAGTTCCATCGTTGCCGAGGACATGATACAGTGTACATACTGAAGTGTGGGCAGGTGATCAGATCACTACCTTAAGACAAAGAAGCAAAAAAAAAAAAAAAAAAAACACACTTAAAAAAGAAAAGAAAATGAGAATAACCACTCATTTTATTATTTTTCCAAACCCATGACATCCTAGAGATACTCATGAGAATGAGTACCAAATGGTGGACTAACTCAGTTCCCAGCTGGCTCAAATACACACACACGGCCTCAGTCCTGGGACGTTCTCCATCTCTCTGTCCACCTGTCGTCTAACGGAGACATGAAGACCTCCACAATCTGCTGAAGCCTAGCGTCTCCACTTCACACAATCCGACAAAGCCCCTAAAGTCCCTACAATCAACTGTACCATTTCTCTTGGAAATGAGACGAACGTTTGAAAACCCAAACTTGGGCGAGTGCTCAGACATTGTGTAGGTTGTAGACGGGATATCTGATCCTGAGACGAGGAACTTTCTCATGTTATAGGGAAGAACTTTAGGCTGTAATTGCGTTCGTTTAGATTATGAACCCTTGGGCTTCACGGTTAAAGATTGTCTTCAAAACCTCAAATGCTTAAAATAGACATGAGCCTGATTAAATACAGTACATGTGCACATTACTCATCACGCTATCCTCGAAAGTGATGTACTGTATACAATTCAGCTGCTCATTACAATACATTAGCTCTTGGGTTTGGATCTCAGCCCAGCACATAAATCACTTAAGAACATTAACCACCACTGGGACGGTGAGACATTAACACCTTAACCACACTGGCAAAAGCTTGACTAACATGCTAGCTAGTTAAGAGCTTTTTTTTTTTTTTTTTTTTTTTTTTTACTGGTGTCAAATACCGGATAGACTAGCTGGACCATAAGCATGTAAACATGAATGGTCTGAGTACACACCCTCATAGTTCAGATACTTGCCTTTTCCAAACACAAGTAAAAGAAGTATTGCTCTTTAGAAGTTTGCATACCCTTCGTTTGTCACATGCTTTGTTTGCATCGTCAAAGTCAGAAGAAAACCTAGGCAGGTTGAACAAAGGCAGAAAGGATGATCCTGAACAGGTGACAAACTCGATCCCTTTTGTTTTGAAATTTTGGCTCAGACAAAGTCTTGTCTAACTTGCCCAGGTTTATTACTGAGAAAAATTATTATTAAAAAATAATTATAAAAAAAAAAGGAGGCTACTTCTCAAGTTTATGCAATATGAAAGTGACCAATCCTGCTTCCCTAAAAAATTCCAAGTTGCTAACTTCAGTGTTTTACTGTCTCGCTTCAAACAATCAATAAAATGCTAATTTCTTTATGAGTATTGAAACTAAAAGTGGAATAAGCCTCTAAAAGCATATGACCTGTAAAAATTGTTGCTTAATTTAAATTTTTTTTTTGGTAAAAGCTTAAAAATAAATATATTTTATATGATCCAATCTGAAAATTAACTTTTTTTTCACCATAGGTGAGAACTTTTTAGCAGAAACACCGTGTTTTGGCTGAATAGGACTGGTGGTAAAACTATTAACAGAGCTATTGTATTGGAGGTAATGTAAACGTTTAATCCATTGCACTTGATTTTTTTAAAGTTGAATTTTCAAGTAAAGGATCTCTTTGGTACCCCAGTTCAAGAAAGTGTCCTGATACCAAATTTTAGCTGCTTCCGTCAAACCAAAAAAGTTCTGTGAATAATTATTTTGTAAAACTAAACAGTGGTTGCTTAAGGAATAAACTCTTGTGACTGATTACACAAATATTTAATAAAATATATATTTTTTTATATTTATATTCTTGTATGCTAAATCATATTTTTGTTTATATTTTTAGGGGTATAATTTTATTCATAATTTTAGACAAAAATTTTATATTAAACGTAATAAACAGTAGAATTTAAAATCCATTGCAATTCATATTTCAGATGTTAAATTTTTAAGTAAAGGACTTCTTTGGAACGAAAGACCAAGAAAGTTTCCTGACATCAAACTTCACCTGCTTACGTCAAACCGAAAAAGTTCTGTGGAGAATTTTTGGTGGTTACTTAAGGAATACTAAGGAACTCTTTAATGTTGTGTGTACACAAGACGATTTGCCTGGGCTATAACCCGAGGCTGAGGTACAAGCCCGGACTGAAGAAATAGTGTTTATGTGTGTGAGTCATATGATAGACACCGATGCGGTCACATTCAATATAATAAGTCGATACCGAGATGTCACCTAACGTCCTGACCGAGGATGTATAGTGTTGACTCATCGTGAACGGGATGTTGGCAGAGACATCACCAAAATGAACATTAAACAAGCAGCTCAAGTATACATACACACACACTGGGTTTGTCAATATTAATTAATGATGAGTGTGTGAATGGTGTGTCGGTGCAAATCAACAGTACAGTTGGTGCTCTAAGATGAAACACTTTAGGCGTCCAAATAAACGAAGAAAAACTATGACTTTAACTCTAAGACAGCTCGTGAAAACTATCCCCTTAGTCCAAGAACAAGCAGGGAGAATATTTGAGTCGGCTTCACCCCCCACCTCGGCGGCCCCTGTCGACTCGGTTTCTCCCCAGCAACACTCTCGCTGACGGACACGGGCACGTGGGGCGGGTCGGGGCACCAGATGCCACTTCTGAGGCGCAGCCGTCGAGATGACGAGGCTTACCAGGAAAAGTGGTCCCGCTGCCACGGCAACTGAGACAGAGCGGATTAAATAAGCCGTGAAAAATAAGACGGACGAAGAAATGACACAAAAGACGAGCGCTAGATATCCGACCAGGCTAATTAGAGACACGCGAAGGGGTGGCATCACGATAAATAGCACCACAACCCTGACTCGGACCCGGATCCGAATACATTCAACCTCAAAGTCGAGTGTGAAAACTGTGTCACGCGCCCGGGTCTGCTTCGTACGCTGACGAAGGCGTGAGGGTTATTCTCGACCTGGTCTCCAGGATAAGTAGGGAGAAAGTGCAAAGTGAAGACGCTAGTGTCCGAGCTTGGCGTCTCGGCAACGGTGCACTTTTTCTAACATAAATCAATGTTTTATAGTCGATGAGCCACAAGTGTACGCCCCCTTTTCATTTTTAAAGGCAGACTGAAAACAAGCAAAGCTAATATCGCCCCCTTCTGTATCGGAGTACATAGATTCGAAAGCGTTCTTGGGTACGGAACAACATGAATAACGTGGAAGTGGATCGATGTTGGGGCAAATCAGACCTCTAATACGAAGGTCGTCTCGTGCACTCTTGGAACAATTACGATGCTTTATTTTCGTCCACCGCATTTCCCACATCCATCAATAAAAGCTTTAATGTCTGAGTGAAGGGGGGAAAAATAAAAATCAATACAACATTAAAGTTTCAACACATTTCTAATTCAATCATCTTCCATCCAGTCCGGGAGACGGAACACACTCTTATAGAACGCGTTTATGACTTCCGAGTCAAAGGCAGATCCTGAGTTACTGTACGTGTTCTCATCTCCATCTGGTGAGAAGCAGGATCGAGTGACCCGGCGCACGTCTCCTAACCCACACGCCCCATTTAGGAGCACGGCTCCGGGTAGAACGAGTTCAGGGTTACAGTGTTGTCATGCTCAAAATACATACGTGCGATTTACGGTCTATTTTTACCCCCCCCCCCAATATATTTAACAGGCACAACATAATTATCACCGATGGTTCAAAATATCATCAGCAGAGGTGACGGCTCTCGTGTATTTATACTCCTGACTTCTGCAATTTAAAGCGGCACGCAGGATGAGAGTCACGTTATTTTCCACAACAAAACCATCAGCACACAATTACACAACCGTGTCTAATTCCTTTTGTTTCTAACATACTTCTCAAAAAATGCTGATTTGTTGGGAGGAAAAAAAAAAAGAAAAAAAAAAGAAACTAGAATGTCAGAATTGGTTTATTAATAAAGAGATATCCAAGAAATTATTTTTTGTTTCTATACATAAATATTTTTCTTATTTATAAATCTAAAAATATAGAAATTATATTTTATATGTATAAATATTTATAATAAATACAATTTCTATTCATAACAAATATACTGATTTGTTGGGGGAAAATTTTATATTTAAAATATTTACAAATGTTTTATATTTATAACTATTTAAAAAACATCTTATTAAATATTTTATATTTATAATGTCTATAAATTATTTAATTGACATTTTAATTCATAATTTTAGACACAAAAGAAATACAGATTTGTCGGGGGGAAAAACAAAAAAAACTAAAGTGCTGAATAATGTTTAATAATCATAATTGTAATAATAATTGGTTTAATAATCGTTATTAATACATAAACATCTACTAAATCATTTTTCTTTATATTATTAGAGATGCTGATTTGTTGCAGAGGAAACAATTAATAAACAATTAGAATGTTTTAAAATTATTATTATTATATTTATTGTTGGAAAAGAAATTCATAATTTTAGACTTTTTTTTTTTTTTTACACAATTGCTTATTAAGCAAATTGGAATAAAACAAATTTAATACAAAGGTAATAAATAAACCAATATCATGATTTCTCCAAATAAAATATCATGACATTTTATCAAGGTATGGATATTATACAGTCATGTCCCTCAACACTAGAGATAAATCTTTTAATTGATGATTTGAAGAGAGAAAACATCCTACACTTCGGTGCAGGAGGTGATAATGTACAGCTAGACGACATCATGTCGAACGTTTCCTGCTTTCTCATGAAAAAAAATAATTTTATATATATATATATATATCTCGCCCAGAGCTGTACAACATGTGAACTACACATGCTGCACTAAACCGAGAAAAAAGAGAAAAAAGAGAAATAAGGTGTCGTTTGAACAGAGACAATTGTGTTTACGCTTCCAAAAACTTTTCTATTATGATACGACAAAACTCTCATTATAAACCACAAGATTCCCAGCTGATTAAACACCCAGAGCATCCTCATCACCTTGCTGCTGCCCCACTCAGTCGCCATGGAAACGCGTAGCAGGTTAGTCAGGTCAGCGACGGAGGAATCAGGGCTAAACCTTGTCGCGCGTGTTCTGATTTAAAGTTCACCGCTATCATGTCTCTGATGTTTTCGCATAATTCCGTGACAGAAGGTCGCATAATGAGCGTCGCTCCACGGGCTGCATATAAATAATCTCAACGCGCTCTGGTAGGGAGTCTTATTAAAAGACAAAATATTGGTGTAGATGTTTAAATAACGTTCACGACGCTCACAGAACACAGGCAGACGTTCAACTGGATACAGTGAAAAGCAGAATCCTCACCGAATCACATTTACATCACGAGGAGGAAGAAGAGATCTGATTGAAGAGGACTGAAAATGAAAGGATGATGAAGGAGAGCAAGACTTGAAGACGGCGGGAATGCATTTTATTAGATCGCCAACCACCGCGAAACAAGAAGAATAAGTGAATGAGTGTATAATATGACTGACAGGAGGTGCGTCCAATCACAAACAAGCATTCGGGACTGGAGGTCTGTCAGTCTCTCAACAGCTGGATAAACTTTTTCTGAGGTAATAAAATAAAAAAATTAAAAACATTTCTATTGTCCATCTTCCAGGTTAATATACAAGCAACAGTAAAAAAACAGCAAAAAGCGCAAACACTCTGAAACATCACAGCTAGGGACGTAAATCACCATATGATAAGTATCATGATTTTATAAATATCCCGATGTCATATTACATCTTTCCCCCTGATTTGGTTACAATTTTAAACTTGAAAAAAAAAAAATGGCTAAATAAGTAATTAAATGTAATCTATTTCTCATAACATCAGGTTTTAAACAATACAAACTAACTCCAAATACAAAAGTTTAACATTTAACTGAGCAGCGAGTATCTGGGTCAAATAATTCACTCCTATCACACTGGATGAAAATGTGTAAATAGTTCAGAGTGCGCCACCTGTAGGATTATATAGAAACAGCATTGTTTTACCGCCTCAGATGCCGAGCGCGCGGGTTGAGCGACTGCTAGCATGTGCAGCTTCTAACTCACATGATTTCCGACTAATTAGCGCTGGCGGTGTGGTGTAAGTGTGTGTAATGAGCGGGTTTGAGACCAATTCTTTCAGAGTTTGGAGATAAAGGCAGATCAGAGGGAGACTGGAAACTAGCCACATTTTGGTCACGGACCGATCGACAGGTTTATCTTTACTATAGACGTAAAAAAGAAAAAGAAAAAAAAGAACTAATCAGTGCGGCAAGATGAGAATCACCACACAAAAGAATAATATCAGATTTATAATCTAATCATTTCTAATCACATCCGTATTTCACAGAAATGAAAGAAACTGACTGGAATACGAGTAAAGAAGTGAAGGTTGTGCTCTCCAGCGTGGCACATTGTCGCAGATGTGAAAAAATGGTTAAATTTTACACAGCGATAGTCCAGAAGTCAGTCGGATCAGATATCGGTTTTGATATTGTGCTATCGATATCACGATAAAACAATTAATCAATACGTCCCACTTTAACACTGTGAAACTTGGGGTGGAAAAGTTAAGCGATAAATATTGATGTAAGACATTTTTTATATATATTGATTTAAATATACATTAGTTAGATATCTATGGAACAAAGAGATATACAAGTCGTATATAAAATATAAAATGTTTAGATATAGTTTAATAGACTTGTAATAGGGACAGATTGCACTCTTGTCCCAGGAGTATAAAGGGATCTACTGCACAAGTTGAACAAATCAAACCTCTTGTAAAGAACGTTAAGAACATTACAGTATTCACCCTGATCATGTGTAACATCTAACACTGAGAATATAATGTCCTTATTAAATCTATTACTTTCATCTCTCTCTCTTTTTCTCTCCTCGACATGTCTGATCATGTTTATCCCCAACTTCTTAAAGTTAGCAGGCTAGGCTAACAGGATCACCAATCACACATGATGATCACACAGTATCACGGTGCCGTCCTGAACATCAAAGCGCCCGGATCAAAGCTTAATCATTTAAATTTAAAAATAACGAAAAAAACGATCGTTTAGAATCCACTGCGTTCTGGCGTTAAAGATAGATCAAAGCCCAGCTCGGTTACTATCGTTACCGGATTTAGCTCCGTAGCAGCACATTAGCGCAGCGGACACTCCGCCCCGGAGCCCGGACCGGACACGGGGAGACAGGACACACCGCTGGGACAGGACGAAACCCCGCTTAGAACTTTAATAAACGCAGATTCTTTACCTCTATCCACCGGGTTTGCCCTTGTTTTCTTCTTTAAACCGCTCCAATCTACTCCACTCATGGAGCCCAGCTGGACACGCCCTCTTTATCCTGATTGGCTGTCGCCGTCCTGGGAAGGAGCGCTGCGCATAGAGCTTATTGGCTCACGCGGAAGTCGATCAACACCAGCCGCTGAAAACTTCCGTCGCCGAAAGAAGTTGCGCTGAGGAGAAGCTGATTGGTTAATTCAACAAGCGCCAGTCCAGGAGCAGAGAGTCAATATTTCTTAGTTATTACTTACTTAAGGCAGTCATACCAGTGCAAACAACCAAAAAAAAAAGAGATTACACCAGAAGAAACAAGAAAAGGAAAAAAAGTATGATGTATATTTTATTAATATAATATCAATGCATATAATACTACTTTATGATCTGGTGTAATCTGTTTTGGAAATAATTTTCTACATAACATAGGAAATGTAGAAGAAGAAAAAACATTAAAAGGAGGAGAAAAATAGTATGATGTATATTGTATTAATATAATATTAATACTACTATATAATAATATATATACATTTCAGTGGCGATTTCTTTAAGACTGCAAGGGAAGCTCAGCTTCCCCTATAATGTCACAAAATTAATGGTCAAATTAT
>JAQMYJ010000017.1:17901440-17914978 GCA_030014305.1 Clarias laeviceps | reverse complement strand
ATCGAAGAACAAAACAATCCAAGATCAGGACAAATCCACAACAATCAAATCCAGCTAACTGAGTTAGCGACGTACGAGGAACGGACCTCAGGTCAGCTGATCTGGAACAGTTCTGTATTGTGTCCGAGTGCATTTGCAAAACCCATCAAGCACCAGGATGAAACTGTCTCTCATGAAGACCTTCCCTGGAAAGCAAGACCAAAACTGACCTCTGCTGCAGAGGAGAATTACCAGCCTCAGAAATCACCAATTAACAAACAGCACCTCGTTTATCGCTTTACCAATTAACAAACAGCCATTTTGAAGCTTTACAGAGTATAAGTAGCAGATAAATCTCAATATCAACTGTTCAAAGGAGATTATTTCGCTTTTTTTTTTTTTTTTTAACATCTTCAGCATTGTTTTATAAAAATCAGAAAAGAACATGGAGTTAGAATTAGTGGCGTCCAAACTTTTGACTGGTACTTTACACAGGTTATTTTCTGCTAACAAACACTAGTAACGTTAAAAGAAAACGAGTAAGTAAAATGCTGTATACAGTTATATGGTGTCTGTTATGGCTGGCCGTATAGATATTGTGATAAACTCGGTCTCAATATCTTTTCTTGAGATTTTTTTTTCCTTTTTTTTTTTTATGATCCACTGCAACACAAATACAAAAAGATTTGTCCAAACCTGTTATTATTGAATTGAGGTGTTTCAATTTAAATCAGAGCTCTTATCCCCAGTGCAGGACGATCTTAATACTTCCACATGCCAAGACATCTAAGTCATGCTTCTGTGTAACTCTGCGGCAACAGTTTGGGGAAGATCCTTTTTTTTTATTCCAACATGAAAGCAAAGACTATAAAGACACGGTTTAATGAGTTCGTTGTGGAAGAACTCGACTGGCCCGAACACAGAGCCCTGAGGTCAACCCCATCGAGCACCTTTGGGATGAACTGAAACCGAGATTGCGAGCCAGACCTGCTCGTCCAACATCAGTGCCTGACCTCATAAAGGCTCTACAAAATAAAGGGGAACAAATTCCCAGAGAAACAGTCCAACATCTTTTGGAAAGGCTTTCCTCAATATTTTGGAGTGTTTCTGTGAGAATTTGAGTGTTTCTGTTATAGCTGTTAAAGGGGGACCGACTCTATATTGAAGTATATGTATTTGGGGACAATGTAAGTGCAGGTTTGGCCAAATTCTTTTGTCCACGTAGTGTATTTCTAATTTTCTGTTTTTGATGTCCCATAAAAATCTTCAGCAAATTCAGGTTAAGAGATCGTGCTTCGTGATGCGTTCATTACATATTATAGTATAATGCTTTATATGATGTTATATGATGTATTATATTATATTATATACTCAGCCATAATGTTTGTTTTTACAGGTTTGGTACATTATATATTACAGATGTGGAAAATAATTTTAGTTGGGCATCTTGATTCTTTCTTGTGACAATTAATGTTTCGCCACACTGACTCCCAAATCAAATAATAATAATAATAATAAAATTATTTTATTTATTATTATTATTATTATTATTATTTTAATAATAATATTATTATTGTTATTATTATTATTATTATTATTATTATTTTTATATATATATATATATATACAGAGTCAGTCAAAAAAATTATACACACTTTAGGGAATGAAAAATAATATGATGTATATTATATTAATATAATATTATATTGTTATCAAAATGTTATCATAACGTATAGCAATAAATTTAGTATTTAAATATTATTACAAGTTTTTCTTTTCCTGAAGTGTGTATACATTTTTTTTGGACTCTGCATTTGCGTTTTAAGGTGATACAATGTTGCAGTTTCTCAATAGTCCTGCAGGTGGTGCACTCTAAACTAGTCACACATTGACAGGCAGCACAGCATCCGTTGTCTTAAAGGCGAATTATTTGCAATAAAAAAAAAAGAATATTGGACTGGGATATTTTATAAAATCGTGACACTAACAGAATACAGTTCTGTTATTGAATCGCAATACAGATTGAATCAGCATAGCGGTCTTGTGATAATATTGTATCGGCTGGTCCCTGATGATTTCCATCCCTAGTGTTTATTACTCCAAATAATCTGCTTCTAATCCGCTGGTATTGATTGGTATAAGTGCACCATATCCCAGTTTAATATAATATGATTTTATGGTACCGCGTTGTCAAGCTGTAATCCCAGGGACACTAAATATGCAAAATCACAGAAAAGTTTGTCAAATGGTTACCATTAAAAGGTCACATGACCGCACCGGTTCATTTCGAGCAAATGTACAAGATGATGTATATATATATTTTCAGGATTTCCTGTGTGGTTGTAAATCACGTTCCTCCATACTGAATGTGAATCGATTAGAATAAAACTACAGACTTAATGCAAGAGCTCCAGTTTTATAGCCATCTTTAAAAGTCCTCTGAGTAAAACATCGGTGGGAAAACAAGGCGAGACAGTGCGCGAGCTGTCCCCCCCCCCCCCCGTCCGCCCGCCCCCACACCCCGTCACGCCTTTAACTTCTGCCGCGTAGTTATCTGTCACGCCGTGTCCCAGGGGGCTTTTCTGAAATAAAATGTATCCGTAATCGCATTCTCTCCGCGCTCCGATCTGGCCTCGTTTTACAGCGGAACCGAAGTGACACCACACGGCTTCTTCCCCGGAGCGCCGCCGCCGCCACCGCCGCTTATCTCTTCTCATTTTATTATTATTTTTTTATTCCTTTTTTTTATTTTTATTTTTTTTTTAACTGCACTGAATTTAAAAGTGTGCTGCTTCCAGAAATGGCTAATGATGACTGAAGGCTAGCGTTAACAGTTGGCATGATTTTCTTTTCTTTTTTTATTGCACTGTGTGGTAGGGAAAGATTTAATTTCACGGTGCGACACACCATATCTTTTCTCTTCTCTGCCCACAGGAACGACGCCGCTCAGTCAGACGATGACGAGAAGAGTCAGCCTGCACTGGCCGACACGGACGGAGGGAAACTCAAACAGAAAACGTAAAAACAAATTATTAAAAAACGTGGTTCTTCACCATCTTTTAATTAAACATGTAGTTCCGTTGTTTAGACCTTTTTTCTTTGCAATTTCATTCCTCATCTCTTCCTATGTAGGTTTTTATTTTTTATTATACTTTTTATTAGGGCCCAAGCACTAGGACATCAGCCCTATTACGTCGTAGTGTGTGAGGGCCCTCTTGTTCTTCTAAAGATTATTATGAAATTTTTTTTCAACATCCTGGGGTTTTTGGGGTTTTAATGTGCGTGTGTGTATTTTGCCTCCTTTGCAAAATGCACCCAGTGGATTTTTTTTATTTATTTTTTTTAATGTACTTCTCCTAGGGGATTTATACGATCGCCAACAAACTGGGCCTATGTGATCTCAAGACATTGAGGATGCAAAATTGCGAAGGGATTTTTGATTTCTCAAACGGGTCAGCCGTGACAACGCCTTAAACATTTGCTGAAGAGTGGTTTATAACTTTGTGACATTATATTGAATGACATAATGGTGTCATGCTTTTTTTTTTTCCCCCCCCAGCATTTGGGGCTTTTTGGCCGTCTAAACATAGAATTCTTTTTTTTCTAAAATGATGTCATCATGGTATTGGTATGCCCCCTTTTAACGCATGCACAGGGTGCTTGGCCCCGCTCATCGTTTTCTGTTTTCTTGTTTTTTGATTCAATTTTTATTTTTTGATCATTTCTTTCTCATCATTCTTGTAGTCTTTCCACCTCCCTGTTTCTGTTCTACCCCTTTTCAAATTTTCCATCTCATCTTTTAAATTTTTCTTTGCTGTTTCCTCATCTTCTTCCTATTTGTATTTTTACTCGCCCCCTTTTTACAATTCTCATCCTAATTAAAACTTCCTCTTCTCACTGTCTCTCTTTTTACTTTTTTTTTTCCCCCCCCTCTTTGTGCAGCACCCAGCTGAAGAAGTTCCTGGGGAAGTCGGTGAAGCGGGCGAAGCACCTGGCGGAGGAGTACGGCGAGCGGGCAGTGAACAAGGTAAAGAGTGTCCGGGACGAGGTGTTCCACTCGGAGCAGGACGAGCCGTCCTCGAGCGACGACGAGGGCATGCCGTACACGCGGCCTGTCAAATTCAAGGCGGCGCACGGCTTCAAGGGTCCGTTCGACTTTGACCAAATCCGGGTGGTGCAGGACCTCAGCGGGGAGCACATGGTGAGGAGGAGGAGGAGTTGTACATGGGGATGGTTGATCTGTGATAATACTGTACATTGTGTGTGTTATATCGCGTGCGTGTGCGTGCGTGTGTGTGTGTGTGTTTGTTTTCAGGGAGCAGTCTGGACGATGAAGTTCTCTCACTGCGGCCGGCTCCTGGCTACAGCCGGTCAGGACAACGTGGTTCGAATCTGGGTCCTAAAAAACGCCTACGACTACTTCAACAACATGAGGATCAAATACAACACAGAAGGTACGAATCTTCATCTTTGATTATGTTACTATAACGGCTTCACACACAGTGTGTTCATTCCTTATACGTACCGTATATAATCGTATTTTGCTCTCACGCTGTAGGTCGTGTTTCGCCTTCGCCCTCTCAAGAGAGTCTGTGCTCGTCCAAGTCTGACACTGATGGAGGGGTAAGACGCACACACACTGCACACACACTGCACACACACTGCACACACACTGCACACACACTGCACACACACTGCACACACACTGAATAATTGCATAATAAACCCCAGAAATCTTAATTAAATCAGACTTCCATTAAATTGTAAAATTCTTCCATAGTTGGGACTTTCTGGAAAGTAGTGACTACGGAATGGTGTAAATGTGTACATGCAGTATTAGCATAAATATGCTAGTTATGTGTGAAAGTTAGTGCCCCCTTTTTCACTGTGTTTGTGTGTGTGTGTGTGTGTGTGTGTGTGTGTGTGAAACCATTTTTTTTATTCATCTGATTGTAACGGGTCTCAGTATTGGGCAATTACAACCGGAGACGAACAGCGATGTATAACTTTGATAACTTCGATTCATTGAAAAATTAGTCGGCCTCACCGGTTTCAATGAATCAGTCTGGGAGCACGATGATAGAAAATGTCTGTTCTGTAAAGCTGTCCTGATGGTGAATAATCTTAATTTTGGAAAATCCTCAAAAAGACAGAGTTCACAGTCCAATACAAAGGCGCAGAGACGACAGTGTTGCATTTCACATTTTTCTGTGATTCATTTGCTTTATGGTTTTTGGCCAGATGATGGCAGTGTGGGGAAAGGGCACAGAGATTTAGTGGATTGGTATGGCTATTTGGATTGGCTGTTGGTAAGGCGTACAAGACTCACTTTGTCAGACTTGGGAACAAATCCGATTTACGAACGTGCTCCTGTGACAAAACTGGTTTATAAATAGGGGAGTACTTGTGTATATGTATTTATTTATTTATTTATTTTTTTTTTTACTTTGACACTGATTTAATGAGATTAAATTGACAGCACCGGGTTTTTACCCAAAAACATAAAATAAAATAAAAATAAAAAAAGATTTTAAAAAAAGGGGGCATTCAGTTTTAAACATAAAAATGTCATTTTTCTTTCCGGTGTGCCAGCTGGCAGGATCAGCAATGGACGACTCGGACCTCGAAGACAAAAACGTTCCCTTCAGACAGCTTCCCTTCTGCAAGTACAAAGGTCACACAGCCGACCTTCTCGATCTCTCCTGGTCAAAGGTCAGAGGCTTGTTTGTTTGTTTATTTATTTATTTATTTATTTATTTCTTGTAGGAATAGAAATGGTAATCAGATAACACTCCAGATAACACATACTGATTGAGGTTTTTACGTCTTGGTAGAACTACTTCCTGTTGTCGTCGTCCATGGATAAGACGGTGCGCTTGTGGCACATATCGAGGCGAGAGTGTCTCTGCTGTTTCCAGCACATCGACTTCGTCACAGCCATCGCCTTCCATCCCAGAGTGAGTGTTTTATCCGATTCGGACACATGGCAGCATGAGTGAATGATGGAGTGATAACGTGTGTGTGTGTGTGTGTGTGTGTGTGTGTGTGTGTGTGTATATGTGTCACGTAGGACGACCGGTATTTTCTGAGCGGCTCTCTGGACGGTAAGCTTCGCCTGTGGAACATTCCAGACAAAAAGGTCGCCCTGTGGAACGAGGTGGACGGCCAGACGCGTCTCATCACCGCAGCCAACTTCTGTCAGAACGGCAAATACGCCGTCATCGGCACTTACGACGGACGCTGCATTTTCTACGACACGGAGGTGTGTGTGTGTGTGTGTGTGTGAGATTAACTGTTACTTGGAAATGCATTACTATATGGCCGAACGTTTGCTGTTTACACTGATAACTGATACTCGTGTTTGTTGTAATCTGGCTCTGTTTACTTTTTTATCCACTAGCGCCTTAAATACCACACGCAGATCCACGTGCGCTCCACCAGGGGGCGGAACCGCGTGGGCCGCAAAATCACCGGCATCGAGCCTCTGCCTGGAGAGAATAAGGTAGCCTTAATCGTGCTTAGTACACACGTGTGTTTGGAGTCCAGTTACTCACTGCTGAGAGTGAATGTAGAACATGATTTTTTTGTTTGTTATTTATTTATTTATTTAAAAACCTCAACAGATCCTGGTGACATCGAACGACTCTCGCATTCGCCTGTATGACCTGAGAGACCTGTCACTTTCCATGAAGTACAAAGGCTACGTGAACAGCAGCAGTCAGATCAAAGCTAGCTTCAGGTCAGGAGGGACGCTTTTAAAGTGACAGCACATAATAAAAATAAATAAATAAATAAAATGTGAGTGCAGATATGAGGTACAGCTATGGTCATGTTGATGACCTGTTGATCAAATGCAAGTTTAAGTTGAACAAGACACCCGTTTTTGCTTGTTAAGTACAAGAATAACCTTGAGATGAAGTGGATTTATCTCGTTTTGTCAAAAAAAACGTAATATTTTATCGTATTTGTTCGCACCAGTGTATTGACTTCAGTCACAGAAACGTTCCAGACCAAATTGATTAGCAGGTTTCTATTAAAATCTGATTGTTTTAAGGTATTATAATAACAACCACGTTTGTTTCTCTCTTAGTCACGATTATTCGTTCATTGTGAGCGGCTCCGAGGATAAATACGTGTACATCTGGAGCACGTACCACGACCTGAGCAAGTTCACCTCCGTACGGAGGGACCGCAATGACTTCTGGGAAGGAATTAAAGGTTAAAATTTATGTTTCTGTTACAGCTAAGATATATTTATCAGTGTATATATATAAGGGCAAAGTTCGAACGTCTTCCTCCTGCCAATTCTTCAGTCTAACAGCGACCGTGACTGTTTTTGTCTCGTAGCACATAACGCAGTCGTGACGTCGGCTATCTTTGCGCCACACCCGGATCTGATCGTTCCTCAGGAGCCGGGGGCGGAGAAACCCGACACCGAGTGCAAGAGCGACGTCACGGACGATTCCGAGCCCATCCCATCAGGTGACACTTGTATCCATGGCAACCTGCATGTGTAATATTAAGCTTTTTACTCAACGTTCTCCTTTGTCCTTTTTTTTTCCCCTTTTACAGGCGCTTTAAAAACAGACCACACGGAGGTCCTCCTCTCCGCCGACTTCACGGGCGCCATCAAAGTGTTCGTCAACGTGAAAAAATACTAAGCGCTTATAAGCTGACCGTCTTGGTGTTAAAAAAAAAAACTGATTCCACAAGTATCACTTTATCGTATGTCTGTAATCAGAGGGCTTTATAAACCCTGCTCGCAGCTCCTTAATCGTCTACGGCTTCTGGTGAGTGCTCTGAGGGGGAGGGGACACGGTCAAGCCCCGCCCTCTGTGCAGGGAACAGGGACCCAGGAAGTGGTGCAGGACTTTGAGGGAGAGGATGGAAACAGAGGAAGAACGTATCCAGAACACAAGGCACTTCTTATGTCATGTATCTTTTTTTTTTTTTTTCCTTTCTTTTACGGAGGAAGTTGGTGCGAGGGGGGGAAGCTATAAAATGTTCTCGTGGGAATGAAATCTCAGCTCGTTCGTTGATTTGCAACATACCACATGATGAGCCTCGTTTATTAAACTTTACCTGAAGATTTGAGTGAAGGAAAAATTCACATCAGAGATAAAGATTTTGTTTTACTGTCAAGCATTGACAGTTGATGAAGGTGAAAAATTAGGTTTTTAGCCACACCCACATAGTTCCATAAAAGGTAATGTTTCATTAAAGGAAAAAGAAATTACGTCAACTAATCAGTGAAAGAACAAATTGTACAGATTTCCATAAAATGTAAAATTAATTATTTAAACTCGACAGAAATAAAATTGCAGTAAAATTTCACACCTGTGATTTGAAGTCAGTTTGCTTTAGTGCGTCTCCTTGTACGGAAATTTATACAAGTCTGTACAAAAGAAATAAAAATTCCAAACTTGACTTTAATGAACAGTGTATTCTGAAGCTAAACTCATTCATGCGAACGGTTTGTCTGAAAGAGTTTATTAAACGAGGCTCGTTACACACGAGTCTCAGCTCAACAGCAAAAAGAAAACAGGATCGAAAAACTCGACTCTTACAGTACGAGACCTCAGTATTAACATCACTCAAGTATCAGTGGCGGAAACTGAAGGAATGTGCGATACTCTTGCTAACGGAGTCCGTCTTAGAGCCTCATCCAACAAGCTGCAGCCCAGTATTTCTCAGGTTTGATACTATGACTAATCTAAGGCGCAGATGATCAGATTAAAGTTACTAAGATAAGTCTTAGTCAAAGCACGATAGGTAAAGGGGGGGGAAAAGGTGCTTCAGTGTTGTTTTTTTTAATTATCATCATTATTTTTGATAAACGTTAAATCTAACTGTGGTTTTTTTTTTTTTTTTTTTGTAAATTCGCAGTTACATCTGTTTTCCTCCATATGGTGTTTGGATCAGAATTAAAGTCGTTAATCAGAAAAAACATGTTTATCCTTGTGGTTAAGAGGAAAAAAAAAAAGCAGAAAAATAGTTCAGATATCAATTTTCACGCAGTTCTATTTTCTTCTCTTTATGTTCTGACCCCACCCCCTCTGATAACCCCACCCCTCACATAACTTGACCCCTCTGGTAAACTCACCCATCTTTCTGATAGCCGCCCCCCTCTGATGACCCTGCTTTCCTGATCGCTCCACCCTCTCTGATAACCCTGCCTATCTGATAACCCCTCCCATCTTTCTGATAGCCCCACCCTCCCTGATAGCCCCGCCCTCCCTGATAGCCCCATAACGCCGTTCCGAATGTTTTCTTTTTGCTGCTGTTTGTTTCCTGCATTTGTGTTAAATGTTATGAGCCACGTATCATAAATCACAGATATTTATCTGATCTCACACACACACACACACACACACACACACACACACACACACACACAGATTCCTAATCAGATCCTTTTCGTTCCGTTCGAGCTCACCATTTCAGATTTTTTGTGTTTGTTTGTTTATCAGTATTATTATTATTATTATTATTATTATATTCTTGTAAAAAAATATTGAACCACTTTTTTGTTTTAATAGGAATTTAAAATATAATTTTCTCATGTAAGATGGCGAAATGTCGGGTAAACGAGGTATCTGTCAACCTTCACTTTTTTTTTTTTTTTTTTCAGTCTTCATTAAATGCTTTATCCTCGTCAGGGGTTTCTGTGGTTTATCAGTTCATTTCTTTATTCTATCACACTTTACACCCTGTTGTGAGCAGAATGAGGACCAGGGCGGCAGGTGTGAAATAGAGAGAGAGGTACAGGTCAGATGTTTGTCCACTTTTTTATTTTATCTTTTATTTAGGGGGATTTTTTTTTTTTGGCATAAATACGAGGTTGAGTCAGAAATGATCCTCACTCTGGCTTTAGAATAAATTTTTTATTAACGTTTAGAAAACACAAATACATAATTTTTCGACAATCTCAACACACTTCGTCCCTGTCAACAAGTTTTCGTATTCCCTTATTACAAAATGTTTTAGTCTGAGCTGTGAGCCACGTATGTGGTAAATCTTCATCCGATGGCGAAAGATCAGGACTATAGGGAGGACATTTTCAACACCTCAAACCCAAGTGTGTTGACAGTGAGGGCAGAAGTGTGCGGACGTGCATCGTCATGCGAGATTATGACGTCCTCAGATACCGGTAATCCTCAGTTTAGTCCTCAGCTCCTCAAAAATTCTTTGAAAAGCTTCTCAATGTAACGAGCACTGATGATCATTGAACATTTTTCCTGATGATGTTCCAATACTTCTGGCCCTTAAGATAAGAATCCCAGATAACTGTAAGCACTGATGATTTTCCAGCTGATGGTTGACTTAAAAAAAAACATCTGTGATTGAGGATGTTTCCGTTCCATACTCTGCCGTTTACTCTCAGGCTGGCAGTGATGAATCCGTGTCTCGTCACCAGTAATGATTCTCTTTCAGAAACTTTCATCTTCCTTAGAGTATCGCTCGCTTCAAATTTTGTTTGCAGATATCGCTTATGTTTATGCTCTTCTGTGAGTTGTTTCTGCACTAGTACACCCTCAGACCACTGGAAAAAAATTTTTTTCATTCTTCTTTCGTGCAAATCACAAGCAGGCGTTTTGTTACAAATGAACTGATGTAACACGTTCAGTGACTGGGGAGACGGTGGGCGTGAACGGAAAGCGCTGATAGGAGAGTGCGGCCAACTTGTGTTCATTTTGTCAGCTATTTTTTATTTTAGTCTTAGTCTTAATCCTAGGACTAATAAATTAGTCCCCATTTAATTTATTAGTCTTGGGATAAATTACAACTTAATTGTTGTCTTTAGATCACAATTCTAAAGACAACAATTCAGTCCTAATTTAATTGTTGGACTCAACCGATAAATGATCACTTATCAGTATCACAACAGATAAGTGAAACCCTGTTGTTGTTTTTTTTTAATCATATTTAGTCAATCTGATTATATCTAATATTTTAGTTTAGCAAAGTTTTAGTCAACTAAAAGTCTGGACATTTTAGTCTAGTTTTAGTCAATGGAAACATAACATTACAGCAATAAGATTATTATTAATTAACCCTACAGTCAATCTAGTCTCGCCAAAACCATGTTGTAAAAGTTTTTTCACAAAATAACCATCTTAACATTTAAAATGCATCTTTTCATGTGATGTTTTCAGCTAATTATATTTATTTTGAATCACACCATCTGCTGCACGTCCATATTTTTTTTAACTACAAAACAATAGGAGCAGTATGGACATTAGTGTTTTAAAACTTTTTTTTTTTTTTAAATATGAATTTACACACTTGGACTGTTTTAGGGATACTGTAGCTCATTTGCTAACATATTAGCTTAAGGTGTTCGGCAACGGTTTAACTATAAAATAAAACAAGATGCATCACAACATAATGATATTGACATAAAAAAGCGATGCCTTGATGTGTCTCTTCAGGTTTGTGGTATTTTCCCAGAGATTGTGTTTCCCACACTGTTTCCCCTTAGATATTACGACACATCGACTTTTCTTCTTTTTTTTTTTTTATCTCCGGTTCAAGCTGAGAGAAATGAGCCCTAATATCGCCTCGTCTCTTTGGCCTGAATACTAAACAAACACTGCTGTGATGACGAAGAGCTAATGATGACTCAGCTTGTAACGTCTCGTCACTGCGCGCGCAAACTGCTCCTGATACGCCGCGCGCCGTGACCCGGGAAACACCGCTGCTCGCGCCGTAACGAATGAACAGCGTATCGCAGCAGATTGTGACGAAAATTACATGTTGAAAATAAAGATAGATGTTTTGTTAGTTTTTATTTTTTTTAAATCACATTTTCGTCATCAACGATACTGCATGCTGATTCAGTCACTGATATCCGTGACGTCTCGTCATCGTCTCTTGTTAGTCACAGGGGGGGAAAAAAGGGTAGTCAACGAATTTTATTTTTTTTTTGTCATTATTTTCGTTGATGAAATTAACTGTGCGGTCAACACAAGTTTTAATATTTAATATAACCAGAGTGCGAAGAATTTTTCACTCACCCTCGTATATGAATTAAAATGAAAGCAAAAAAAAAAAGCTTTTCTCACTTTAAGACTGTATATAAAAGAGCACAATTAATCTCACACAGGTGAAGTGAATGTTACACCTGCAGGAGTCGATGTGATCGGAAACACATCATGGATTTAAAGGAAAACAACTGAAGTGTAAATTTGTTCTTCAAATGGAAGATTTCTGAACTTAGAGATACTGAAGAAGAGATTTATTCACATCATAGTTTGATGCTTTTTTAAATTCGTCTTAACAACCTAAAAAAAAACAGTTTGCATGGTGGGCCCGGGCGGTGATGGCACAGGTGCTTGGGCCCGCTCATCGTTGCTTGCAACTATATTATCATTTTATTTTTTTTAAATACCCTGTTCAACCCATTTCCCCATTAAAGGAAATGATAGTGGATGTAACAGGAAATAAAGAAGCTCCACACGGAACATAGTTTGTCACATGGCATTTTCCCTGGACCTAAAGCTCTTCTGTATGCGACGTATGTCACAGCGATATCTTCTAAATTTGTTTAATATCAATTTAAATAAAAAAGAAAAGATGCAGTCAGATCTGGTTAAATATAAAATGAGACGTGTTATTTAATCATTAGCAATATTAAATAGGATGAAACTTGCACTAAAAAAAAAAAAAGTTTAAAGTTGGTGCTACCCAGATACAACACTGTTTTGTATACAAATGAAGAGCTTGTTACATGACCTCACCAGGATGTTTGTTAGGGCTTCATGAGGGGACTGAGACACACCTCTTATACCGTGTGTGTGTGTGTTCCTACGCGACAGATTGAGATTAGCTTCCATACGATGTAAATCACAGTCACCACCAAGAGCTGTTTATTGTAAAGACTGCCAGACGAATCATGTTAAATCTTTACAGAGGGCCTTTTTCTTTTAAAAGGACAAAACTAAGACAACCTGTACAAATAAACGTTTCAACTTCATTTTACAAAAAAAAAAAAGAAAGAAAAGAGAAACACAACCCTGGGCCGAGGCCTTGTCTAGAATCAGAGCAGCCACGAAAGCGGAGGATTCTGGGAGAGACGTACAAACAGTGACTCCTGGCCCAAGCGTTACAGGGAAAGTGTGTGTGTGTGTGTGTGTGTGTGTGTGAGCAGTTCGTGGGTGCAGTCCATCGAGCTGCTTGAGGAACAGAAGGTCACAGAGGTCAGTGTTTGCTCTTCTTGGATTTCTTGTGCGAGCGGTGTGGAGATCGGGACGAGGAGCGGCGTGAGGACCTGCGCTGTGGGGACGGCGAGCGGGAACGCTTGGACTTGCGCGGAGAACGGGACCTCGTCCTGAACGCGGAGAAAAAAAAACAACAGATTATTATTCGTGCTGTTTTTAAAAAATTTTTTTTTTTTACTTTATTCCCCCCCAATGTCGTGTCCAATTCCTCCCAGTCACTAGGGGCTCCCACATTAAGTTCACAATGCCACTCAGTAGGGATGGCCGTAGACCGCCCACGTGTTTCCTCCGACCCACATGACGTCACCGACCATTTTTTTCGAACTGCTTGCTCACGCA
>JAQMYJ010000017.1:17888020-17901340 GCA_030014305.1 Clarias laeviceps | reverse complement strand
TTGACTGGCTTGTAGAGCCGTCGTTAATGTGGGAGCGCGAAGTACCTCTCATCCCTCCCCCCTGAGAGAGCTCGGCCTCCGGCTTTGACAGGCAACAGCACCACCCGGGGTTCAAACCAGCGATCTCCGGATGATAGGGCGAGTGCTTTACCACTGCGCCACTCGGAGGCTCCTATTAGTGCTGTTTTAGGGAAATAAGCAACAGTGTGATGTGATCACTACGATGGTCAATAGTTTCCTAGAAAAATGTGTCCTGAGGTAAATTACCTCTCTCTCTTGTCCTCGCCTTCCCGGCTGCGTCCCCTGCTCCTTTCACGGTCCCGGTCCTCGCTTTTCTTACTCCTCTCTCGGTCCCTCTCCTTGTCCCGCTCTCTGTCCCGCTCCTTCCCTTTGCTCTTGTCCTCGGACCGGTCTCTGCGTTCCTCCTTCTTCACCTTGTCTTTCTGCTTGCTCGACGACTTCTCCCTCTTCTCCTCTTCGTCCTTATCGAACTCCTACAAAGAAGTAGGATTTTACGAAGGTGTTTTTAATGTATCTTAGTTTTTCAAAAGGTCAAAAAAAAAAAAAGATAATGCTAATCTGTGTGTGCGTCTACCTTCTGTAGCAGTTTGTTTCTGTAGTGTTGAACTTGCTGTTGGAGGCTCATGTTAGATTTCTTCGGCCTTTTCCCCGACTCCAGCTCGTCTTGAAACTTCATCACCTTCACCTGCCACAGGAAAAAAACAAACACCTTTATATGACACAATGCACAGGCTCAGGAATCAGCAGGGACCAGCAGATACAATACCTACTGTAGGTGCAGATATGATTTGTATTGAGATTTTTTTATAAACATCACAATTTCTTTAAAAACCCTGAAGAAGAATGTTCAGTCATCAGTTCATGACCTCAAGCTCAAAGTGCACTTGGGTTATGCAGCAGGACAATAATTCGGGAAAACAAGTCCACCTCTTAATGCCTCAAAGAATATATATATTTTGGAGTGGCCTAGTCAAAGTTTGGACTTTAATCTGATTGAGATCCTTAAACAGGATGTTCATGCTCGAAAACTCTCCAATGTGGCTGAATTAAAAAAAATTCTGCAATGTAGAGCGGGTCAAAATTCCTCAGTGTGATTGGCTCATTGCCAGTTTATCATAAACGCTTGATTGTAGTCGTTGCCGCCAAGGGTGCCACGACTAGTTATTAGGTTTAAGGGGGCAATTACTTTTTCACATAGGACCAGGTAGGTTCAGAAAGCTTTTTTCCCTTAAAAAATGAAATTGTCATTAAAAAAAAACATTCTGTATTTACTCAAGTTATCTTTGTTTGATATTTAAAATTTCACCTCCAGCTCTCGGAGTCGGGTCCGTTTGTTCTCGGACATCTCGAAGTTGCGCAGGCTGCTCTTAAACTCCGCCCCCTCGAACCTGCTGGGGCTCGCCGCCTCGTCGTCGTCGCTGCTGCTGTCGTCTTCGGAGTCCGCTTCGTTCTCCTTCACGCCGCTGAGAGAGCGTTAACGGAATACAAGCTTTGAGTTATAGAGTAAGTGCTCCACAGCTCTGACAGATGAACTGCTCTATCTGGTGAAGAAAACTAAAATAAATTGCGCTGAGAGACTTTTACCTCATGCTCGTCTCATCCTCGGAGTTGGATTTGGCTGCGGGATCAGACGGCGGAGAGTTAAAAACCAGAGTGGGAATTAAAAGAAGATGAAGGCGTGAAAAGAGAGAGAGAGAGAGAGGTTGTAGTTACCTGAATGTTCCACGTCGTCCACTCGCTCCCACTTAGACAAGGCGATGCTCGGTAATGTCTTATCCAAGCCTTCGTCCACTGAGACAGAGAGAGATTTTTACAAATCTAATAATTACATCACTGTGTACAAGTTCTCTACCTCAGGAAAAATATAAGAATAGACGACGGAAAATTCCACTGTTCATTTGTACGACCTTGCTTTGCTTTAATTATAAACATGATTTGCTGCTTATAAATAAATGAATAAATCCCACATGCTTGACTGTGATAACTACATTTACTCTAGTGTTCATGTTTTAATGGGCTGCGTAGATGAATCACAAGATCTTAAACATTAATTTGTCTATATTTATCATAAAAAAAATGGGAATGCAATGAATTTGAGTCAGGAGCAGCACTGAGGTGAGTCCAAATAAATGTATATTAATCATCTATAGGGTTGGGTACCGAAACCCTGTGCCAATGTGGCACTGGTTCCTATTTAACCGGTACGTACTAGAACCGAATCAAAACTCATTCGCTGCCACTTTGTCCAATGGTTTCCTGAAACAGACGTAGTAGGCGTTCATCGCCCTCACCGCACATAAAAAAAATCCACAACTTATAAAATGAAAAGTCGAAAAGCTCTAATAATAATTCAAATCCACCTAATGTTTGTAGTAACGCGAGTGTCCATGTTGTTTTTACATTCAGACTGAAATCTCTGGAAATGAGAGCGTCCGTGAGAATGCAGTAATTACAGTTTTACTCTGGTAGCGTTAGCTAGCTAATCTAAACATGCTTCAATTAAAATATCTGAGGTTAAACGTTCTAATGTGTGGCTGTATTTCACAATGAAGGGTTCCGACACAGTGACGTGTGACCCAATTCGAGGACACGAGTTAAAAGCAAAGTGACCCTAACAAAGTCAGGAGAGGTGGTGTATTTTTTTCAGATAACGTGGTCTGGCAAAATAATATTCATATTTCTGGGAAAATCTCGTTGAAATTTGAAGCTGGTCTGTAGCGTACCAAGAATATAAACTACTGTACTGTTATATTGGTGTTAAATTATTGTAGTTGGGTTAGGTAGTGTGTAAATTCTTGTTCCGGATGTATTTACATTTTGAATTTTTCATATTTACTTATTAAACTTGTTAATATATTGTTTATTTTATTCAAAATTTTTAACAGAAAGAATTCTTGTTAAATGTTATCCACCATTTTTTGTGGCTCTTTGTTCTCTTTTTTTTAATCTCAGTTCAGGCAGCGGTACCGTTTTTTACAATACTGATTTGGCACCGGTATTGTAAAAAAAAAAATAATAATAAAATGATACCCAACTGTAATTATCCACAACATAAACAAAACCTTTTTTTTTTTAATAAATAAAAATCTGTCACACTCACGTGGCACGCCGTCGATGTCATCCATGGCAGGCCCGAGCGGGACACCGTCGATATCGTCCACAGGGACGCCGTCGATGGCCGACGGATCCCAGGTCATAGGGGATCCATCCAGGTCGTCCAGCGGCGTCCCGTCCAGTTCCATCCCATCTAGCGGAACGCCGTCTAAAGGAGCGCCGTCCAAATCTGGAGAAGCGGTCTACAGAAGACAGGAAAGAATCGAAAGGCTTCCATTACCCAATGTGATCAGTTTATGTCTCGCGTTTACTGTATTTAGATTAAACAGTGACTGTAATCTCAGGTTCGCAGGTCACCTCTGTCCTTTCGGGTAGCTCCTCTCCCGGTTTGATGAGCCCCAGGAAGATGTTTTGCAGCTGGATCAGAAATGATTCTGGGTAGATGGCCCAGTCCTCCCAGGCACGAAAGCATGTCATGATCTTTTGCTGAAAAAGAAAAAAAAGAAAAGCATGAGGAATTGTAACTGCAAGCAAATAAAAGGGTTCGAATGAAGTGACCTGGTTCCTCCCCGACCTTGAACTGCTCGGCCTGCAGCCTGGCCTGGATGTTCCGGTACGCCTCGCCCATGTCACTGAAGATCTGTGGCAGCTTCGACTCAAAGCTGTACACAAAAAAAAATAATTCAGACCGTTCCCAAATTACACTGAAGTGCAAATGATACATGAAGTAAAACATGGATTAAAAGACAGATCTCACTATTTGCGGTAGTAGGATGCGTTTGAGACTTTGGCACTGGAGTTGTACAGGATGTCCGACACCAGATAAAGCCGTGCCACCTACACGACAACACAAACAAAACAACAAAACTGCTGATTATAGATAAGCACCTAAAAGTACAAACTGTGCAATACCTGTGGTGCTGAGTAAAGTGTTGATTCAGGTTTGTCTCGTTACATATAGCAAGTTCTAACATTACTGCCGGCAGGAGTGTCACATTACTGCTCTACTTTTAACCTGGTAATTGTGATGGTGAGGCACAAAATAATTGACACACTCCTTACACAACTGTCAGTATAGTGTTGAACAGGGCAGCTCCAGGCCAGCGTAACAACATAACTGGAGCCTACTTTCTTACTACCAACGGACAACCAGACAATATACATAAGGACTTTGCCAGAAAACAAAGTCTAACTGATCTGCCTCGACAGTCCTGCCACACCTGCAGCCTCATACGGTTACTTGCAGACGTCACCAGGCTTCCACTTCATCACTCTCTTCAACAGGTCCTGCACTGATTTACCGACATTACCCCTCCCATTCCTTCACCAAAAAAATAAACTCTGCACTCTTCTTCTTCTTTGTTGTCAAATCTCCCCCCTGCGGATGATGTTAAGGCTGTGACCCTTCAAGAGGACAACCTGAGAGGAAGAACAGGCAAAGGAGGAGTGAGCCCTGGCCTTGACACCACTGCTGTCAAGTGAAACCCAGTGTGCATTTTTGTACTTCCTGTAGTAGAAGCAGCAAGCCATAAGAGACCTGAGACTCTGCAGCCTGTTCCCCTGTTACATTGTTACAGAATTCCACCAGTGAACCCATCAGCTGGGTATTCAGCTGGACACCCTGCTCAGAGCCTCAAACACCCAGTTGACTGTCCCCCCCATAAAATGACAATGTGGGTGACCCTGAACAATTTCCAAAAGCCCTGTGTACATCAATGCCTGGGAAAGTCTTCAAATCTTGTGCGTTCATGGTAACACTTGAGAAGTTTGGCAAGGGATCCAGGATGGGGAATGAGAGCTAATGATGCTCTTTAGCTGGGTTGGGATGTCAAAAAAACCTGCTCACGGACCAGGGGATGCCAGTAATCTCCTGTCTGACTCCAGATGTGTGTCAGCTGCTGCAGGTTGCGGACATCAGAACATCCCTAAACCCTAAAGCCAAAGACCCACCCTCTCGCTCAACTTAATGAACTAATGAGGCAGCAGTTCTCAGATGTGTTCCTGGTCCAGCTAGAACCCACTCATACAGTACAATGGTATGAAAATGTCACCTAGGTTGGTCGGGAGACAGGGTTCCCCTATCAGGCCCTGGGGTTATGGTATGGCACCAGGCCATTGAAGGAGAAGTGCCAAGAACGCAACAAAAAGACATTATAGGAGTCCTCTAGCACAGTTTAGCCCCATTGTGGTGGTGTCTAAGCCCAACGAGATTCTTAATCTGGAATGACTTTGGACAGTTGGAAAGCTGTCAAAATTGTAGTTTGATAGCTACCCCTAGCTGCTAGAGGAGTGTCCACTTCATTTCCACTCTGGACCTTACAAAAAGGATATACGACCCAAAACTGTAGTCAGCACCACTGTGGGCCACTGGCAGCATCATGTTCTCTACTTGAACTGGTACAGGGCTCCAAACACCTTCCAGCACCTGAACTCCTCCGCCCCTCCAAGTTTATGGCAGCCTACTTGGATAATGTGATCATTTACATCAAAAGAGTGCCCTTCATCTGCACCACTCGAGAGAGGTACCAATTGCACCCAAAGGCCTGGGTTCACTGCAAACCCAAAGAAATGTAATCTAGGGATGTCAGACAAACAGTCCATGGGGTACCTACATTTGACAAGGTGTCTTAAAACCAAAAAAAAAAGTTATGGCTGTCTAGTGTTCTCATGTAATGAAAGAACAGGCTAGTGGCTTTTGGGGGTTAGTGGAGCACTACAGACAGTTGTGCCTAACTTCTTGTCATTGGTGGCCCCCTCTCAGATTTGACCTGGAAGGAACAGTCGCAGCAGGTAAGGTGGACCAATGAGATAAAGTGAAGCTTCCCGGGCCCAAAGCAGGCTCTCATCAGTTTGCCCATCCTTAAAAAAAAAAAAAAAAAAAAAAAACATCTAATAGTCCCTCTGGGCCTTGAGGTAGTGCTGTCCCAGAAGTCTGAGCAGGAACCACATCCAGTTCTGTATATTACCAGGAAACTCACCCCAGCAGAACACAGGTACACTGCGATATTAAAACATATCTCACCCTTGCCATAATGAAGTTAAAACTGCAGGCTGACGAGAACTGCTTCAGTGGACTGGTTCCCCCTCAGTACAAGACTTCATTCCAGGTTAGATACAGAGCTGAGGCAAAGCATGGTCACACAGATGGTCTCTCTGGGAACCATGCCATGTGGGATGCACCGGCTGATGGAGGCCTCTGAGCCTGCTGCGTGAGGGTGCTGCCAGGCTCCTGTTTCATCATTACTCTTTCTTTCAGGAGTCCCTGCACTCGTTTAACACAACCTCTTCCCTTCGATTATCAAGAAAACCCTAACCTCTTCTCTTTTCTTGTTGCTGAGCTGCTAAAAAGCTTAAAGAAAACACAGCTGAACTGGAACTGAAGCTGAAAGAATAGAGAATATAAGGGGGCAAATCAATTGGATTAACAGGTGTGGGTGACAGAAAGGGAATGGAAGAGGGAGGGAGGGAGGGGTGTATGTGTGAGAGAGAGAGAGAAAACCTTTTTCTGCAGTGGTGTCTGTATCATAGACAGTGACTCAGCGATGCAGGACACCACCTCCTCTGCAGCCTCCGCTCTCTCCAGACAAAAGAGCATGGCATCGCCAATCTCCACTCTACGGGGGGTTAAACCCCTGAGTAACACCTCCAGCTGCTCTCTGTGCCTGGCACACACACACAAAATTGCATTACTAATCTCCTTCTACCTCCTCTCATCAGTTTCCCATGCCATACTAAAAACGTCCACAATGTTTAAAAAAAAAAATACAGGTCAAATAACGCAACACATACTCAGGTTTGAGCTGCCCTTTCTTTAGCTCCTCCTCCTGGAAAGGGACAGGGTCTTCCTCGGGCTCCTCGTCTCCGTGGAGGTAGGGATTGAGGATGGGGGGCCTCCAGAGAGACCCGCCCCGGAACATTCGAAACATCGAGGTCTTCCACTTGTTTAGATTTTCACCCTGAGAGAGAGAGAGAGAGAGAGAGAGAAGATAAAGAAAAATAAGAGAGAATGGTGCAGAGAAAGAAAGATACAATAGACAAATGAGACGCAGAGGGGAAAAAAAGAAGTGAAAATAGAAAAAAAAAAAAACAGATTCAGAAAGACAGAGAAAGAAATGATCGTGAAGAAAGAGAGAAAGATACAATAGAAAAGTGTGTGTGAATAAGAGAGAGAAAATAAAGAGGAAGAGAGTGAGGTTTCTCATGAAAATGAAAGGATTTTCATCTGCGTGTGTGTGTGTGTGTGTTTACCTGCAGTATAGAGAAGAGCTTCCATCTGTAGTACACATGCTCCTGACACTTATTATCAAACAGAAATCTGTAAAGCGAATGACACACAGTGTGACTAAACAAAACTCGGCGTCTACAGTTACATGGTACAGATATGAGGAAGTATTCCTGCGTTCACCAGTGGAGTCACTATAAAATATCAGAAACGTCACCTTAAATTATATCTGTCTTACAGTTCAGTGCAGAAAGATTCAACATTCAAATCAAACTTTATTAATCCCAGAGTGGAAAAAAAACGTGTTTAATTTGATGTTTTTTTTCAAAAGACAGTATCTGCTACAGCGTTCTCCGCTACAGCGTTCTCCGCTACAGCGTTCTCCGCTACAGCGTTCTCCGCTACAGCGTTCTCCGCTACAGCGTTCTCCACTACAGCGTTCTCCACTACAGCGTTCTCCACTGGCATCAGCGTTATGACTACGACGTTCCCCTCCACTGACATCAGCATTCCCACTTTAGTGTTTCCATTACACCGGCACCAGCGTTCCCAGTACTCCAGTGTAAAATAACCCAAATGGGGCTTTCTAGGCCAATGCAAAATACAGGAAGTAGCTAAAAACAATTTAGGTCCTGGAAGGAAAGATTCCTGAAAGTACAAATCTAAAAAAAAAAAAAAAAAAAGGTCCAACAAGTCTGTAAATTAAAAAAAAAATGCTTTTAATTTCTGAAATTTTATTATTAATATATATATTTTTTTAATTCTGAAAGTTGAGATGTGAAAGATTCTGCATTCAACATGTTTGCGTGGTGAAAAGCTCATATTAAACATTCAATCAATATAATACTAAGTTATATACATAATGTAAGGGATTTAAAAGGTAAAAAGACAAATAAATAAATATTGGATAAATAATATAAATATATGGCCTTGGCCAGAAGAACAAGATTTTATATAAGGTTTCTTTAGATGCCCCTTTGATAGAAATTGTAAAAGTTTTGCTGGATTCATCTTGCAGAATAAGTTCTTTAAAGTTTGTTCTGGTCAAACTTGGGCAGGTCAAAAGTATGTTCAACTCATAATTCTCCATCCTGAACAATATTTCTCTGTTCAGAATGTTTAAAAAAAGGCTAAGTTTAGAAGGTTCTTGAATTTTTTATTTTCTAGAAATGAATGTGTTTTAAAGTTTTATGAGTTATAAAAAAGGTTTTAGGTTATTAAAATTTTTGGGTTCTCAATAAATTTCAGAATTCTGAACAAACTACTTTAGAAAATGTGTCAAAATGTTTTATGGTACTGCATGTGTACACTGGAATTACGCAAAATTCTGCAAATAAAACATTAAAACTGGTCATCACCCTACAAGGTTACTAAAAATCACAGCCTGGATGGCAAAATACTTAAACGACAAACAATAAATACTCATATAAACTACCAATAGTGGGAGCTTATTTTAAAAGAAGAAGTGAAGACACCCTGACATTCCCACACACCTGAAGTCTGGGTTGTTCTTCTCTCGGCTCATGATGATGGCCTCGAACATGGGTCCCTCTCTCACCACAAACTCAATCATCCTGTGGATGAGGCACAGCAGGTTCCTGGCCGCACAAAAGACAAAGGATATGAGAGCATGAATAAGTGAACACTCCTACCTCCCTTCTTTACTCTCTCACTTTCCCCTTCATCCAGTCGGTTTTAGATTTGTCAGTTCTTTCTCAACCTCAAATGCCATTGTAGTTTTAAAAGCCTGGATTACCCTGAGTACAGTAGAGGCTCTCAGCCGGCCATTTGGTCCACAAGAAGAACACCTCAGGTGATAAAAAGGCATAACGCGAATATTTATAGTGGTAATAGTTACCTTGTATAATCGCTGACAGTATTTAATTTGCCAGATATATTTTCGATAAGAAAGAAAACATGGGTATGATTGAAGTTTTGGGACAACTTTCTAAAATTAAACGCAACAATATTTTATCTTTAATACTTCGTATTCTAAATGGGCAACAAAACATTTTAAGCAGGATTTGAGCAAATACTGAAAAATTTGTTTGCATTTTTAATCACTTTCTAACAAAAGTGTTATTATTTTCCCTCTATACAGTGGAACTTACGAACGCCTATTCCTTATTTTCCGCCTTAAGAATTGAAATTGTGCAAAAAATTTATTGGCAAACGAATGAACAAACTAAACCAAACACTGGCTAAATTGCACCTACGTCTGGAAGCCGTTCAAAATGAGTTTACGAAACGTTTTTTTGCATTTTGTGCAAGATTTAATAAAGACCATAGATCCCAGTGCAAAAAGGGATCATCAATGATTACAGTATAGTGTTGCAAATTAGTAATACAGACGACCCCCATGAAGTCGTGGGGTTCGCCGGCTCAGTCGCTCACAGATTTTTGCTTAGTACCTACAGTAACTAAGTAATTGTTTGCTTAAACTGCAAAATATCCTCTGCAATCCTTTAATGACAATAAATAAATTTTCAAGCGTTTTAACACTAAACTATTAACAAAAATATAATTTTCTAATTTTGTAATATCTATATTAACGTCAATTCAACTAAATTTCCACATAAAATACAATACTGTATAATTTTTCCTAGTACTGTAAAAAGAAAAAGCGACCGTAGAGGAAAACGTGGCTTGGGACGGTAAATTACTGATACAAAAATGAATTACAGTACATATAGGAGTAACATCTGTATTTTACATTCTAGCACTGCAGGAGACACAGCAGTACAGTACAGTATACGGGTTTAACCTTTATTTTTTTTAAGGGTAATTTATTAATTAAAGTTTGAATTGTAGTTGAAGTGTTTTGGGAGCAGATTTAAACTATAAAAATAGCCATTTCTTTTTTTTAAGCCACATCCAAAATTCGTGTAGGGGGAGGGGTGACTGTCTTGGTAATAATTTTTGCATGTCTGGAATGGATTACCTGCATTTACATCATTTCTTATGGGACAATTCGTATCACAATGCAAATTTTCGCCTTAAAAACTCACCTCCAGAGTGAACTCAATTTGTCGAGGTTTCACTGTATTAAGCAAAACAGTGTGATTTTAAACTAGTTTATTTATTTATTTATTTTATTTGTAGGAATTATATTATAAATTAATATAGCTACCTGATGTTAAATACAGAAGTTAAACATAAATGGATTATTTTTTTTCTTACATACTTGAAACTTTTCTTGATGAAAAAAAGGCAAGGCTGAATCATTCAAGTGGAAAAACTGAGTTGAGACAAGAGCTGATTAACTAAAGATGATGCAAAGTGGGCGGGGCTTGAGGGTGTCACGTGAGCAAAGGAAATGTTTAAAGAAACCTGTTCAACTCTTCATCATACCCAATTTACATAACTTTTTTTTTTACACAACAAATCTGTTTTTTTGTTTTGTTTAATAATGTACACTGAGTGATAACTAACTCGTAGAGCCATAATCTGGTGTTAAAACGCGCAAGCAAAAAAAAAAAAAAAAAAAAAAAATGTCTGCAGGTCTGAATTTTCTAGCTTTTATAATCTAATGATTGTAATTTCAAGAAAATACTTTTGACAGGGAGGAAATGCAGTTACACATTGTGTTGTTTTTTCCTGTGTGTGTCCTGATTACCGTACACTCTTCTCCAACATGTGTATTGTCTCCTGAACACCGCATTGGGTTTATCTACGCCTGACTTGCACAACGTGTGTGTTGTTTGTACTGCAGTTCACCGTTACAGTCATTAACTAAAGAACATGTGCTACCTTTAATGTGTTAGTCATTGCCATCTGGGACTGTTCTGTGTGTTCTGTGTGTTCAGTTTGTGGGTAAAGTGTGGTTTTTGCTGAGTCATGCTGTGATATTAAATGGATAAAGAGCGTGTACCTTTCTGATGGGATAACCACTGTCACTACGGCGTCGTACAGAGTCTGTTCGTGACGTCAAACCACGTGATGAAGATACAAACAATAACGTAAGTTTATGATTTGTTAAATGATGATAAATCCATACACAACACTGCAACACATCCTCACTGTCCTAATCAAGTCAAGCTTTAAGCTATGATGTATGTGAAGTACAAATTTAATACCACTTACCCAAAAGTCACACGACATATGATTATAGAGAAAATAAACAAACACTACAATCTGCTACAGTATATATTATGAGTATAGTGTTTCGTTACATATGGGTTAATATTATTAATTTGTATGGATATATTTATAATAATTGTTCTGATGTTTTCTTTGTTCCATGATAATTTTGGACATAAAACTAAGAAACTATGCAAGCTCTTGAACTGGCCTTGTATACAGTAAACTCGTCCTACTTCTCACACTAAAGCCAAAAAAAATAAAATAAAAAAACTTTAACAATACAAGGGGCGTGGCATGATCTGATCTGTGCCACACCCCTGACCGGTGAGCAGGGTTGTTTAATTATTTTTTCTTACCTTGTAGAAATTCTCGGACGAGCGGCCGCGGGATTTGGAAAAGTCGTTACGGAAGCGATCTCGGGGCTGGGCGTTGAAGGGGAGGCCTGAGGGAGGGGGCGGGGCTGTGGGTTTCAGCACTCCTACAGGAGTGTACAGGGGCTGAGGCGGGATTCGCACTGCCTTCCCCCAACCCAGTTTCATCTCAAAACCCATCACTGTTTTACCTGCAAGAAAAATTAATGGTTAAGTTAATGGATGGGGGGGAAAATAAATAAATAAATAAATGGGAGGACTTTTACTTTCTAAAATCGACCTCTGCACAAAATTGGCTTAAACTCTGCAATTCTCAAGTCAATCATGAACTTCAGGCTCAAATATACAATACCCATCAAAAGTTTGGGATCACTTTCCAATTCCTCTTTTTTTTTCTGTTTCCATTACTGATTTTTATTTCTTTCTACACTAGTATTGTAGATCAATGTTGAAAGCGTTTATCCAAAATATACAATAATCTCCTTTGAACAGTTGATATTGAGGTGTATCTGCTACTTCTGCTCTGTAAAGCTTCATAACGGCTCTAATCTGATGTACTGTTTGGTAATGAATGGTGATTTCTGAGACTGATGACTCTAAATGAACTTCTCTGCAGCAGTGGTCAGTTTTGGTCTTGCTTTCCTGGGAAGGTCTTCATTAGAGACAGTTTCATCATGATGCTTGATGAGATTTGCAAATGTACTTGACACAATACTGTTCTTGCAAGAACTGTTCCGGAACAGCTGACCTTCATGTCTTAAAATACGACTGTTGTCGTTACATAATTACCTTATTCCATATGTATTATTTCATAGTTTTAAATTGTTGTAGAATGTAGAAAATAAATCACTAAACAAAAACAAAGAAATTAGCAAGTGATCCCAAACTTTTGAGCGGTGGTGTGTATCATGCTAAACATTCAGCAGGTGAGATTCAAGGCCTTGTTTTTTTTAAATATCACGTGCATCTACCTACAGGTACCAACATAAATCGTTCAACCATTTGCATGATTCTAAAGAACAAGAATGACAGCGGAACATGTTAGTTTTATACCGTGTATAGTTAACTGTGTTAGTATGCTAGTACCTAGACAATGTTTGTCGTACTTTTGAACAGAACGGAACTCGTTCCTATGTTGGGGAGTTACTGCATATAGTGGAACCTCGGCATACAAATTTAATTCCTTCTGGATTAAGGTGAAAATACATATTGTGATATGAAATGTAAAAAAAAAAAAAAAAAAGAAAGAGAGAAGAAAAAGAAAAATCATGGAGCCTTTAAACATATGCTGAAGGCAGCGTTGGTAACGTGGGTTAACTTTTACGAGAGAAAAAACTGAAAAAAAAAATTTAATTTGTTAACTCACTTCGCTTGACGCCAACAAGTTCTGAACGGCTCCCAGACGCGAAACTTCCTGCACTCACTTCATTTGTTCGAATGCTGAAAATGCTTTGAAAATTCGAGGCGAAAATTCAAGATGGACGGCATTCGTACATACACTACCGTTCAAAAGTTTTAGAACACTTGCAAATTTCTTTTTTTTTTGTTTAGTGATTTATTTTCTACATT